>OX155681.1:9476725-10076725 GCA_944547425.1 Eupithecia centaureata
GTAATTTTCGTTGTTAATAAAGTATATTATTGTAAGTAATTACAAATGATACAATGGGAAACAATATAGGAACTTATTATGTATTTTTTTTAGATACAGATTTAGATAGAGTATTCTCAGTATTTCTAAGATAATATATATAAATATATTAATATCTAAATATATCTTTATTAACAACAAAAAATTACAATCAAGGCATAGAAAATATTACAACTAGTTTAAACAATTGAACCATTGAGCTAACTGCAAACGGTTGCAAACAGTCTAAAGGTAGCTCAATTGATCCATGTCAATACCAGTCTAAATATATTAATATCCGTGTTCAAAAAGGGGATTTAACATTTGATGTTAAGTAATTTTCATATTCCTACCGGAAACCGGGCCTAAAATACGGACCTCTGTTATGTTAATACAGGATATAATTTGCAAAGCACTTCCTGAATTTCAGTTGCACTTCTATTGTGCATTGTCCACTCTCATATATGCTGGCCACCAAAACCACCCAGCATAAACTGACACCTGGTTCAACTTAACACCTACGGTCACATAGGCCAAGTCAAGCTAGTCAACACCAGTCAAGTAATTTGACAAATCATTGCGGGTACTTAAAGATTTATACGACACGATGTATAATGCTGCTATAAAACTTGTGTTATGGGCAATATCGCTTTTATTGGGACATTATATTTAAGGGTGAGTTTAATAGTTATTTATAGTTATTAGAGCATAGAAGTTATTTTTTTGCGCGAAACCGTAGGTGCCTAACTCTTTGATTATTCTGCTATTCGATGACAAATCCAACAACACTTTTAAAACTAATGATGGTTACTATCACTTAAGTCATTAAAATATCCCGTATTTGCCATGATTTGATTTGTTTGAGTTTTTCGATATTTCGAAACATCAAATCATGGTAAATATCCCGTGTTAAATGACTTTAAATCCGATAAAATTAAAGTTCTTGAGCTATAAATGGTGTAACTTAATCTGCTTTGTTTTAGAGTCAGATGTAGCATATATCCACGCATACAATTCCTTTTTGTCATATGCACAGATATTTATAGATCCGTTATTATAGATGGGAAAACGTTATGAATTAAATGAATATTCATAGACACAGTTCGTATGACGACCGAGTGACTTGTACATTGCTCTTTGCATGTAGGTACCTATGGCAATACATTGACACCAATATGTCGTATGTCTTACCTGCTTAAAGGGGTATTACATTACACGGTATTCAGGGACCCTAACCCTAACTAAGAGTGGTGTAATAAGATTCAGGGTCCCTAAGGGACGGACCCGGACCCGGAGGATATTCAGGGCCCGGTAGTCAGGGTCCCTGAATAAGTGTAGTGTAATACCACTTTTAGACTGCAGTCTTTATAATAATTGTAGAATGCGACTTGGAATGTCAAAATTATTTAATTGCTAAGTTGGCGGACAGCTGAAAAGTTGACAGAACATTGTGCCAAACAACAAGAAGTTGAAGTCTACAATATTGACAGCTACTGTGCTTGGCGCCAACTTTAAAGCGTTATTACACTACATGATATTCAGGGCCCGGTAGTTAGGGCTATTAGGGAGCAAGGCTTGCCGGCTAAATCTTATTACACCACTCTTAGTTAGGGTCCCTGAATATCGTGTAGCGGAATAGGCCTTTTAGTGTGTCGACCTTAGTGTCGACTTTGTATGATTCACCCAAAGATCCTATGACTGTAGGTACGTAGGTATTGATATACAAAATCCTTGGCCTCACCATCTGGGCTAGAAACCAACAGATACCTTAGGGGTCAGCACAGACAGAGAGGAATAATGCTCGAGCGGTCACGGGCATTTTCTTAACGGATCGCGTATGCTCCCGCGTATCTTGGAGGACGTCTTGAGTATTTTTTGTCAAGAGGTTCAAGCATGTTTGCACTTTACTTTATTATAATATTATTATTCTTGAAGTTGATTTTCGAGTACGTTGTAAAAATCTTCTCTGCAGAGCAAGACGAATAAGGAAGACGAAAGGACAGACGACAAAATAGACAAAGGACTTATTCACTGTAAGTAATCGATCGCAACTAGTCATCTACGACAGGTGTTCAATAAAAGATAAATCGGATTTAGGCAGCTTCGTTGGTTAAGTAAGACGTCTATAAAAAATTGAGTTAAAACGTCCAAACCACTGTTTAAAATTCAACCATCTGTTGGTGAACTCTTGTGTAAAATTTAAAGTGCACAGAAAATTTCATAATCCATCTAACAGAAAATAAAAGAAAACGCCGGGTTTGGCAGCCGATGGTAGATAAATAATACGTGGTTCAGTGATTTTAGAATTGAGTACATTTCGATGCCAGCAGCACAGAATAACCATTAGTGCTACGTGCCAATTGTTCTAGTAATTTTAGAGCTATATATCGTTTAAAAACCTCATACAATTTTATATACCAACAAAAAAAAAACATATATTTTTATACCTATACATTTTAAATACAATGAAAATGATGATGTCCTCCCTAGCCGATTTCTCGGCCACTACAGCCAGACACTATGGAGACTAACCACGTGCGCTGAACATGTTAATAGTGCACAAGTGTGTGCGGAGACACTGATGCACTCTCTATTCCCTCGCTTCCATTCCGATGGGACGGCCGCCGGTACAAACGGGGAGAGGTCAGGCGCTAGACTACAGCTAGACCAACGGCAGGAGTCTAATACCGTATATTTATTATATATTTTTCGCAGATATCTTTACTTTTAATACGTAAAGATATCTATCGTAGATATATCTATTACGTAAAATTCTTAAGAAATAAATCTATTATGTAGGGATCTTAAGACTTAGAGAAAATGTATGTGTTTATCTCGTTTTTTTGTTGTAGAAAGTTAAAATTTTCATCAACAACTAAATTTACAATCAAGGAATAGAAAAAATTCAATCTAGTATTTACAATTGCGCTACCTGCAGGCGATTGCAAACAATCTAAAGGTAGCTCAAGAAAGTTAAATTATTTAGAAACAATACAAATGTACCTTTCTAAGTGCCCAAAGTCTTGCAACCGCACTCCAAAACAACATTCTCCATCTCAATACACCATAAAAGGGATTTTTCTAAGAGGGTACGAAGTACAAGGACCCTTACACAGTCAAGTGCGGGTTCGACTCCAAGGGTCGAGGCACGTGACAAATTCCCTGTATTATGAATTCTTGATAGAAGTGTTTACTGAGAAAGCATTTTGCGAAGGAACCTTATTTTAAGGGTTTCTTTTCTTTGCGTAGGCACACACACTGTATATGCAAAAAAAACAAACGAATATTATAAATGCTAAAGTTTGGATGGATGTATGAATGTTTGTTACCTCATCCAAAATTACTGAACGGATCCGGCTGAAATTCTGAATATATTTTATTTTATTTATTTAAAAGACCAACAGTTACAATAGTATAAGTTATAACAAAACACTTAAACAGTCCTCACAGGTTTAAATAGAGTAATAAGTATTTACATGGAAATATAAAAATTAAGAATACATTTCAAGAATTTTCACGAGGGTGAAGGCATAGGGCGAAGTTAGTGTTATAATCTGCAGAAGTTTACCATTGTGTCGCAGAAAACAACCTTTAAAGAATGGATAGACTTATACTTTCCAAACAGTTCCTTTCATACAAGCAAAATATCAAATATCGTGAGTTATCCCCTTAAGATCCTTCACTATTACTAGAGAAAACAATTTTGAGGAGCTTTCGTCGCTTTCGGTACCGCTTGCGGGTTAGTGGAGATTACTTGTGTGAGTTTATTGTTAGAGCGAAGTGTTATGGTTATGATACAACTGACATTACTGTTAGATCTTATAAACAATATTGTTTTGAGTTTATCAACGAAAATTAAAAATTAAAAAATTGAGCTAACTGCAGACGGTTGCTAGTCTACATGTAGCTCAACTGATCCATATTCAATTTATTGAACACAAGTTAGACTTAGTTTCCAGCTAAATGATGCTGATATTAATTATTCAGCTTTATAAATATCTATCTATGTAGTATATTGTATTAAGTATATCAGTCATCTAGTACCCATAACACAAGCTCTGCTTAGCTTGGGGCTAGATGATGCTGTGTGGACTGTCCAGAATTATTATTATTATTATTATTTCACTTTATTTATTTTAATACTCGTTATAAAATACATTTTTTACTATAGAAAATACAAAAATATTATAAAACTAATCTACAGTAAAAAATATATCAAAACGGTGGATCACCGGCCGCGAAGCTAGGCTCAAGCAGCCGGTGACTAGGGTTGCAGACAGAGGAACTTCCTGACGATACGCGCCGAATCCAGGAGAACCGCTTTTTGGATCTGACCCTTGATCCAACTTCCTAGCGAGAGTCTCTTGAGATGTTTATCGAGGCTCTTCGCTATTACCCCGTTAACCGAAACGACTATCGGGACGATGGTCGCTGAATCAACATCCCACATGCTGACAACCTCGTTAGCCAAATCAAGATATTTACTGAGTTTATCTTTCTCAGCTTTAACGAGGTTAACATCATGTGGTTGGTATGGTGACATCAGCAAGCACCGCCCATCTTTCTAACCGGTCTATCAGTACAATATCAGGCTTATTTGCAAGAATAGTCCTGTCTGTAATGATAGACCGGTCCCAATAGAGCGTGGCACGGCTGTTTTCGAGAACTGGCCCTGGTGTGTATTTATAGTATGGAACTTCAGGACCAGTAAGGCCATATCGGAGAGCAAGTTGTTGATGTATAATTTTGGCTACTTGGTTGTGTCTGTGCAAGTACTGAGAGTTAGCCAGGTGCGAACAACCCGAAAGTATATGACGAAGGGTCTCCCCTGGAAGATGACACGTTCGACAGATATCGATCGTGCCATCTTTCATGATATACTTCCGGTAATTGTTCGTCTTAACTACCTCATCCATAATTGCACAGACAAAGCCTTCGGTTTCCCCGAAGAGGTCACCGAAACGTAGCCAGTTTACTGAGCTTAGGAGATCTACATCAGGACCTGTGAGGACCTTGTAGAATCTCCCATGCAGCTCTTTGCTTTCCCATATGGCCTTCCTGTCCTCTATACTCATCACTATAGGTTTACGCCAGTTCTCGTTAGCTAAGGAAAGAGGAGTAAGGTTCTTATCAACTGCAACTACGTCGCGATGCATTTGGTATTCGGCTTGATGGAAATAATTTCTGAGATTGCAAACCTCACGGTTGTGTAGGGTCTTAGCGCTTAAAAAGCCTCGACCGCCACATTTCCGTGGGATGTACAATCTCATTACCGAAGATCGGGGGTGTCGCATGCGATGAGTAGTTAAAAGTTGACGAACCCTACAGTCCAAGGCGTCTAGTTCAGTCTGAGTCCATCTTAGTATGCCAAAAGTATAAGTAAGCAAGGGCATAATAACCCAGCCATTGAAGGCTCGCACCTTGTTGCCACCCGACAATAGGCTATTCAGCACTTTTGTAAGGCGGCAGAAGAAGCGTTCCCTCACCGACTGTTTTATTTCCCCGTCCACTATACCCAAGGCTTCTGGCATACCAAGATACTTATAAGTTTCACCCTCTGAGAGAGATTTGAGGGACATAAGCTCTGAAAGTTGCAAATTATTAGAATTTACAACTTTCCCTCGTTGTATTTGTATGACCGCACACTTATCAACGCCGAACTCCATGTTAATAGCACTACTGAATATCTGTGTGATATTCAAGAGGGCCATTAACTGTGTTTCATTCGGCGCAAATAGTTTGAGGTCATCCATATACAACAAGTGAGAAATAACCTCACCCTCTCTCCGAAGGCGATAACCTATTCCTGAATCTTTCAGTAGGGTACTGAGTGGATTCAGGGCTAGACAAAACCACAAGGGACTCAGACTGTCGCCCTGGAATAGCCGTTGCGTGTTAACGACAAAATCACGTATGTGACGGGCGGTGTCATTTTTTTTTTTTTTTTTTTTTTTTTTTTTATATTATTTTTATATTATTATTATTTTATTATTTTTATATTATTTTATATTTTTTTTATTATTATTATTATTATTTCACTTTATTTATTTCAATACTCGTTAAAAAATACATTTTTTACTATAGAAAATACAAAAATAATATAAAACTAATCTACAGTAAAAAATATATCAAAACGGTGGATCACCGGCCGCGAAGCTAGGCTCAAGCAGCCGGTGACTAGGGTTGCAGACAGAGGAACTTCCTGACGATACGCGCCGAATCCAGGAGAACCGCTTTTTGGATCTGACCCTTGATCCAACTTCCTAGCGAGAGTCTCTTGAGATGTTTATCGAGGCTCTTCGCTATTACCCCGTTAACCGAAACGACTATCGGGACGATGGTCGCTGAATCAACATCCCACATGCTGACAACCTCGTTAGCCAAATCAAGATATTTACTGAGTTTATCTTTCTCAGCTTTAACGAGGTTAACATCATGTGGTTGGTATGGTGACATCAGCAAGCACCGCCCATCTTTCTAACCGGTCTATCAGTACAATATCAGGCTTATTTGCAAGAATAGTCCTGTCTGTAATGATAGACCGGTCCCAATAGAGCGTGGCACGGCTGTTTTCGAGAACTGGCGCCGGTGTGTACTTATAGTATGGAACTTCAGGACCAGTAAGGCCATATCGGAGAGCAAGTTGTTGATGTATAATTTTGGCTACTTGGTTGTGTCTGTGCAAGTACTGAGAGTTAGCTAGGTGCGAACAACCCGAAAGTATATGACGAAGGGTCTCCCCTGGAAGATGACACGCTCGACAGATATCGATCGTGCCATCTTTCATGATATACTTTCGGTAATTGTTCGTCTTAACTACCTCATCCATAATTGCACAGACAAAGCCTTCGGTTTCCCCAAAGAGGTCACCGAAACGTAGCCAGTTTACTGAGCTTAGGAGATCTACATCAGGACCTGTGAGGACCTTGTAGAATCTCCCATGCAGCTCTTTGCTTTCCCATATGGCCTTCCTGTCCTCTATACTCATCACTATAGGTTTACGCCAGTTCTCGTTAGCTAAGGAGAGAGGAGTAAGGTTCTTATCAACTGCAACTACGTCGCGATGCATTTGGTATTCGGCTTGATGGAAATAATTTCTGAGATTGCAAACGTCACGGTTGTGTAGGGTCTTAGCGCTTAAAAAGCCTCGACCGCCACATTTCCGTGGGATGTACAATCTCATTACCGAAGATCGGGGGTGTCGCATGCGATGAGTAGTTAAAAGTTGACGAACCCTACAGTCCAAGGCGTCTAGTTCAGTCTGAGTCCATCTTAGTATGCCAAAAGTATAAGTAAGCAAGGGCATAACCCAGCCATTGAAGGCACGCACCTTGTTGCCACCCGACAATAGGCTATTTAGCACTTTTGTAAGGCGGCAGAAGAAGCGTTCCTTCACCGACTGTTTTATTTCCCCGTCCACTATACCCAAGGCTTCTGGCATACCAAGGTACTTATAAGTTTCACCCTCTGAGAGAGATTTGAGGGACATAAGCTCTGAAAGTTGCAAATTATTAGAATTTACAACTTTCCCTCGTTGTATTTGTATGACCGCACACTTATCAACGCCGAACTCCATGTTAATAGCACTACTGAATATCTGTGTGATATTCAAGAGGGCCATTAACTGTGTTTCATTCGGCGCAAATAGTTTGAGGTCATCCATATACAACAAGTGAGAAATAACCTCACCCTCTCTCCGAAGGCGATAACCTATTCCTGAATCTTTCAGTAGAGTACTGAGTGGATTCAGGGCTAGACAAAACCACAAGGGACTCAGACTGTCGCCCTGGAATATACCTCTCTCTATCCTTATCAGATCAATGGTCGCAGGTGGAATTAATCGGCTGCCTGGATGACGAAGAACCGTAGTCCACTGTCTCATACATGATCCCAAGAATGATCTTAGAGTAGTATCTACTTTATACAACTCTAAGACCCTCTCAAGCCAAGTATGAGGCACCGAATCATAAGCCTTCTTATAATCGATCCATGCAGCCGATAAATTCCCTCTGCCACGTTTGACCTTTTGGCTAATGGCCATGTCAATGAGGAGGAGCTCCTTAGTACCACGGGACCCAACCCTACATCCATTTTGAGCAGGTGCCAAAATATTGTTCGTAACAATATGTGTGTTAATTTTTGTGGTCAAGATGGATGTAAGTAGCTTATAGATCGTTGGTAAGCACGTTATGGGTCTATAATTCTTTGGCTCCGCAGTACTACCAGACTTATGGAGCAGGAAAGTTACACCCGTCGTCATAAAAAGTGGGAGCGACCCGATCTCAATTGCTTTTTGGAATTGTGTGGCCAGAACTGAATGTGAGCATCGAAACCATTTTAGCCAAAAGTTATGCAATCCATCCGGGCCAGGACTTTTCCAATTATGGGCCGAGCGGATCGCATTACTTACATCCAACGAAGAGATAGTAATAGCGTCCATGGTTTCGATGTTTTCACATTCAGTTCTTACCACATTCATCCAGTCCGCCTCCGTGTGTTCGACAGGTAAAGACCAGATGCCTCGCCAAAAATTATTTCCAGTTTCGGCATCCGGTACTTGACCATCGGACACACGTAGATCGGTTTTCTCCCAGTCTCGGTAAACTTTCCTTTGGTCACTTTGAAAGTTGCGATTCTGCCAAAACCTGTCAACTCGCTTTTTATACCTTTTTATACGGCTTGCCCACGCATAGACTTTTTGTTTTAGGTAGTCTATGCGCTCTGTAGCACAGGCTAAATAGGCCTGAGGTTGAATTTCAGTTCCGTCAAAAGCCTGTGTCACAAAGCGCATAACCCGAGGTCTATGGTTGCCTTCCCTAAAACATATAAGCTTAGCTATGAGGGTTCTAAACCTACTGATACGCCTCTCTATCCTCTGTTGCCAATTAGGGGTACTGCAAGCCTGGCGCGGAGCGCGGTCACAGTCCGGAAACTTTACCCGCGCAACACGACAGGCCGCGATAGCCCCACAATAGAGAATAGAGTGCGTATCAGTAAGATCACTACTAGCCAGCAGATAAGGGACTAGTAGTGGGTTCAAGGCCCCCACTATAGCTAAAGCACGTCTATGGGTGGGAAAGCGAGGTAGGCGTGGCCTTACACTACAGTTTCTAAACTTAAGAATCGCTTCTTCCAAAGCCCTCCTCAATTACTCATTACTATGGGTACTTACCTCAATACTCTCGTGATTAACATCTTCTACAGTATAATCAGGTTGGGAAGTCACTGATGTTGATGTAACTTGTCGCTGTGGCGACGATGTAGCAGCCTGATTACACTGCGGACGGTCCGCCACTTGAGCACTGAGATTCTCTCGCCGTAGTTGATCAAGTATAGAGTCATTCAACAGTTTTGAGCGTTGAATGACCCGTACCTGATCGGATAGCCGTTGCGTGTTAACGACGACAGTTGGTTCAAGGGCCTGAAACAACGGCAGCATCCTGGAACGGTAAGCGGTTAGGTTAGTTCCTCCGTCTGTAGCCCTATAGAATGCGCGCATGACGTTCTCATTTATTTCTTGCGTCCACTTCATGCGCCGCACTCTTCCGTCAGCGGCGGGGGCCGGTCGCGGGGCTGCGAGCCCTGCAGGTCCCAAGCCAGCTGACAGTGGGGGTCGACCTCGCCGCACAGGTGGTCGCGGCGGTCGAGGCGACGGCGGCAGCTCGTCTTCGCTGCTCAACACATCACTCGTCTCAGGCGGCGTTTGGAATTCCTCTTCATCAGAGGACGAGGATGTGGAGCTAGCCGAGGCGGGCTGCGGTGATGGTATTCGGAGTGCATTTGTAGCCGCCCTTGTCTTTGATCTTGTGTTCATATGTATTTAGGTCTTCATTTTTACGTTTTTATGCTTTATTCTGAGTTGTTATGTAATAAAATCAAAAAATATAAATAAATTTTACATAAGACACGACTGTCACGGGCGGTGACATTTTTTTTTTTTTTTTTTTTTTTTTTACTTTGGTTGAAATAATGACAGTGACCATCTCTTGCATTTTTCTAAATTATTATTTTGAGTTAAATCGCATGATTATCGTAGCTACGCTTTATTATTGCATGCGCTCATGCACTGCATTAGCCCAGTAAAGATTGGTGTACCGGATAACACCTTGAGTGCGCTTTCCTGACAAAACCACATTGATGCTCGGTGATCCGGTTTTATGGAGATGATCATGAAGATGATCCTGTTTTCCCTCTAATTACGACATTTTATTATTATTATTATTATTTTTAATATAATTCTAAAGGCTACTAACCCACAAGAGACATTTATAAATATCCCGTTTTACATGGCTCCATCGATCCCTACTAGCATTGACTATCTTTAACTATAATATAATTTGACTTTTTGTCACGAGGGGACTACGATAGTTCCGCCAAGCACCGTCATAAAAATGACCATAAAATATGACCTCCATACTTCAGGATCTCTGTAATGGGCCCGTTAATACCTCCACAGAGACGTCAAACGGTCGATCGTTCCGAATAGCTGAACGAGGGCCAAACCGGAAAGTGCCGGAAATGAAACGAACTCACCGGATGGTACCGGATGGATCACGCATAGGTCCTAACTCGATTTCCATGCAAGGATCCGATCAAGTAATGTGTTCCAATTTTGGGTCTAGCTATTTATTCCTCGTAAGGCTTAATATTAAGGCTTATAAGAATAGAAAAAAAATAATAAAAAAAAACATTATATTTATACACTGTGCATTGTACCAACCAAATAAACTTCACTACATAGTATAAAATAAAGCCGCTTTCTCTGTCCCTATGTGACTATGTCATTATGTCCCTTTGAACGCTTAAATCTTTAAAACTACGCAACGCTGCTGATGATGTACCACATTTAATCATCATGCATAAGTGCCAGATCGTATTGTATCATTACTTTTTACTTTGTCAAAGTCTTTTTCTATATCACTACATAGCAGTGCCGGATTTATATTTTTTAAGAGTGGAGGCCACTTTTTGCCGCTGCCCTATGTACAGAGCTGTTCATTGTTAGCTTAAACACCCCCCCCCCCTCCGGTAGACATACAAGGTTCTAATCCTGCAATTGGCAATAACATCTCTTTTAAGGAACTGAAAAATTAAATAACTGTACAAAAAATTCAAAATCACTAATTCAAACCAGTGAACGTGTTTCACTTTTATTGTCTGCAATCGAGTGACCGTCCTCTAAAATCTGCCGCCCCTAGGACGCTGCCGACCCTAGACCACGGCCTATTTATAAATCCATCTAAGCTACATAGTATAAAACAAATTCGCTTTCTCCGTCCCTAAGTTTGCTTTAAATCTTTAAATCTACGCAACGGATTTTGATGCGGTTTTTTTAATACATAGAGCGATTCAAGAGGTAGTACGTGTATTAAAACCGTGCGAAGCCGGGGCGAGTCGCTAGTCTCTTAATATAATCCTTCATGTACCCACCTTATCTATGTTGTACCATGTTGTAACAAAAACCATGTATAATTTGATTACCCCATTTTACGAGTTTTTAGGTCGCTTATGCCGAAGCCTTACTAAACCGGATTTTAAACATAATGAGGACTTCCTTTGAGATCGAATGGCAGAAGCTTTCTTAAGGTTTTACGTTATTAGCTTTGTGGTTTCCAATGTCTGCTGAACTGAAGATCCTGCTCTACTTTTAAGCTCTTGGCTATTGAGAGATTTTCGACTCATGCATCATCATCAAATATTTTCTTGGAACTTTTATCAATAGCGCAACATAATTAAATTCACATCCTTCGCCTACAAAAAACTGAGGGGAAGAAAGTGAAAAAATACAGTCGAATTCAGGGCCTCCTCCTTTTTTGTAGTCGGTTGTACTGTGCGATATGTGCTGTGCGAAGTGTTTCAACAGCAAACGCGTTAAAAAAGTTTAAATGGGCTGAAACGTGTCAAACTTTTATAACTCCGCAGTATAAAGTGTGATGAAACTGGATTATTAAAGCTCTACACAACAATTCTACTTAAAATAAATGGAGTTATTTTATAATGCAAAAATTCAATCTGCGAAATAAAATTTGCGTACTCGCCGACAGGGGCTAATCAAAATTTAATCAGCTCGCGGAGTAAAAACGAAATGAATTCCGGGAGAAAATCATGGACACAAATTGCGTTGCTATGGTTACTTATATTACAGAAGGTGTAAAGCTAGTACAAATTAAAATGCCTTCGTTTCCATTGGATTTAATAACGTATGTTATACGCTTCATAACTATATTTATGACTTGTAGTTCAGAAATGTATATAATACAATCTAAAGAGCATTTCTTTTGAATTTAGTAGCTTTTGCTGTTACAAACGTATTGGTCTAGTTCCAAGAAAAGCAACCGTGTTTTCCGTTTCTTAAATTTTATACAGAGAGTCCAGAAAATTATACATTTGTTTAGATAATACGTCTCTATACGTCAATTGACTACGTAACTTACTACCTACTTCCTATAGGATACAAACAAACTTTTCTCCAAGTACCTAACCAAATTATGCAAAAATTTTAAATTTCAGTTTTTCATACGAGCTCTTTGAAATCTAAGGGAGTGACCCCAGCTTTGTGTTATAGAAATAACTTTAACCTTTAAATAAAATAAACCTTTCCTTCCTTATGATACTCTCAAAGATAAATAGAAAATAACAAGAATTATAGTTATTAGATTGTAAATAAAACTAAACCTTGAACGTGCATCCCACAAACAACCTTGAACCTAAAACCATACCTTTCTAAGCTAAATTTCCTAAAGCCAATTTGGAGACAAGGCCTGAAATCTCAGTTTAATTCGGGCGAAGCTTGTAATTGAGCATTCCGGGATAATCCGGGTCCCCAATTTGTCAAGCTCTGGCACGGCCATCATACAGACTCGAATTGCTGTGACTTCTGTTGCTTGGTGGGGAAATCGCACGAAAAGTTCATTCACTGAACTAAAATAATTCAAGAGAAAAAACAACTCAACTGGGTAATAGTACCCTTCCTTTCGAGTGTATTAGGTCTCCTTGCTCCTTATATACCTTGGCCAATAAGTCTAAAGATCAGTTATAGTTCAAACTTCAACTATACAGAGACAATAAAAAGTTTATGATTAAATAAAGATAAAAAAAAACAAAAAAAACTCATTATTTAGCGTTTATTTAGATATTTTTCCCGAAGTTTCAACAGGTTACCACTCTGATGTGGGACTTGTTTTCCAGTCATCCCGTCACTGGAACTGGAAGCGGGAAAAAGAGGTAAAGAACGCGATAAATACCCGTGAATATTTATAATACTGCCTGATAGAGTAGGTTTAAAAACAAAAATTAAAACGGGAAATGTACACGAATATACGGGAAATGTACGGGAACAGTAAACTCTACTTTTCAATCTGCTAAAAACTCCCCGAGTACGGAAACACTATCTCTGTTTTCGGCCTTCGTTTTCCGACAATAGAAGCAAAGGCTTTTACCAAATGGGTTTGAATGACATGTCTTTGTTCAACCCTTTGTTAGCTTGCCAGTCTGTTTTTTCGCTAGAGAGGAAGGATGTGAAGCGTCACATCCACTTATAACTGTTAGTTGTGCATTTAGGCATGTATAGGTAAAGTAATAAATTTATCAATGTTTTACTCTCAAAAAAACATGTTATTTTTTTTTGTAATTCTCAAAACAATAATTATTTTTACTAGAATATAAATAGGCTGCAATGACATCATTTCGGAACCAGTGTCCTTGGATGTTAGGGCGCTGATAGAAATATATCGGGCCGCTATCAAAGAAAGATCGGAATCTGATTAACAAACTTATTCTTACTCTAAGAATTATTTAAAAGCAGAGGTGGTATATGCTTTTTTATGCCGATTCCAGCGCAGTAGGCTTCTTATTACTGCGCTGGAATCGGCATAAAAAAACTGCAGCGATTCTTTGTATTTTCTTTTCACCTACAAAAAGAAGTCCGAAAATCCGCAGACATTTAAGCAGTAAATACATCTGCATAATATATTCTTGCACGCGACCATTCTTGCATTAGCATTTAGAATTTCAACTCCCTAGGTGCAACTACCTACTGCATGGAATTTTGGTCATTCTTTTTTATACAATAATCTGAACTGTCTTACTCATAAAATAAGGGATAGTTTTGATTGATTATGGCAAAGGTGTAATTTGAAAGCCATCAGTGGAATTATGAGACCGGTTGCCCGATGTTTACCTGCACGCACCCGGCTTCGTAAGGACTTGTTTTTTGTAGGTATCTAACTGGTTTTATGATTAACTTGGGTAAACTAGATCATGGTGCTTCTAAAGGTTTCAAGCTTTTACTTAACGTAAGTTCAGTATTTGTCGATACCGGAGTCTTAGAAGCTGTTGTACGTTAGTTTATAATGACGACCAAAGTTTACGTTTCTTTCCATACATGGCGCCTTGCAGCGCCTCTACCGTATCGAAGAATTAATTTTCATAGTTTGACAGCGGTTGAATAATTTAATTCTTGTAGGCTACTATAATCAGAATCATAGTTTCATCTCTATGGAACGTATTAATGCTAGAATATTTGTTTCATACGAACTCGAATGGTATAGACAGATGGAGGCTATTTTCAAGGAATATTGTATTTGTCTCATTCTTTTTTTGTACGTGTAAGCGAGATATTATAAGGTAAATTCTAATTCGATAGACTTTACCTTCTCTTACATGACACATACTCGAAAACTTTAATCTTCATCCAATTAACACATAATTGGATTACGATAAAAGTTTTCGAAGTGTAACTATGTAGGATATTAGATATATTAGATGTGGAACTTTCCAGAAATGCACGTTGGACACCAATAATAGAAAAGCTCACTTAAATTTATTTATTATTAAATTGTAGTCCTTAACTGTCGAAACGGATCACCTCTGTGAATATTTAAACATTGAGAAATTTACTTTCACCACAAAGATAGATTGATCAATCGACAAATACACAGTCGATAACAATAGCAGTATCCGAAAATAACGAGTTATATCTGGATCTGTTAAGAAAATTATTCCTCCTCAAATCAAAGCTATATTAAAAGAAACTGATTAAAAAAGAGTATATTATGTAGTCCTTCTGTTGGATTATTTTTCTAAACAAATTGCAAACTCCCCCTGAATGGATCTAACACATCAGGTTTTATTCAAAACGTTATTTTCATTCGCTTACGGTCTACTCTACTATACACACACAATGTTGCAGTGCACTTCGTAGCTCAAACACGTTTCACCAGCCTACCTGATTTTTTTTCAGTAAACACACCTTTTTAAATACTTTTCTTTATACTGTGGCTTGCTTTATTTGGATTGTGTACGTGAGGCTATTACGAAGGTCCATTAGGTTGAAAACTGTGGTTGCTTTAAAAATAAATATTTTGTTTGATCATGATTATATTGGTTATGGTTATCAATAACAGATAAACAGATTTTTAAACGAGCCGCGTAGTGGGAATATACTGCATGTATCATCATCATCATCAACCTATACTAGTCCACATTTGGACATAGGCCTCCCCTAATATCTAAGCCGCACATGAAACGCAAATAAAAGTAAGTATACAAAAACATATCGCAAAAAAAATCTCTTATAATAAGCAAGGCCAGTGAGTGAGTGGAGTGAGATGTTAGCCAAACGCTCGACCATTCCCAATAAAAAAACTAAATTATGGTTTTTATAATAAAGGCAGGTTTGAAACTGAAAGCTGGTTACACATTAAAATTTTGCGCTGTAACAGTTTACAGGCAATTTGATACAGGGTTTTGAACCCATCGTCGATACATTCTTGATTGGAAACTGAATTTATACCCAAACCAAAATAATGTAATAATCTTCCTGGCCGATTTGAAATGAAATGAAATATTTTTATTTACTCTAAAAACTACCGCACACTATAATGACTTAATAAATGATTTCGGCTACGGAGACTTGGCTTTGTGTATTTTTTTTTATAAAACCCAAACCAAAATTTTGAAATGGTAGGTAATAGAGAGGAGAACTAAAATTCTTGATAAGTTAATTCCATGTATTGAGTCATCGTGGAATTTGAATATGTGTTCAAAATAGAAAGGAAGTAAGGCAGTCTTAGAAATCTGCTTCGTGCCAACGAACAATTAGAACGAATGCAATGCAACTTAATATCTAATTGAAGATCAAATGCGTCTCTCTTTTATAAAGTTTGCAATCTCTATTGACATTACAGGTTTTGTAGTATCAAACCGAGAACACTTATTGCAGTCTCGCTTGAAACAGCTAGGTCATTTTACTCTCAACGCTTTTACCTATTCCTTACACATTTTGGGCGAACATCGCCTTTACAGAAATTTATGATTATGATGATGATGATGATGATGATTTAGAATTCTGTGATAGCGTTACACATTTTGGGCGAACATCGCGAGCTTTGGTCAACCCTGGAGGTTGATTCAATATGGCCAATCACACCTAAGACAAGCGTGGAATCGGACAAAATCGTATTTAGAACACATTGTGACGTCACACGATTTGTGCGTGGAATCTCCTATGTCATAGTAAGTCACGTCCCTGTACGAAAGACATTTGCGATGACGTGGTTAGTGGGCAGACAGATTGATCAGGTCTTGGTTAATCTAGTGCCAACCTTTTAGTAGCAAATACTACTTTGGCTTAATAATCCGCTTCCGCCTTCCATACTTACCTAAAATATTATTGCGATTTAGTTTGCGGTGTACCAACCAAGTTTTGCTAAGCTGGACCAAAGGGGAAGGCGCCGGCAATCTTCATTAACGACTGTCTAAAACAAACATTGTGCTTTATAAAGTCCTCTGTGTACAATGTTACAAAACTTAATCAAACTTACAAACAAAGACCACTTCATAGTATCTGTGGTCTTACCATATCGACTGTCGATGACATTAATTTAATTAATGAAATTAATTTCAATTATTTACAATATAATAAAATTTTCAATTTTATTTTTCAGGTCGTAATATAATTTGTCCCAAGGCGGGAATCGAACCCGCAACTTCCTGCGTCGCTTGCGGACATTCACCAGCTGCTCCACATCGGTCGTCTTTGGTAAATCTGTCAGTTATTCTGATAAGAAAAGCACAAAAGCGTCAACCCCATGACAAGTGAACGAGCACATGACGTGTACTAACATGGCATGTTTGCGAAGGCTCAAGTTACACCGGCCAAAGCACAGGCAACCGACAGAATTAGACTGAGAGCCTCTCTTCAAGCCGCGTCTATAATTAAGTAGCTTTGCAAACGTGGGGCTTTGCAGAGCACTTACCATGGTCGACAATGTGTAGACTACATGGAACCTTCGAAAATGAACCTTCATGGTTCTTTGAAGAGCTCTTATTACGGTAGACCATGTGTACACTACTTGGAATCTTCGAATATTAACCTTCATGGTTCATGCAGACTGTCGACGATGAGTTGACTACACGGAAACGTCGAACAGAACCACCATGGTGCTGGTAAGGAACATGGAAAAGGAATCTGGTTGCGTTTTGTATTGACTAGGTACCTACCAATGAATCGTAAGATCGTATCATGTTACAGCAGTATTTCGTATCTGATAGAGAGAAAAATAAAACCAGTGATCGTTAGGAACTAGGTAATTGGACAAAATGACAAGGTCTTGTTTGGATATTGCTTTCTTATTACAATTACCTTCTTAGAATTCAGAACAAGAGTCTTATTAGTGAAATTAAACGGTTTCTGTTATATTATCCATCAAAAACAACGAAATACATATCTATACATATATATGTCTTAAAGTTATTAAGGGCTCACACAATAAATAAGTCTTTCATGACAAGGCTAGACAAAGACTCCGTGAACACGCAAATGCAGCACGCGCTTCACTAAGTTCAAGGCACTAAAATGACCACAACACCTTTCTTCACGCCACAGAATCGATTGAGACCGTTTTATTATCGTTTGACACGATCACATCCTTGCTTGAATTTGCTGGATCATGCGCATTCCCCGTGAAGTTATGCTTAGCCTTTATAATAATGTGGTATTGTTTTTTTAAATGTTATTTCTTGCTCTGTCAGATCGCATATAGTCCGTTAACAGTAAGCGCTAGTACGCACTTAGCGGCTGCCCGCAATGCGGCTGGCCGAACGGCTGACCGCGGGTTGCGGTTGCACTTGCGGGCAACCGAACGGCCAGCCGCAGCGCGGCAAGCCGGATAGTGCATACAGCGACCGCGCTGCACTCGACCGGTCGACTCGACCATTTTCAAGATGGACGTCAAAGAGGCTGTCGGTATTTATCGGTAAACTGGCAACCGCAGTGAAAACGCGTAGTGCGTAGAGCGATCGTCCGGCTGCCCGCCCGAGGAGCCGCAGCGCTGCGAGCGACCGGAGCGAATAGACGGCAGCCGCAATCTAATGCGTATAGATGATACGGTTACATACAATTTTGAGCTACCGGTCAGCCGGACGGCGTGCCGCATTGCGGGCAGCCGCTAAGTGCGTAATAGCTCTTATTGTACTTCTGTCTTTATACAAAGTTTTTAACAACGTAAAATATCTCACACCATACAGATGTAAGTGTGTTGTGCGTCTATTATTTTATTATAGCGTTTATTATTACTCGGTTACATTACATCTTATCCAAGTCAGGTCAGCGAACCATGATAGAAGATAGAAGCATGTCAAGGCTCACTGACAAATACAGCAAGCTGTCAAATTGTCATCATGTAATTTACTGTTCCTTTACAAACGGACTCCCTGTTTTCATTGTAAATGCGACACGATGCAAATACAAGGCATATCGACGTCTGAGCTCCTCTCAGCTCGAGACGACAGCTGCAGACTATTTCGGAACGAAAATTAAAAATACCAGAAGGCTACTCGGCGGAAGGACGGTATGGACCGTAAAATATGATGCTTGGAATGAAGGAATAAATATCCCTGTGGCATTTATTCCTTTCGAGGAATAGTTTTGGATCTCAAAGCGAATTGAGGTGTTATCGTTTCTTATTCATCTGGCTTTAACCGGTTTATAGAAGCCTGTAATTGAATTAAACCAGTAGGTAGTTGTTATTAACGCAAAGGAAAACATCTTTCTTCGATCGAGACCAACGATAAATTAGACATATAATGAGAGGAATCTTCAATGAAGCAAGAAGGTCCTTTCATGAATTTATTGAGTTGCCTCAATAAAGTTTCACAACAAGTAATTTGCTTATGCCATTCCCTCAGAGTTTATAGAGGACCAAAACGTATACCCAGGGCATTATCGAGTTTCGCAACCAGCCACGGCACCAAAGTTATCATTTTACGTCCAAACGGCATACATGAATTCAGCAGCAGTTTATATTCTGTCGTTAGAGACGCCGTTTACACGCAAATGTTCTACTATAGCAATATGCTGAGACTCTGGACCGAAACAGCATAAGATAGTTGGAAAGTTTTAACACTCTGACTTTGACTATAAATAGGGGAACGTGCCGCTTGAGTTTCAGCTGGAAGAAATATTTACGCAAATTCTATCGTTTGTTGCGTTTTTCAACGGACCTCAAAATAATTTGATATTTTTATAAGAATGAACAACTGACTTCAAATTTCCTTTTTTTGCAGCATAATTCATAAACTTATAATCAGATCTTGATCAAATTTATACAGGACTACAGAAAGCACACAACTCTCAAATTAAAAAAAAATAATTTAAATTTGTTAACCTAGAAAAAAATTATGACTTTAATATTTTATATTATAACACATGAAAAAAAAATACAGTCCAATAGCAAACCTCTTTTTTCTCTGTTTTTTTTCTGTTTGGTTGTGTTAAAATAATCTGTGTTAAGTGACTAATAATACTCGACATTAAAAACAATTTTAGTTACACGTTTGTATGGGAAATTTGTCTATACTAAATACGAATTTGTCTATAGTGGATAAAATGACCTGGAACAGAACTAAATTAAAAGCACAATTAAATTGCGTCAACTGTCTAAGCAAATTAACAAATAGCCACACTCCATCTTGCGAGCCAGCCGAGACTATTTAAGGACCGTGAGATAAACTTAACACTAAACCGTCATGTAACTTGAGAACAACGAATTCAGCCAATCATGGAGTCCTAAGCCAATTATTAGCATATCCTGCAATTATACAATGCCCGTATCTATTCGCCCTGAACGATCACAATGACCGGTTGATGGACTGACGTTGAAGATACTTGAAGGTAGATCAGGATGTTTTTCATCAGTGCAGAACTCGTCGTGAATGATGGTTGGCAGTGTTACAGGTTTTGAATTGACAGTATGGCAGTTGGCAGGTTTGTGGCATTACGTCGGGGTTATGTCATCGTAATGGGGATCTGTTACATAACAATGCAAAAATGCTGACCCTGCAAGGAACCAAGTGGTCTTAACGGTCCTCCATGTCATGTCATCTTCCGTGTCGTCAGCCGCGGACGAAAGGGCGGAATGAAGTCCATAATTTAAATTAGACTCATTTTAAAAAAACAATGATACTCTCAAAAAAATATCAATTATTTGTTTGCTTCATTTTACAATATTGTTTTACTTTACTGCTTACTTTACAGTGAAAGTCAAAAAACATCCAGAAAATCTGTTCTACAAATAGATAGTATGATTAATGAGAATTTTATCATCTCCATGTTCATCGTTAATGTCAACCCTATTACGTCAACACGGGTAGAAGCTCGACGACAGGTTATTTGCATGGAAAAAATTGTTTATTCGAGAAGGAAATTATATTTTTGATTAGATTATAATAAATTCTATCTCCTTGCCTAGGGTAGTATCGCAAATATACGTTTACTTGACTTGACAAGTACAAAAGTAGGCCTATCTACCATCCAGTAAACAAAATTGCGTCAAACCAGACTCAGAGCCATAGTCAAGAAGTTGATTTGATTAAAATTTTCTGCATTTTTCCTTCATTAAAGTTTAATGGCTTATTACTCTGGATACTAGATCTATCTTTGAGCAAGAAGTACCCACTTTAGCTAACGTTCCTTATTGCTACCCGGTGAAATTTCTATAAAATTTCAGTCCAGCCTGAAGCATTTAGTTTTTAATTTGGTCCGTTGCGCTTCTGCTGAAAGGCAAGAAATAGCGAATATAACTTAAGTTTTTAACAGAATTGCAAAGTACGAAGAGAGATCTCATTACGAGATTGTATGAAATAATAAACAAGGAGAATAGCATACAATAACCTATAAAGAATTTCTCAGAGAAGTCCAATTTATCTTATTAGATACATACATTATTAAAAAGGTACCTAATTGATTTTCTTTTAGGGTCCATTGAACGTTGTAAGTATAAGTACTAAAGGCTTTGTTACATTTTGGCATAAAAAGTCACAGTGACCCACACTGTCGGTAGTTTTACTGATAATATATGAAATACAGTAACAATGAATATCCCATATTTCAAAGCTGATGAATAATGCACGTTCAATGTTTTCCAAGCTATACAAAAAGTACATGCATATAAGAGTGGGGAAAAGGCATGTGGTAGGTGATTCGGCGCCGCTTTGAATACCCTGTCTGCTATAGGTCTTTACAGGGTCGATACAACTATTTGACTGTGGTAGGGATATAAATAGTTACAGTGAATAAACTTGAGATGGGTTTAAAGAACCATATTTCGGCTACGGTGGTGATTCAAAATGGTTTGTGGTTTTATACCTTAGAATGTTATAGAGTTATGTAGACAGATTTGTCAAGTCTAGACCTAACCGAACCAGCAACCCGCAACATCTCAAGCGGACCGTCAAAGTACCTGCTACGCCAACTATGCCACAGAGGTTGTTTAGTGATTAAACTGTAATTTTCATAGAAAACTTACTTTTGAAACAGGATACGTTGCATCAAAACCTGGAACAAAGCAAAGAAACTAGTTAGGAACAAATATTTATTTTATAAAAATCTTTGCTATTCGACTTATACAAAGTTGGTGAGAACCTCCTCCTTTATTCAAATGTTAAAAAAATGTGTGTCGAAACTGTAGCCTGTGCAGATGAACCTATTTGGATGATTCAATAAAAAAATATTAGAACTTTCTTTTTTTCTCGTTGCTACATTAACGATGCACATTTTTGCTTTATGGAATTGGCAGTCTGTTCATAGTTTTTTGATACAAGCCAAATTATTATTATATTACCATCACACCTGCTGATTTGCTTGCATGAAACCCTGTATATTTTAGTATTTAATTAAAAGCGAGGTTAAAATATTAGCAACAAATAATTGTGACTCGGGATATTAGGAATATTACAGGGCAAACATCTTTCTGAAATTAGTGTAACCCACATTTTAGGGTAACTAACATTGTGGAATTTCCATAATTTGAAAATTTATATTCTCTGCAATACGCCTTGTGTTGTGTAATGCTTATCCCTAGTTCACAGAGTAAGGATAATGAAGTTGAACCTAGCCTATGCAGTGTTTGATGTTTTTGTCCTTATTTGGTTTTTATAAATTGATATTGTATTTGTATAAAATTCAAAATTTATGACAGAGATCCTTTATTAGCACTCTATCATGTAGATATTATTTAAATATAGAAACATATTATATATATTTATTTTATTTATTTATTCCAAACATACATATTTTATTTTATAATTATAGCCAAATAACATTTTACAAATTAAAAGCCTTATTTTCTAGTCACACTTTAAAGTCGGTCCATTTATACAAAAACTAAATACCAATAATGTAACTATATTTATTCACAGCCAGAAAATTTATTGTTAAGTAAAACCTCATTAGTAATTTGTGGATGTGATTGTTTGTAGGAACATTTTATTATACAAAGCTAATTATTTAAGAACTCTGTATTGTACAATTGTTTTTTTTTTCAAGAAAATAGGAACAGTTTAATTTAAAAAAAGACAGAGAAACTTTGTAAGTTCAACTCTACAGCTTGCCTTCCCTTCTCCAAGGCATAGCTTCACTTTATAATTAATGTACTTAATTTAGAAAGACCAAGACAGTGGCTCGGATAGCAAGCTTAATATATTTTCAGGGGGAAGAAAGTAAAAATGCGGAGGTAGAGTAAGTTGTACAGCTCATAACTGTGCTGGTATTTGCTTTGAACCCGGCAAATAGAGTTTCGTTGAGAGTTAAGTAATAACTTTTTAAATTAGCTGTTGTAAAATTAGTTTTCCTGGTTATTGTTTGTAATATAGTAGTGTAGTTTCGAGTTACTCTGAACCAATTAGGCTTTATGAATTAAAAACGAAATTGGCTATTGTGTGTAGCCCAGATATTAGACTTATACAAAGTTTAGCTCGGAGTTGTATGCAATTGAATTCTGCAATGAATCCGCCTGAATCTACCATTCATCTACAATAAGGTGTTTGGTTCCAATAGCTAAATCATATATCGACAAAGTTACGCAGAAAATTCAAGTCTGAAATAAAGCTGAAACATCAATTTAAACCAATTCTTAGATAAATGTGATACAAGCAGCTAAATTGCCCCTAATTTACAAAGTATAAGCAGCACCTGAGACACGCGGGAATCAAACCCGGTCCCCTTACAAATCTCGTCATTTGTCAATGTCTATCGAGTGGAGACAAAGAGGAAGGGAGCATCAGCTAGTCGTGATAAATGCTCTGAAGGGAATTTTAACATCAGGTAATTCATAATCAGCAGTTTATTGATAAACGCCACGCAAGCAGCCTAAGACTACCGCGTGTTCTAACGTGCTACTGACTAATAAATCTATCCTACTAATATTTTATACGCGAAAGTTTGTAAGTATGGATGGATGGATGTTTTTTACGCTTTCACGCAAAAATCACTGTACGGATATGGATGAAATTTGGCACAGAGATAGATTTTACTCTGGAATAATACATAGGCTATCATTTATCCCGGAATTCCCACAGGAACAGGAATTACGCTTGTAAAACCGCGAGGCGCTGCTAGTCGTGAATAAAACTAAACAAAAAACTAAAACACAAGAAGAAATACCAATTTCATAACGAGTGAAAGTTCTCTAGATACATTTTTAGATAGGACGACTGACGATGATCCAAACAGAGAGTCAGTTAAACGGGAAAAAACGAAAATGTCAGTGGCAACACAATCAGAAGGTGGACTCGATATGTCGGATCGAATGATGGACGACCGGTAGTGTTCGCGCTTTGAGAAAAACCTCGGCTGGAGTTGAATGATACGGACTTTTACCTCAGAGACGTTGAGTGGATGATAAGAATACAGATTGATGTACTGTTATAGATGAAATCACTCTGACTTCTTCTATTGACATAAGTCAGAGAGAGAAATAGTGGTCTTAGGTTCACAGCCTATTATCAATAATGAGGTTTAAGTTATTGAAACATACATTTAGTACATTTACACATTATTTAGTACATTTACATACATTTGGTACATTAACCTTTGAAAGGCATTTCAACTTCTAATGAGATAATACATATATTGAAAGCATAAATATGATAGAAAAGCTCCACTACATTACAACTGTCAACTTTACAGAAAAATAAGTATCAAAATTAGGAATAAGAGAAAAAATATAGAAGATATGATTTTGATAAATCTAGACTAAACATTTGTGTCATTTCACATGTCGCCAAAACTATAGGTACTATTCTAACTTTGTGACACTTAAAATGTTGTCGTATCTTCATAACAATCGAAATAAAAAGGAGGGCATAATTTTTCAGGTTGTCAAATTAACTAGTTTCCATTTAAATGTAACTTTGATCAATATAGCACCTTATTCAAGAACTTATGGTACCGTATAGTATATATGAGTATGGTACCGTTCTAAGGTCTTTAATCCTGCCACAATGACTTTAAATTTCGAGGGTGTGTTCCTATTAGGTATCAACTAAATCAATAATTTAAAAAAATGTGCGGTGTAAATTCTTATTCTACGCGGACTAAGTCGCGGAGTACTGCTAGTGAATAAGTAATAGGAGAACTCACTTTGAGAAACTTGTAAAAATAAGCTTTTTGTAGTAAAGTAGCAATTTATCTGTAGACATACCATTAAAAAATACCTACCTACCTCTTTTCATCCTTTGACACGTTCCCTACAAAACCGAACGAGTTTCACAATTCGCGTACGATAACGAGATAGGTATTCGTTTAAAATGTGTCAGGAATATTTATTTTAGCTCAAAGTGGATACGTTAGGTGAGCTGTTCGTTTGTTTTTTTTTTGGATAGGATACACGGGAATATTTAAAGTTGTTCGTTTTATAATTTGCTAGTAGTATTTTGTAGTGTTCGTTCATGTTTAGTATGTGTATTTTTGTACTTGTCTATTTTTATATTTCACTGTTGCTTAGGTCCTACTCTGTTTTGGCAATATAAATATGTTAAGTAGGTACCTAATAAATAACTCATATAGTGAAAAGTTTTTTTAAAATGTTATATCTACACATTGTTCTACCATTACTGTGTTAACGTCAGCCTGTCTGAAATCTAGTTGAAAAAAAACATAAATGCAGGAAAAAGTGTAGGATTAGATTTCAATACTATCCACACCAGTACAACAGATAAATTTGGTTCCCAACGAGACAACTCCGAAATTATTCCGCCATAACAATATCCCTTGTAATTATAATTAGCGGCCATCTTGGGAAGCTGGAGAACTGTTACTTGCATATTTTAATGCCTTTATCAAGTCGTTGGTAATCACAACGTAGCATCTTCTTCCTGGACACACGGGTTCTAAGAATTAAGAATCTTACATTGCTTTAACGATGTTAAGGCTCAAACAGCACCTGAAGTGGCGTCCCCACTTATTTTATCATATAATTCCGTTAAATAAAGGAATTTCAGAATTCACACGTGCAGTTTGTTAAACCTATATCATAAGCTATTATCTAGCTATATATCATAAACTATTTTTAATGCATCTGTAGTAGTTTCATTTTGTCTACTTTAGGAAGAGATACGAAAACAGAGTTTGGTCGCCACCAAAGGCAACTTCGTGTCTCTTCCTAAACTTTACCCTTTGACCTAAAAAGGCTTTTCTTATCAAGATTAGTTGACAGCATCGTCAAAGTCACAGTGCGTTTAGACCGAAAATGAAGTATACCTACTTCATGAAAGCAGCATCTAAACTGTATATCTAAACTCTGCAGTGGTGATCGCAGACTTGCATGATGTTTATGATGATTCTCTGAACAGAACACCTGTGTGTACCCTCGTTATCGTCTCCTCATAGGCCGTCCAGAACGCCATATTTCATGCAGTATCCGCCGCCCGCATAATGACGGTATTGGGACTCCGGAGTCCCGGCTGCTGCGGGACTTAGTTACACTTGTACTGGCTGTTAAAGGAATGATTTAGGTCCTTTGTTGTGGAAAATATGTACGAAATTTTACTTTTCTATGAGCTGGCAAGCCTGTGCTGTTTCAGAAGTTCAGCAAATAGGTTCGTAGTATTGATTGAGTCGATGTATTTTTTTTAATTATTTGAAAAGAAAGTTTCCTTTTCTATGAGCCTGTGCTGTGTGAAGTGCAGAAAAAAGGTGCGTATATAAACTTAGTATTTAATAAAATAAAAAATGTTGGACAATCCATACAGCACCATCTAGCCCTACAGTAAGCTACTCAAAGCTTGTGTTATGGGTACTAGATAATTGATATATTTAATACATTCTAGACACAGATAGATATTTTTATTAAACATAGAAAACACCCAGCCCAACGGAACAAATTTTTGCAGATCGTGCACAAATTTGTACCGAGGCGGGATTTGAACCCTCAACCTCCTGCGTCGCAGGCAGACCTTAGCCCACCGCGCCACATCGGTTATCGGTCGCATTTATAGAGTACTAGATGTATTTAATACTATAGGTTACTTTTCTGTGACCTGGCAAGCCTATGCTATTTTAGAAATTCCAGCAAAAAGGTTCATGTAAACTTAGTACCTATTCATAAAGAAGCTTTTTTTAAAGATAGTTTACTTTTCTGAGAGCTGGCAAGCCTGTTATACTATTTCAAACTCAATATTCATGATCCTTGGATTTCACTGGTATATAAAAAAACCAATCAAACACGAATAAACGAGTCTGTGCTCTTTTTCTTTTGGCCGCTTTATTCGCACAACAACTTCGTAAATAAAATATTTAAATGTTCAAAGTACTCCCTACTACCACTGAGTACTTCTACTACCATCTCATCTTATTCAGGGAGTCGATAATGCTTTAGTATAAGTGTCTTATAGTAATAGCAATTGACCCGCGTGTATATCGCCGGATCATACGCGTTCGGAATACTAATGGCTCGCAGGGTTGGCAATCTGTAAAAAAAGGTAGTGCGATTCTTCTCTCACTTCTTTGAGATTGTGCGGGTGGAAATTTAGTTTAAAACCAAATGTAGTATCGTTTACGATTACTAAGCAGTTTAAAAATATACTTTAATAAAAAAGTCTCATCTCATCACTCTTTGAAAAGGAAAGTTTACGAATAGGTGTTATTTACGTCAGATTATGTAACTAGCATCTCAAAGTCCTATCTATTTCTTGATATTTATTGTATTTTATGATATATCTATGTCTATAAGGATTGTAAGTTTGTTTAAGTTTGTATTAGTTTTTAGCACGTGCACTTCCATCCTAGGATATTCTCTTTTTACCTTTGGTTGCCTGAAAAAAATCACTTTAAGCGAGTATTAAGCGGCCGCCGAGTATTTTACCTTCTATAGGATTAAAAATAAGTAATGCACAAAGTGATATACAATAAAGAAATAATTATCATTTATCTGATTCGTCAGATTTCCTATTAGTGTAGAGACCTTTCAAAAAGCGTCTTAATAATATAAAAAAGTGGGTGGGTATTTAAAATGAACATTATTCTTTGTTATTGCAAAAATAACCGTCGTAAAATGTTTAATATTCATACTCCATAGAAAAATATGGAAAGCGAAGATCATTTCGCCAGTCCTATTTTAACACTTTTAATAAAATCATTTCACGACCAAGGAATTCATCCCACGAAATATCGCGCTCAATTTGTCACGAAGTAGACACCCAACATAAAAGTCCCACGTCGTGAACCTTTTTGTTGTGAAGCTAGGCTCAAAACTAACCGCGAATGGGGGAAATGCCATTTTTCTCTGGGAATGGCAACCCTAATCTACGAAGTAGTTTGTCTTTTTCGCCTTTACGATTGTAATCTCGCGTTTACCGTCCGTGAAACGTGGGGTAATAGTGGACTAAATTAAATTGGTGCTGTTTCATTCAGACGCACAGTCAATCGATACTGATAAGACCTCTAGGAATTTTTAAAAGTCAAAGAGTCAATATACATTATACATTTATCACTACATAGTATAAAACAAAGTCGCTTTTTCTGTCCCTATGTCCCTATAAACCTATGTCCCTTTGAATGCATTTTATTTTATATTTATAAATGTGACGATATTTTTGCTTTCTTTCACATCACTACATAGTATAAAACAAAGTCGCTTTTTCTGTCCCTATTTTCCTATATTCCTTTGACTGCTTAAATCTTTAAAACTACGCAACGGATTTTGATGCATTTTTTTTTAATAGATAGAGTGATTCAAGAGGAAGGTTCATACGTATAATAAAACGTGCGAAGCCGGGGCGGGTCGCTAGTAATACATAATTTAAGGCGCAAACAGGAGGTACACTGCCGCCACCACTTAGTTTATCATAAAATTACGATATACAAAGGAATTTTCACAAATTAAACTTTCAGTTTGTTTATCATATCATTAGCTTTTTTAATGCATATGTAGTAATGCAAGGTAGTCTATTATTGTCTATTTAATGAAGAGATACTTACCTACGTAGTTGCTTTTGGTGGCCACCAAACTCTATTTTCTTTTGATATTTTATGTTGCATGCAAATATATATATATACCTACTCAAATTCTATGATTTTTTTTAGAAACGCATTACTTCTTTATTAAATAACGAAAATTACAATCAAGGTTTAGAAAAAGTTACAACTAGTATCTATCTATATCTATACTTATAATAAAACTGTAACAGGTCCAAATCTGTACATTGAAGATATTTTGAAAATTTTTTTGGAGGGCACTCTATTATCGATACTCAAGCCAAAACTGTAATTTTTTTCATTCATGTCTGTCTGTCTGTCTGTCTGTCTGTCTGTCTGTCTGTATCGTAAACGCGCATCACGCCGAAACTACTTGATGGATTGAAATGAAACTCGGCATGATTATAGGCCATACTACGAGGAAGGACATAGGATACTTTTTATCCCGGAATTCAGTAAGGTTCTCATGGGAGAGGGTATGAAAGTAAAAATCCTTTACCGCGCGTCACGCCGAAACTGCTGAATGAGTTGGAATGAAACTCGGGTCGATTTGAGTTCATACTACAAGGAAGGACATGGGATATTTTTTATCCCGGAATTCGGTAAGGTTCCCCTGGGAGAGAGGGTGAAAGAAAAATTCTTTAACCACGCACCACGACGGAAGTGAATGAATTCGAATGGAACTCGGGACGATTGGACATGGGATACATTTTATCCCGGAATTCAGTTTGGTTCCCCTGGGCTATACGGGTTTTCAAAAATTTCTCACAGCATCTGAACGACGCGTGTGTACGCGTCGTTCAGATGCTGCGAGAATATGATATAAGAACTGATAAACGCGTAAGTTTGTAAGTAAGAATGGATAGATGGATGGACAGATTGATAGATGGATGGATGTTTGTTAGTCTTTAGGTCTGGATGAAATTTGGCACAGAGATAGATTATACGCTGGAATAACACATAGGCTTTATTTTATCCCGAAAATCCCACGAGAAAGGGAATTACGCAAGTAAAATAGCGAGTACTCGAAATACTTATCATGCGCAGACGAAGTCGCGGGCACCAGCTAGTATACTTATAATAAAACTGTAACAGGTCCAATTCTGTACATTGAAGATATTTTGAAATTTTTTTTTGGAGGGCACTCTATTATCGATACTCAAGCCAAAACTGTAATTTTTTTCATTCATGTCTGTCTGTCTGTCTGTTTGTATCGTAAACGCGCATCACGCCGAAACTACTTGATGGATTGAAATGAAACTCGGCATGATTATAGGTCATACTACGAGGAAGGACATAGGATACTTTTTATCCCGGAATTCAGTAAGGTTCTCATGGGAGAGGGTATGAAAGTAAAAATCCTTTACCGCGCATCACGCCGAAACTGCTGAATGAGTTGGAATGAAACTCGGGACGATTTGAGTTCATAGTACAAGGAAGGACATGGGATACTTTTTATCCCGGAATTCGGTAAGGTTCCCCTGGGAGAGAGGGTGAAAGAAAAATTCTTTAACCACGCATCACGACGGAAATGAATGAATTCGAATGGAACTCGGGACGATTGGACATGGGATACATTTTACCCCGGAATTCAGTTTGGTTCCCCTGGGCTATACGGGTTTTCAAAATTTCTCACAGCATCACTGAACGACGCGTGTGTACGCGTCGTTCAGATGCTGTGAGAAATTTTTGAAAACCCGTATAGCCCAGGGGAACCAAACTGAATTGAACTGATAAACGCGTAAGTTTGTAAGTATGAATGGATAGATGGATGGATAGATTGATAGATGGATGGATGTTTGTTACTCTTTCACGCAAAAGCTGCTGAACGGATCTGGATGAAATTTAGCACAGAGATAGATTATAAGCTGGAATAACACATAGCCTTTATTTTATCCCAAAAATCCCACGAGAAAGGGAAATACGCAAGTAAAATAGCGAGTACCTACTCGAAATACTAATCATGCGCAGACGAAGTCGCGGGCACCAGCTAGTATACAATAGAAACAATTAATTATGTTGAATTGGAATTTAAAATAGTTTTAAACCTTCAAATTTGAAGTCAGCTACCTATTTAAAATCCCATATCAGGGAAAGCTACCTACGTGAAAACAACTATAGGTTTCGATTGCATGTAATCTAAGAAGAGAAGTTGTAGCAATCAATAGGTCTAAATACTCGTACGACTGGGCTAAGCCAGCATTATGCCGAGTTAGGACCCTTTTGAATGAATGAATTGAATGAATCAGAACTTTATTGTACCTTTTGAAATATAAAAGTACTTAAATTAACTTATATCTAAATCTCATCAAATAATAAAAGTACAACAGGCGGACTTATTGCTGAAAGCGATTTCTTCCAGGCAACCTTATAACGCTGTATTCTCTTTATAAGTGTATTGTATCTGTCGTTATAAATAAATGATTTCCTATTCTACTCTACCTGAAAACAGCAATAATTTCATGAATGTTTGCTCTAGAATTCTCCATAGGTGCAGTATTGTAATACTGGTGTAAAGAAATTGTAAAACGGAACCATGCCACTAGCGTCATAAAAGTAAATACAGTGTACAAACAAGCAATAAAACCATAGGAGCTCTACAAAGTCTAGACTTATCGGGTGTTTTCAGCGCCATCTGATGTTATATTGTTATGTCTATGTTATGGGTAGTTTTTATCTTTACATCGTAAAACAAATGTTTATTGTGTACTAAGCGGGAAAGTATTGTAGGAGTTAAAAGCAAGTGAGTAGGGGTAGTGCCACAGTTACGTATGATTCCCAAGTATCGGACCAAGAAGTTGACGAATGTAGTACGGGTTAAAAGTAGAAAGGTTCATCTTCGACGCAGGAAGAAGCGTGTTAGGTTCCAGACTCGGAAAAAATATTGTAAAAATTGTGAAACAACGGGCGCGAAGCCGCGGACAGATACTAGTGTATAATAAAAGTGTATCTATAGTATGTGTCTATCTATGTATCTAGTACCCTGAACACAAGCTCCGCTTAGCTTGAGACCAGACGATGTACTGCATTATTTTATTTATTTCTGTTTTTATTTTTTATACTATAATAAATATATATTTTTTTATATTACCTTCTTGGGAGGTCCGAAGGATAATAATATGAGCTTTTTGTCTGAACACTATTTGCAAGTTATGAATAGATGTCGGTTATAAATACAGCGGACTTATGAAGCGGATTTAATTACCACTGCACTGTAAAGTCACTACATAGTATAAAAACAAAGTCGCTTTCTCTGTCCCTATATCCCTATGTCTTGTATGCTTATATCTTTAAAACAACGCAACGGATTTTGTTGCGCTTTTTATATAGATAGCGTGATTCAAGAGGAAGGTTTATACGTATAATAAAACCGTGCGAATCCGGGGCGGGTCGCTAGTAAATTAATAAAGCGGCTGTATAAGCATAGTGAAAAGTAACATACAAGTGGTCCGACCCAGTTTTTACTGCCATTGTTGCAGGGTGCAGTGCGGTAATAGGAAATAATTTTATGAGTTCTTTTGTAGAAGCCTTACATTTGTAGGTTTTATTGTTTACGTTACAGGAGCTGGTGAGTTTAATTATGGAAATGCTTTAATTGCGTCAGGAGCGTTTGTAACTTATATCTGCAAAGTCTACAAAGCAAAGATATAAATTTTCACATGAAATTGCTGACGCATGTAGGCTTAATATGTAACCGACTCTAAAATTCAAATTCAAAGTGCTTTATTTCATTTGAACTGAACTATCGTATGAGCGATGGCGATTATAGAAATGGAATCGCTTCATAGCGAATGCCGCTTGGCTAAGGCTGCAGGACTCTTGAACACTTCAGAAAGTTCATATTTATAGATACATTAGGTATATTAAAACTAGGAAATGATAATATTTACCCGATTAAAAACAGCAAAAGGAGCTTCTATAGTAGGCTAAATGTAACTTGTAGTTTTAAGGTAGCTTTCATCATGAATAAGTTGAAAATCTCAAGGCATATTCAAAATCACCCTTATAACACTGGTCACGAACACTGCTTCTATATTATATAGTTCGTAGAGATCACGGAATAGTTCGTTATAGTACATTGCAGAATGTTCCCTAAACAATTTACGCTATATCGCATTAGGCTGTTGGCCAAAACGTCTCCGTCTGTGGACCGAATTAGATTTGGGAACTTTAGTATTTCGTGCTGTTGTAATGAAATTTAAAATGTACACTTAGAGCAACGTAGGTAGGTACTATTATTTGTCATTGTCTGTCTACCATTGACAGAAAGAAGATAGAAAAAATATTCATTTAGCACGTCGTTACAGAACTAGAAAGAACTTTCCGAGCTCATTTCCAAGAAAAGTGTTTAGCTTAGCAAAGAGGTTGTTAATTAAGGTATACCAATGTACTATCCATAAATGAACACTTTTTGAACTTGAAAGTAACATACCTACAGATTAAATCTTATCCTACTAATTATTATAAACGCGAAAGTTTGTAAGTATGGATGGATGTTTGTTACTCTTTCACGCAAAAACTACTGAACGGATATGGATGAAATTTGGCACAGAGATAGACTATAGTCTGGAATAAAACAAAGGCTATTTTTATCTCCGAATTCTCACGGGAACGGGAATGACGCGGATGAAACTGCGAGCCGCTGCAAGTATTAAAATAAAATTAAAACAAAGTGCAAAAGGCACATTGCAGAAAAAAGGTCCATCCAGACAACCTTAGGGTTGCGTAAAAGAAAAAATTTATATAGTGCCCCGATAGTCAATAACAGAAATTTATAAAATAGAATACATACATAATTATTACATTTAAACTAATCAAGAAACAAAATAAATTAGGTAATACAATATTCCAAGGGTGACAATTTTTATTAAAGATACCAATTAAGCTGATATCACGCCTGAAGATGCAGAAGGAGATAATGAAATGAATGAGTTTAGACAAGTTTAGTTCAATGTTCACTCCGTGGTTGCGCTAGATGCACTTATTTCGATGAAACGTGACTAGTACTACGTACAACTAGTACACGATCCCGAGCCAACTGGCTCAGGATCGTGTACTAGTGACATCAGAGAGTGCCTAGACAACGTTAACATTCGAGTAACGATCACGATAGTAGAAAAGTCCAAAATGTATTGATGTGACATAAGCCAGAGATATATCACGATTATCACGTGATCTGTAGTTAACAGATAGATCATTAGTACAGAAAGTTAATACATTTCGATACCATCAAAAGAATCGGTAATATCGGACGATTTAAAATGCCAAACAAAAGTCTAGCCAAGAGGCACTTTTGACAAGCGATTTCGCTAAGTCGTCGCTTGACTACCAATTGAACTTTGTGATGACGATTGTAAAAATAGAAACTCTTAGCGAATGCTAGATGGCTAGGCCTATAGGAAAGGTTTTCGCCTAACGATGAGTCGTAACGGGCTAATTTGTATCAGGTACATTTCGGAATAGGAAGGGCTCGCAATTTAACCTCCAAGATTTTAGGCAACCCTAAGCAAACTTACTAAACTCAAATGAAACTTCGCAAAAGAAAAACATTAGACGAACCGTTTCCAATTTAAAAGTTCAATGTTGACTGAATCCCATCGAAATAAGCCGATAAAGTCGTGCAAGTCGAAAATGTCGATAGAAGTCGCGCGACCGATAAGCCGACTTCTTGTCAGTTAACATCTATCTTGGAGTGGGAAGCCGAGGGAATTTATGGAGACGCCTGGCCTTTAGTTTTTTGTGACTTTTTGTTGAACTCGGTAGGTACCCAGAGATTTCGTTCAATGAATAAAGGTTTTGTTGATACGTCGTTCAAACAACTAAGTACAATAATTAAGGAGTTCTATCGATCTCCATCATGCACTTTAGGAATACACCGAATAATAAGAAAAAAATAAATTTGTTTATTGTTATGCACTAAGTTCGGGAGTCGGGTGCCCCGCCATGTTCATCTCAAACGTGCCCTGTCTTTTCTATATGTTAAATAAGATTCCTTGGGCTTGTCCACTTGTCTAGGATGCGTCCAAGTCTTACGTCTTTTCTGTCAGGCCAGCGCCTTAGGTTTGTGATAGTAAGTCCAAAGTACTGAGGCGTTTTCATTAAGTTTCATCTAAACATTACCGTCATCCTATGAATTAAGACGGGCGCCACATACACAACTTGTTTATCAAATTAGGCGTTACTTACATCTTACTTCTCATGGGAACCCCATGTAAATTAAACATGGATAACAATGACATTATTATTTTGTTATGAAAATACAATTGAGAAAAATATAGCTACGATTAAAAACATCATGAATATGCACTGTTTCAAACGAATTTGGTTCAGATCTTAGGAACCCTGCTGCCTGTCTATAAATAAATAATTCATGATAATCCACACAGCATCAAACTAAGCAGAGCTTGTGCTATGGGAACTGATATATTTAACTAATACATACATTTAATTATAATAGATAGGTTTTTTATTATACATAGAAAATACCTATTATGTGTGTGTCTACACATAAGTACTATTGAAGTGAATAGAGTTTTGGTTCGTAGGTTTTGGTTCGTAGATTTGATTACTAATCACTTACATAGTTCCTGTAAGCCAGTTTCTTCATACCTAAGATGTGTGTAGTTTTTAGGTAGTTAGTAAACAAAAATTTGAATTTTCGCGCTTATGTCTTTCTATAAAGGTATGCTGTTTTTGATTTCATTTAGTTCAACAAGGATTCAAAGACAGCCAGAAATATTGTCTGGGCATAAAATTCAATATCATAGAACGAAATTGAATTTTGTATACAAATAAGCAAAATTTAATATCGCAGCGCATCCTAGCTCATATTGCTGAAGTTTGTATCATGATGTGCCAATAAATAGGTGGCTATTTATAGACGAATATATGACCGGAGACATTCCCTAGATTTAGAAAGTTCTAGGTACCATACTCTAGCTGACTTCTAAAGGTGGAATAGCTTTAGATCGAAGCGATTGGCCTCCATATAATCAAGAAACATATTAATGATTATTATAATAATCGGAATACACACCGCATCATCTAGCTCCGAACTAAGTGGACCTTGTGTTTTGGGTACTAGATAACTGATACCTATACTTTATATATTTTTTTAATCATCCTTAAACCATAGTGCTCTTACAAATAATAAAAAACGTAAGTACCTACTTGACTTTTTAGTTTCTAAAGCAGCCGATTATTATTTTACCGTTTTTTTCAACTGAGATCAATAAATATCTTCTCAATTCTCCTGTAATCTTTTATTTACATATTTTATTTAAAATTGTCGTACTTTCTTCTAGGAAATATCAAAATTAAAGTTATTTCAGCACCATATTTAAATTATCATCGGCTATCATCATAGACTATCAGAGGTAATAAGAACCGTTTCGCCTAGAGACAATAATCCGAAAGGTAATAATAGTGGACTAACTATCACGTACAGAACGTGGAGAACTGGTTACTTGTAGCCTGCCGATACGCTCCACTTTCCGGCAGGCTGTGTGCGCTGACGAGCGGGAGCGGAAGCGGAAACTGGTGGTTGAAACTAGTTCAAACCAGATTTAGTATTATTTTATAATCCCCCTGATCCAACTGACGTTATCCTGTCTAAGATATGAAAAGAGTAGCTGCGACGGCGGCTTCACTTGGGGGTTGATGAAAAGTAGCCTAGGTTTTATTCCAGGCCTAGAACTACATCCATTCCAAATTTCGTTTAGAAATTTCCGATCCATTCTGTAGTTTTGGCGAGGTGCCAAACAACCATCCAAACTTTCGCATTAATTAAAGTGATTAGATGGACTATTTTGATATAAAAATTAAATCAGCTGGCTTCTAGGTTCACATTCATCAAATGCGCGAAGATTAAATGGTCATTATCATAGTTTTTTTTTATTAATTTTCTCTTAGGAACCTTTTACAATGTAGAAAAAGTCATTTGATTGTTCGTCTTTCAATTGTTTTCACAAGGTTCTTCAGCTTTCTGAGGGATAATGGATACGGTGAAAATCAGAGTATACCTATGCTTCTTTTCATCCCATAAATCAGTTCCCATAGGATAGAAATATCCTTGAAAGGTTTGTATAGTAAGAAATAAAGAGGGCTTAGCCGCGGGTACGTAGATGCTAGTAACAAATACGCATAACAAAGCAGAAAATCGGACAAGAAGGTCGAAGGAGGGAATGGTTATGCCGTTTTCTATGTCCTAATCTGCCAATTTTTTGTGCCATTCGACTTTATAGATGCAAAGCCCTATGCCGGTGCAGTGACCTTCTACACGGACATTACCAAGCCTGAAACGGGAGTGAAATAAACACACTTCATTTATCTAATCGGTTTTGAGGGGGTTTAAACCCCCACCCTTCTTAAGAACCGAAGTTCTTGGCATTTCATTTGTTCTTGCGGGACCGCTTTTAATATTGCGAACTACGATTTCCAAGAAAGCTGTTGCACCGTAATGTAAGATTTGTATTGTACATGTCCGCGGCTTTAAACGCGTTGTTTGTTAGGAAACGTTTCAAGTCTATTTCTAACCCATGTATGTGTTATTCCAGGGCTACAATTAAGTCTATGCAAAAATTCAGCCCAATCCTTTCAGAAGTTTTTCGTGAAAGAGGAACAAACATCTAGAGGTATACAAATATTCGTTTCTTCACTACATAGTATAAAACAAAGTCGCTTTCTCTGTCCCTATGTCATTATGTCCCTTTGAACGCTTAAATCTTTAAAACTACGCAACGGATTTTGATGCGGTTTTTTTTATAGATAGAGGAAAGAGGAAGGTTTATACGTATAATAACACCGTGCGAAGCCGGGGCGGGTCGCTACTTTTTATTATAATTAGTATACTTAGTAGTATAGTATGCGTAAGGAAGTAAGGATTATGTATACCGCGAGTTGTTTTCAACGGACTAAATGATTCAACTCGCTTCATTCCGCACCAAAATCGCAGCTATAAAGATGATGCTCTATTTCCACGCAAATTGGTACGTGCGTGTCATCTTCTTTGGAATACTTTAATTTGAAAACCGATAGTCGTAGTTTTCGTCGCATTTACGAAATGCTTCGATAGTGTTTTTTCTTAAAACTGGTGACGAAAGAAGCTGGCAGATCACCTGATGGTCAATAACATTAGGATAACATAAGGATGGTTGTAAGGATCGCCATCAAAGAGGTGAGATCAGAGAAGACCTAACTATATAATATAATGTAATGCTGGACAATCCGCACAGCATTATCTAGCCCCAAACTAAGGAGAACTCGTGTTATGGGTACTAAATGACTGATATAATTATATATCTACATGTAGAATAATGACTGATATACATGACATAGATAGATATTTTTATATTAAATAGACACCCAGATATAACACCCAGAACCCTGTATTCCTCGATATTAAGAAGAAGGAAGTGGGGGGAAGAAATACTCTGTCGGGAAATATGTTACCGTCTAGTCTCAAGACGCCAAATCAAGCTGAATTGTATCGCTGGCTGATTGTGCACTGAAGTCCATATTTACATTCGATAGAAAAGTTTATATGCCGATCACCCTTGCTAACGAACGATCCAATGTCGAATAACGAACGATTCAAAGTAGAATCTTTAGTTTCACGTTAAGTTTCTGAAAGTAAACATTGTGAACAAAGTAGGTATTTGAAAATTACTACAATCAAGAAATAAAAACCAATGAAAACTAGTATTTACAATTAAGTTAGCTGTACTGTTGCAAACAGTGTGGAGATAGCTGGTCTTATTGTTATCATTGATAAATCCATATCGCTTCTTGAAATCGATTTAAATTTGAAAGGCATAAAATTTGATAGATAAATAATTGTACGTCTATCTGTGGCGCTCATTAGGGGAGGTCTATATCCAACAGTGATCTGATATAGGTTGATGATGATCCATCCATCTGCTTAACTTAGGACTAGATAATGTTGTGTGGATTGTCCAGTATTTTATTTTATTTATTTATCCATTTAAAAATGCATAATCTATACTTATAATAAAACTGTAACAGGTCCAATTCTGTGCATTGAAGATATTTTGAAAATTTTTTTTGGAGGGCACTCTATTATCGATACTCAAGCCAAAACTGTAATTTTTTTCATTCATGTCTGTCTGTCTGTCTGTCTGTCTGTATCGTAAACGCGCATCACGCCGAAACTACTTGATGGATTTAAATGAAACTCGGCATGATTATAGGTCATACTACGAGGAAGGACATAGGATACTTTTTATCCCGGTATTCAGTAAGGTTCTCATGGGATAGGGTATGAAAGTAAAATTCCTATACCGCGCATCACGCCGAAACTGCTGAATGAGTTGGAATGAAACTCGGGACGATTTGTGTTCATACTACAAGGAAGGACATAGGATACTTTTTATCCCGGAATTCGGTAAGGTTCCCCTGGGAGAGATGGTGAAAGAAGATTCTTTAACCACGCATCACGACGGAAGTGAATGAATTCGAATGGAACTCGGGACGATTGGACATGGGATACATTTTATCCCGGAATTCAGATTGGTTCCCCTAGGCTATACGGGATTTCAAAAATTTCTCACAGCATCTGAATGACGCGTGTGTACGCGTCGTTCAGATGCTGTGAGAATTTTTTGAAAACCCGTATAGCCTAGGGGAACCAAACTGAATTGAACTGATAGACGCGAAAGTTTGTAAGTATGAATGGATAGATTGATAGATGGATGGATGTTTGTTACTCTTTCACGCAATAACTGCTGAACGTATCTGGATGAAATTTGGCACAGAGATAGATTATAAGCTGGAATAACACATGCTTATTTTATCCCGAAAATCCCACGGAAAAGGGAATTACGCAAGTAAAATCACGAGTACTCGAAATACTAATCATGCGCAGACGAAGTCGCGGGTACCAGCTAGTCTAGAATAAGCCTGCTTACAGAAGTTTAATGACGTTACTTCGCATAGGAGCCGCAATTAACATGAGTTTTCGCAGATGGCGACTATCTTGATCAAATATTCGAACCGGTCCGATCAAAACAGAGCAAATAGCACGAGGGTCCCTTTTAACAATGCAAAAGCAATTACAACAGTTTAAACGAGTTTGGGTTACATTAAGCAGCATCCTTCGATGAACCGTCTTGTTCAAGGCCAGTTTTTGTAGAATACTAGTTTGAAATACTTTTTAGTACATTGGAATGTAAATGAGCCGATTTTTTTATTTGTGTTGGAGACTCGATGGATCCACGACAATTTAAAGCGGTTTAAGGGAATTGTTGGATGGAAGCGGCTCAAGACCGCTATTTTTGATTCTCATAAAGAATATTACATAGACATTTATTAATCACTAACGTTGTCACTGTCCTGTCATTTATAAATTGGAGCGCCTTCAAAATGTATGTATCCGCTTTATCTTTGGCCTCCGTAAGTACGACCATGTGTCTGCCTACCGAGCCCAGCTGAAATGGCTTCCTATGCGCCAGCGCCGAAATTTGCATATTGTGTCACTGTTATTTTCTGTACTTTTCAATCCCTTTTCCCCTTCCTATCTCAAGGAGAGATTTCAGTTTCTCCATTCTTCTCACGGTCTCTCTTTACGGTCTTCAGATACTCTTCTCCTAGCGGCTCCTGTACAGAGAACATCTTTTTACAGCGACTCTTTCACTGCTCAAGCTGTCAGACTCTGGAACGATTTACCAGTGGAGGTTAAGAGAGCTACATCACATAATGACTTTAAAAGGAAAGTGTATAATTTCTATTTAGGTGTCACGTCACACTAGGTTATTGAGCGAGCATGTCCTTATAGTAAATTTAATTAATTTGTTGTATGTATTAGTTTAGAGTATTAAGTATTAATATATTTTAAGTATTAGTATTAATTTGTTATTTGTGTATTAGTATTAATTTGTTTTTAATTTTTATTGTACCGCCATCCATTATTATTGTTCTCACAATTGTTTGGTTGCCTGGAAGAAATCGCTTTAAGCGATAAGGCCGCCAAATCCATTGCTTATCTCTGTTAGTATATTTAAATAAGTATTTCCTGTTTTATAAGTGATGCAATAAAAGTATTATCTATCTATCTATCTATCTATCTATCTATTTATTAATCACTAACGTTGTGTCTGTCTAAGTTAAGCCACTGCTTGGCTTAACGTTTTATTGGACAGTGCTCCAATAATAATTATGCCAAAGTATTTTTTTAACGTTGTTAATAAATAAATAATGCTGGACAATCCACACAGCATCATCTAGCCCAAAGCTAAGCAGAGCTTGTGTTATGGTTAGGTACTGGATGACTGATATACTAAGCACATACATTACATAGATATATATTTGTATTATACATAGAAAACACCCAGAATTGCCCAGAACCACAATAACATAATATGTGTATAGAAATGATACTCATTTTCTGCCAAACATCGCGTACCTTAGCACATATCAGTAAGTGGATTGATTAAGGTGCTAATCTGGGTGTCACCTCATCGAGTTTCTGATAAATGCAGGACCCTTCTCATGTAGACCTGACAGTCTGATGGCACTCGGTCAGACTGGTTAATCATTTTGGATTGTTACAAGTGCGTTAGCGATGTAATAGGATAAGGTGTGGGACCCTGCCGATTACTTAAACACCGATATTAATAACGTATTGTTTATTTTTAATTTATATTCTTAATTACATTTATTTAAGTATTTTTTATTACTACTTTATTTTATTTCATTATCCTTACTAGTACGGGAAATTAGTACCTATTTATGTCGCAAAATTTATAAGAGATATTCTCTTAGAGGCCACCAAATTCCGTTTTCGTAGCTCTTCCTATAACAGAGAAAATAAAACTACTACAGATGAAACTGAATGTCTGATTTTTGGAAATTTAAGTATAAAATAATTTGACTAAAGTTTTTCTTAGTTTCTAAATAAGGGATAAAAAAATACAGAATAAAATAACTGGTGTGTAAATGAAATATCCAAAAGTATAAAAAACCAATAGATCCTTACTTAAAAGTGATTGAGAAATTCACAAAAATAGTAGAGAAATTCTAGTCGTCTGTCTAGCTTTTAAAGTAGCAAAGTAACGCTCAAAAAGAGTTTGAAATAATTGCTCTACAAAAAGAAAATCTCATCAACATAAAAATCTCGTAACAGCAAAAATGGGTGAACTGTTTGCGTACGACACCGAAAGAAAACAACAATATCCAGTAAACGAAGCCCAAAAACCACTTCACCAAACGAATTCAAGTAAATTCTCGTTAAGTTCTCCCAAAAGTTCGTTCTCATCTCGACACCGCAGCGTAGCGCCCTTGAAAAGCAAAATCTGGTGTATTCGTTATCAAAACATGAATAATGTATGAAAGCCGCGTGTATGACGGACTCGTTGGTTTAAAATTCAGCATTCCTGATGGCCTGAGCTATTCTCATCAGCAATGAAAAGCTTTTAATAAAACATTCAACGTGAGGTGCAAAGCAGGTTCTGTGAAGTTTGAACTCAAATTTATTCGTCACACAGACACCTAACAAGCACTAAACAAAAGTGGATAAAGCATTGTGAAACTGACGCTGTAGACTAGTTATCGACTTGGTAGCGTTTAGCTCGTAAGCTTATTGTATTTTTTTGGAAAGAAACATGCGACGGACCATTTACAGTGGCACAGAAGTTTGGAGAAGCTTGGCTGACACAGCAGTGGATGATGTCGAGCTGAGGATGATGATTGCATTTGTCCGACCGACGGTGAGAATCGTACCTCAAACTTCCGCACGCCTTCGCCACCACGCCAAAGAAGACGTCACATCGTCAATTGTTCGCTTTATCGTTAAGTTCCGTCAGTTTCAAGACTTTCAAGACATAATGAATAGAAGGCATAATTATCACAAAGCACCTCATTATACTACTGGCAATAATTACCATGTATTCTGAATAGTAATTTCTGAAAGACCACTTCACAATTCGTATAATCAATTCCATTAGGGACGAGACTCGCATTCTAATTATCGGGGAGACGAGGGTGTGGGACAAAAGTAGGAATAGGTTTTGTGTAATTTGAATTATTGTCTTTTCTGAAAGTATCTACTACCTACTGTAATATCTACATTATGTAGAATAAGTAAGTACACCGGGTATTAATTAATACCAGTAATTTACTACCGAAAGTCATACAAGTTAGTAAGTTCGGACTTTCGGTAGTAGTCGTTTACTACCGAAAGTCATATAAGTGATACAAGGTAGTAAACGAGTAGTAAATACACCTTGTATGACTTTCGTTAGTAAATTTTAAATAGTTTGGTGCATTTAAAAAAATCGATTGATGAACTATGACTTCAAACTATTTAAAGAAAAAAATTACAGCATCATCAATGAAGCCGAAGTCAATAGAATACTCAAACGATCAGATCTTGGTCAAATTTATATGAGACATTTATTTATTTATGAATTAATTAGAACGTATATCTTTATTTTAATTTAAGTTTTGAAATAATTCGTAAAAAATATAATCGAATTGAGAAATGGCTCCTACTTGAAATCGGTCGAAGAAAATAATGAAGGGCTTCTTGTGTAGTTCGTACTGTTTTTGTCTTTATTCAAAAGTTCAAAGGAATCCTACCTAATATGATAAGGTACTACTTCATAAAAAAAAACAATACACAATTGTAACCATTATTTTGTTTGCATTAACATTAAATATTGTCTCTATTTAATAAAATGGAAACAAAATATTGATAATCCTCTATGATATGATAATCGTATAATATATTTCCAAATAGGTACATTTTGCCTACTAGCCTATTTTATTTTTTACGCGATTTTACGATTCACTTCCGTCTCCTTGTTTCGATCAGATAATGGCGCAAATCCTCTAAATTGAAAGGGTGACTTTCGAAAAAGCTTATTCCGTTCCTGTGAAATATTGCCGGAGAATTTTCTCGAGACATAATACCATTAATTTTCATCAAATCAATAAGGTTGTATTATATGTATGTGTATTATTGTATTAGTGTATGTATACAATTCAGACCAAAATCAATTTATTCATAAAACTTAGACACGAAAGTTTACAACTGTGTGGTATTAAGTATTTAACATCCTGTATTTGACTATTGCTGCCTGAAATAAATGATTAATTAATTAATTAGTGTATTGTCATTGAAATGACAATACATTAATACCACACATCACACACTCCGACACTCAGGAAGGATCGGTTCATGTCCCGCCGAATTCGAAATTATTTGCGATGTTATTTGATTTCTTAGATATTCCCCGAGTGCGAGAGCTTACGCACTATAATTTAATAATTCTTTGCAATATATTGATAGACCTTGGTTAAAAATAGCATAGGTTATCAACTCATTTTAATTTAGTGCTCTCTAGAAATTACTTACGATCGAAATTAGTCCATATGACCTCGAAATTCTAAAAAGCCCCAGAAAAAATCCACAAAAGTGTGGGACGGACCTCACTGCAGCTCCCGTCTGACCCTCCTGTCACGAGCTTAATTTGAATTATGTCCGGGCAGACAACCAAGCTCCCCTCGATATTGTATAAAATTCACGTTATTCCACCCTACGAAGGGTTGCGTTGCGCTGCTTGCAATATTGCCATCCGACTTTTGGCACCTTTATCCGACCAAAGTTTTGTCAATAATGCAACAAATAACTTTTAAAATTGAATTGTCAATTTGAACTTAATGCGTCTACTGTTTTGCAAATAATATAGTGGTAGCTCAACTAACAACATTCTTACTATTTCCTTACTGAATATTATAAACGTTCGTATACATATAAATAAGTGTACACCCAGTATGGATGTTTGTTATTTATTCACGCAAAAACTATTTAGATACCTACTTATTTAAGAAAAAATTGAGAAAATATACAGCTATGTTTCGTATAATATAGGTAAAAATCTAAGAACATGCCTGGATAGACTAGAGCATGCTGAACACATGGACTACTTTTCCCATAGGCTTGAAATAGCCTTGAGACGTTACGAAATAAAGTATTTAAAACTAACGTGATCATTAAAACTAAAACGATGATTAAAAATAACCGAAGTTTCAGTACCTACGTTTATGGTCTATCAGTCTGTCTTTCCATCTGAACATGAAAATAATATATTATTGTGTGCGACATTCTAGTCCTACAGCTTCCAAATTAGGCTATCGCAGACCCTTTTTCACCAGTCACATCAGCTTCATTCCGGAAAAAACGAGCACCTTATTTTATTTACTTTTCCCCACCCTACGATAGCAATAGCAACTATCGGAAAAACTGTACCTTTCTTCTTCTGTAAGTGCATTGATGAATATTTTAGCGTGTATTGGATCGGCGGTATTCATATACTCAGTCCCGGTAGATATCTCTGGGGTATTGCAGTTATCTTGTTTGCTGGACGATTGCATAGGGAATGGCATTAGTTTATTGAAACCTGAATAGTGCTTCTATCTACAACGTAAGGTACGGATAGTTTCTTCATCTTCATTCTACAGGGTATCATTCGGAAAACGAGGTGCCTGCTTAAACGAAATTATATTACTACAAATAACTTACTTTGAATCTTTGTCTACGACAGTAAAGAAAAACATTAAAGTCTGCGGTATTAACCATTCCCTAAAATAGTAACCAGAAACAATATGTAAACTTCAATCGACAACTCTACCTACAAAAATATTGATGAAGTCGTATCAGCAGAAACGTAAAACACTTCATGGCATCACATTTTTACGATTGCACTCGTAAATGCGACTTTATTAAATTTCGTAAGAACCAGTTCTGGAAATAACCTTATTTGCTCCCAACTTGTCGCATCGAAATACCTCGACTCGAATTATGTTGTTAGCAAGAAATACTCGTTAAGATAAGCCGATATCTCGAATGACCGGCTATTATATCGAAGAGTATGGTTGAAAGGCCTTAACTGAAACGGTCGAAATGTCGGCATCCGATTTGCATGTATAAATAAAGAGCAACCCGCTAATAAGAGTTAATGAGCCCTGAGACTTGCCTTAGACAGACGCAATAAACATGGGCAGTCCGAATGAAAAAGCAAAGATGTTTGTAATTGAATAAAGTACTTTTAATGAAGATGTCGGCTGTTAAATGTTGTTGATGTTGCAGGTGTAGATTTAAATCTAATAAAACAGTGGGAACTAATTAGCTTGAGTTGAATATTGTTCATTAGTAACGAACGGTATCTACTTCTATACTTACTATAGAGAATATTCGGAATGTCTTGGGGACGGTTCCGACTGGTATTGACATGGATCAATTGAGCTACCTTTAGACTGATTGCAACCGTCTGCAGTTAGCTCAATGGTTTCAATTGTAAATACTAGTTATAATTTTTCTATTCCTTGCTTGTAATTTTCGTTGTTAATAAAATTATATTCGGATAATACAAGGTATAACATATTACCCCTACTAAGCCGAAGGGGGGGGTTTCAGGAACCCATGGTGATCAGTTGTGGGGGGGAGATAATTAAAAATTCCTATTTTCAGTTTCCCATACAAAAAGTTTTCATTTCCTAGTGCCAAAATAAAGTGACAACCCTATTCGCGCAACCTGTGCTTACCTACTAACTTTACAGGTATGTAGGTAGGTATTTATCTTCGTAGATTTCAGCTATGGCGGGAGATTACTAGAAGACCTAATAAATTCGTGATAATAATAAGATGCTAGTATGTAAGTTCCTAGGTAGTGTTGAGAAAATCTTAAAATGCTGAGTTAGGAAAGTTGTAAGTGTAGGTACAAGTTACAAACCTCATATTTTCTCGCTTGTCAGCTGTCTAGATGGCTTCTTACGAAGGGATTTATGTATGTTTTGGTAGGTCACTTGTAGGTACACAGTCACAGACAATTCACACACTTCAGCACAAGGTAGGTTTCTTTTTAGGCATTAACATGTCTCACTCACTTTAGCACTAGTTAGGTTAGTTAGTTAGTAAGTTACACATGCATGACGTAGGTATCGATACCTATGCATGTAAGTAAGGTTCGATATGCCTCCCTTCTTCCAAACAACACACATTTTATGGAAGTAAGCACACGCTTCCAACACACGCCTCTTCATCTCTTCAGATCTGTGACACTCCGATGCATACACCACACCCTTAAGGTATTCTTAAGTCCTAGTTACTTGTTTTTTAGGCACGAAAGATAAAAATTGTAATTATAGCACTACACGGCACCGCGACGAAGGTCACACTAAAATAGTTCATCATTCATTCTTTTGATTTCGTTCGCCGAAAAGATGGATAATTTTTAGGGTTCATTTTCAATTTTAATAAATCCCTAGTTGGCAGTTCAATCCCTAGTTAGTAGTTGGAGGTATTAGGATCACAGTAGTGAAATAATAGGTATGTGGTAGAAAATTGTATGAATACGTAGGTAGGTACTGGTCTTATTTTACATAGGTATTTCACAATGTAGGTACCTACCTGCTACACACACATACACTTTGCGTGAATTCTGATAGTTGGTATACCTAATACAAAATCCCGTAGAAAACGGATTTAAGCTTTTTTTTTTTTTGATTTTATGATTTTAAACAAACGAACTTCTTTAAATTTTGGTATTAAAAAAATTACGGAACCCGTATTAAAAAATATTTCGGCCCGCTTGGCAAATACAGCACCGCCATGTGGTGTATCCAGTGTTGCCAGATGGAATTTGAAAAAAACAGTAGAAAGTTCAGTAAAAAATCAGTAGATTGGAATAAAAATCAGTAGGTAGAAATTAACGACTGAAAATTCTAGAGGTACCATATGTATTTGTGTTTCGCGAGTATTTTGACTCGCATTTTGGCTGGCGACCTTTTTTTTTTTTAGGTGCATTCGTAAAAAGGAAGCGATTCTTTGCATTTTTGCAGACAATTGCAGCTAAAAAAAAAAAAAAAGGTCGCCAAGTGGTTATTTAGTCACGGAGCTATAGGCGCGGGAAAATCAGGTAGATTTCACGAAATTTTAGAAGGCGCTCGGGACATCAGGTAGATTTCACTAAATTTTAGAAGGCGCTCGGGAAAATCAGGTAGATTTCACTAAATTTTAGAAGGCGCTCGGGAAAATCAGGTAGGTTTCACTAAATTTTTGAAATAAATCAGTAGATCGGTAGACGCCTAAAAAAGCAGGTAGATCTACTGCTAAATCGGTAGATCTGGCATCACTGGGTGTATCGCATGTTGATAGATGCCGACAGTCAATGAATGAATGAATGGTTCTCTAACTTGTCTATGATTGGCGGTTGGCTGGTTGCCATGGTTTTGCATAGTGCTACAGCCAATAAAATTTAGTCGCGTTCCTTTGTGGAAATACAAGTGTCAAAGATTAATGTAGGTACAGAACGGACAGATAAACTACATAATGACGGAAAGAGTCATTTGGTAAAGTTTTTAATTAAGTTAACCGACCCATGCGACTCAGCTCGTCGTATGTCGGATGTCGTAAAAGTCGACCAAGGGGCTTCGCCAAATGAAAGGCAGCATTTTTATTGTGTGAATTACTTATACCGTTTCTTTGATCAGCAATCCCCAGCCAAGTGATTATGGCAATACCCGCCAGATTCACAGCTCTTTTCAGTAGTGGACATCAATGTGTATTCAGTCAGTAGGTTATTATGATTAGATCAACACACAAGAAAGAACAAACAGTTAGAAAAAGACATAACTGTGTTAGCGTAGTTTAGTTCGTATGTTTAACTACACGTAACTCAACCTTCAAATTGAAATGTGATTTTAGCCATGACTTACGACAATTTGCCTCAATGATGCTGTAGGCGTTTTTCTATTTTAAGAATATGAATCTGTCACTCTTTTCTACATCTATTCTGTGACCATACTGAGGTCATCGTCGCAAGTATATGAAACAGCAGATTTTAGGGTTGTCACTTCGTAAAAAATCAGCTGGCCATGTGAAAACTTTGTTTTAGTTTTTTCAGAGATACCAATCGAAATTAGAAAAGTCGTTGAACAAAAGTTGTTCCCCGGGGGGGTAGAAATACCCAGCTTTTCGCTTAGTACATGTATATTGTTACACCATGTATAACATGAAAATGAAAACCATAAATGGATCATTTCTGTAAGTAACTCTTACTTACAGAAATGATCCATTTATGGTTTTTTGTTACCTAATTTTAATATTTAATTTAATTTTTAACTTTAAATATTTATAGAAAGTATGGGACGATCAATCAAAACTCAACTAATGTAGAATTAATCCAGACAAGCAATCTAGACAAGCCAACTATTTCAAGGATACTTCTATTTAACGGATCTCCAGTCCAACCGCTTCATTAGTTACATATCAGCTGGATCGTGAGTGCAAATAGAGGTTCCCTCAATCGAGCGATAATAGACTAGGATAAAACGATTAGCGAAACTCAATAAGATACATTTAGCGGATTACGCTCAGCCACCAGAGTTGATTGTTTTAGAAGGAAGGATTTTGTGGATTAGGCTCGGACTTTACCTTTGAACAGAATTGGGTAAATCAAATAGAAATAAAAGAATGCAAGGGTAAATAAAAGAATTCAGGAGCTGAGATACACAGTTCTCAATTTGGAGTACGTAATTACAGACATTGAGAAGACTTAGATTAAGAGCGACTTGAACACGCAAAGAGATTTTGTATTAATAAGCAAGAATTGAAGTCAGCTATATTTTTTACTTTTTCTTTCTTTCTTTTTTTCTATATGATTGAAATTCGACTTAAATTCTCACCTCATAATACTAAAATTACAAGTACTTTCCAAGTCTCTTTATAAAGTTCTGAATTACTCCGCCTGTAATAAATCGAGTGAAATTTCAAAAGTTTATGGAACAAGCGTACCCTGCGCTCTACTTAAAGTTCATGCTTCGTTGTTTCAGTGGTTTTCATAATTCAATATGTTCGCTCTGCAATGTCTACGCATTACACAGTCAAAATAAAAAATCACAGTATGTTTTCTTTAACAACAATTAAAGTTCTTGTAATAAAATCTGTCAACTTATTTCTCGATGAGAATATCTTACTTCTTGAACTTAACGTGCATAAAAGCAAGGTATGAAACTCATAAAACATACTAAATAGCCAAGCCATCATCACAGATTATTGTGGTTCTGCTACCGGGCGTGTAATCGTATCAAAATATTTATACCATTAGAAACTAGAGCTACAAACAGGTTTTGAAGAGCAAGAAATTGAATGGATTGTAACGAACGAGCTTGTCAATGTTCATATAAAAATACCGTTAGGTATGTCTGGCTATAAGCTAGGTCGAGAGCGGATGATCGTACAGTTGTTTCACAGAATTTGAAAGGAAATGGAATAGAACAAAAGCACATTAAATTATAAAATAAAATAAAAAACAAAAAACTGTAAGCAGAAACTATTAAATAATACCTATAACCATTCATCATTTATACCTGACCATACATCGTGTCCATTTTTATAAACATGAATGCCTTTAGGCTTTTAAACACAAACCACAGCAAATATCCCTGACAAGCAAAAAATAAAATATGGAACACGGAATTATTACGAAGCGTGAACCAACCTAGCCAAGCAACCATAAAATAACAGATATCATGATCAAACAATACAATACACACCTACCTAGCCATAACATCACGTGGTACATATATGGTCCGCTTGACCGCTGAACCAGAACATTTCACTCTCGAAGTCACGATGCAGGCAGACAGCTACCAGACTGAAGGACATCTCACGTCATGGATAGAGGCTCTTGCTGTTCTAGCGAGAGCAGCAATTGATGAATGAGATCGAGCTGGAGGTTAAACTGAGCGTATTGCTAAAACAAACCTATACTCAACGAGATAAGATGTATAATTTAAGGCGCAAACTAGAGCCGATGCCCTTGAGAGAATGGGCGCGGCTATCATTTCGCCCCGCACCTTCCCCACATTCCGGGCAGCGCCAGACCCGCTGTCGTCGCGCTGAGAAATAGTCTTCGCGCATAAACCGAAAAAAGGAAAATATTCGTGACAGCGCGGGTGCGGCGGGCGGCGTGGTAAACGAATGGCAGGACGCAAGAAATGCGTATTCGATTCCCACTCCTAGATATTTTTTTACAATATCTGCAAATATTTGTTTCTAGTCTTCTAGTCTAGTCTTGTCTTGTCCTAGTCTTCGGGTTTATTGGTATCACGAACCACGATGGTAAGTAACCTAATCTGGGAACAGAACTCGCTATACTTAGGTATAGTTATGTAATGTGACTCTTGGGTTGATGGTGTTAGTAGCTGCTATCCGCGTTGTAGCTAGATATACCTCCATCAAAAGTAGTCTATAGACTACCTAACTACTTGAAATTTTCATTCACCACTAAAATTAGTTGATGTGGATAATATATAATAAGTGGAATATTCCAATCATTCAATAGTTTGTTCAAATCTATTTAGTAGTTACGAAGATAATGATAGATAGATTACCTACCTACGTGGTAAAGCCAGGGTAAAGGTAACAAACATTCACACAAACTTCTCTTATCTAAAATGAATGTTAGTAGGATATCAACGAATAGGTAGGTACTCATAATTCGGGTAGAATGATTTGATCCAATAAATTTCTGATCTACAGGAGAAAGGGCATAATGGAACAAGACAAAAAAATTACGAAAATTAGTAAATAATATCTTTATTTGTTTAGGTTTACAAAATAAGCACTAAGACAAGTCTTTATATTCTCTATTTACCTACTACATTTCGTTTATTTACATTACATTACAAATTTACAAGTCAATATATGGAGGATCGTTATCGACATAAAATTTTGACCTGCACATTTTGCATCGCATTGTAAATTTGGATCGTAATTCTATCTGTTTTTACCAAGTACCTAACTCGATATCTACAAGATGACAAAAAAGGCGATGTACCGTTACCCAGTTTCCTTTACATTTCGAACCCCATTCCCATTTCATTTCAGAAAGTACACGTTCACGTAAGAAACTATTACAGAATTCACATATCCATACTCTATCGATGTGAGATTGAGTGTGAACTTTTTTTGAACTTAGCTGCAGGCAGCGCAGTTCCTAAATATTCTTGGATCGGATCGGAGTAAAATGAGTGGTGTACCTACTGTCTAAAGGATTCGATCCTGAATCACGAGATGCCGGGATCCTGGTCGATTTTCGATCCCAAAAATTTCGGGATTAATTTTCAAATCCCGGGATTGTTTGGATTATTTTTTACAAATCCCGGGATTTTCGGGATTGAGAATTTTTTTTAAAAATAACAAAAAATTAGGCGTGTAAATGTAATGATCATAAATTATAAAATTAAAATTATACCAAGTTCTTTAAAAATAACAAAAAGGAACATCTGATCATTTTGGTAAACATCGGTTTAGTTTTCTTTTTAAATTATGATTGTAATGATTGTAACTGTAATGATTATTCCTAGATTTTTTTTATCAGTAAAAGCTCTTTTTATTACCAAATAATACAATTTATAAAACCATGTACCAGTATACAAAAAAGCACTCTTTTAATAGGTACTCAACCGCCTCTACTGTCACGTCGTGGTAAAATTTACGTAAAATTATTTTTTTTCAACAATCATGACATGCCTTTTTTATTGAAATAATACGTTTAACCGTCATTTAATTTTGTTTTTATTGACTGATAAATTAGTGATCGGATATTTTTCAAATCCCAAAGTTGGGGCGAAGACATGTCATCATCATCATTATCAACCTATATTAGTCCACTGCTGGACATAGGCCTCCCCCAATGAGCGCCATAGCGCCCTGTCTTCAGCTTGACGCATCCAGCATCTGCCAGCAGTCTTTCGCAGATCGTCATCCCACCTGGCCGGAGGGCGTCCTACGCTACGTTTACCGAGTCGCGGTCTCCACTCAAGAACACGTTTACCCCAACGGTTGTCGGTTCTTCGCGAGATATGGCCGGCCCATTGCCACTTCAGCTTGCTAATTCTTTGAGCTATGTCGATAACTTTGGTTCTCTGTCGGATGTATTCGTTACGAATTCTATCCTTCAGAGAGACTCCGAGCATAGCTCTTTCCATAGCTCGCTGGGCGACTTTGAACTGATGGACCAGCCCTACCGTGAAGACATGTAGGAGCTTTTAAAACCAACTTTTACAGGAATCTGAAGGAGCACGAATTATAAAATTCAAGCAATTTCTATAAAAAAAAATATATGTCACTTTAATCTGTTGTGTATTTTGTTGGTAATTTTTTTTTTGTGGAAATATCGATTTTAGTGAAAAACGAGTCGGAATAAATATGTTTTATATTTGATGTATAAATAAGATTACAACGAAATAAATAACATTCTAGAACATTTTGGAATTCTTCGGAATTTATATGAATTCCCGAATATTCATGTTGTGTCGTATAAAAGAACGTGTCGTTGTAAGTTCATATAAAAGAAAAGCTGCAATACGTGGTGGCTCTTTCATTTTAGTAAAAAATAGTCTTAAATGTAAAGAAAGAAAAGATATTGTAAAACTCACTATTGAGAGGACTATTGAACTTTCTTGTGAGGAACTGGAGCGACATATCATTGTGTGTGTATACCGCCCTCCTGACGCAGATCAGGTTGCTTTTGAATATACTATGGAAGAAGTTTTGCTGAAGTATTTACTTGTAGGAAGGATCTTATTGTTTGTGGCGACTTTAATATAGATATTTTAGCAAATCCCCTCGCCGACAGATTGCTTAACTTATTCAAGTGCTTTAGTTTACTAAATCTTTTTAATGATCCCACTAGGGTAACCCAAACATCTGCCACCTGTTTAGATAATATTTACTGCAGTCAAACTCCAACCAGCAAAGCAGTAATTAGGCATTTCCAATCAGACCCTTATGGTCAAAGTGTTAATTTTAGCTATGATGATAAAAATATTGTAGAAAAATATACCTGCAGGCCAATAACAGAGAACCGTATCAAGAATTTTCAAAGTAGAGTGGAACTAACAGTATCAAATATACCTTGTTCTGATGACCCCAATGAATTATTTTCCAAACTTTTGAATGTAATACACAAGGAACACAGTGAAGTATTCAAACTTAAAACATGCACAGTGAGAGAAAGGGTCGAGTTTATTGATTGGGCCACTCCGGGTATTTATAGAAGTAGGAATATACTATATGACCTTTATGCTTCTCGAGAAACTATGTTACTTGATCCTGCGTTTCTATTGTATTGTATGTAACCAACTATTCTAAAACATTTAAGAAAGTCTGCAACACAGCAAAATGCCTGTTTTTAAAGAATATTATAATAAAATCATCTAATAAAGTAAAAGCAACATGGAGACTAATAAATAACGAAACAGGTAAATCAAAGCCACGTTATAAGGAAATAAGGTTAAAAATTAATAATTCAATTCTTATACATGATAAAGATATTGCCAATGCTTTTGATGCATTCTTTTCTACTATTCCTAAAGTTGTTACCCAGTCTCTAAAATCATCAGCATCAATGGCTGTTAAATTTTTAGAACCTTCAGTTGCTAAATGTAATGAGAGCTTTAACTTTAGTTATGTAAATGCTGATCATGTAGTGAAAACCTTTAAATCAATTAACATTAAAAATACTGAGGATCTCTGGGGTTTATCCACCTAAGTATTAAGTTCAATTATTAAGGAAATGGCTCCTTGTTTGGCCTATATTTTCAATAACTGTGTCGACGCAGGAATTTTTCCTGATCTCATGAAATATAGTAAGTTAGTTCCTCTTTATAAATCTGGTAGCCACACCGATCCGGCCAATTACAGACCGATTTCAATACTTCCAGCAATGAGTAAAGTTTTTGAAAAAAATATTCTTACCCAGTTAACCTCTCACTTCAATCTTAATAGGTTATTTCATGAAAACCAATTTGGCTTCTCCAAGGGTAGATCGGCAACGGATGCTGGTACAGTTCTATTAAGGCATATATTGAAGGCCTGGGATAAAGCCAAAAACGCTATTGGTGTATTCTGTGACCTTTCTAAGGCTTTTGACTGTGTTGATCATAGTACATTAATTGAGAAATTAAAACATAAAGAAATTAAGAAAAAGGCTCTGGATCTTATGAAATCATATTTATCTGATAGAGTTCATAAAGTAGATGTTGGTAAAGAAAGATCTACGGGCTCAAATATTGAATTAGGCGTACCCCAAGGTTCAATATTAGGTCCCTTTTTATTTTTAGTAAACGTATATGATCTCCCCTTTCTAGCAAAAGATCTTTGTGATATAGTCTTATTTGCTGATGATACATCACTAATTTTTAGAGTAGACAGAAATAAATATAATTATAACGATGTAAATAATTCGCTTTCACAAATACGAAATTGGTTTACCGCCAATAACCTCTTACTTAATGCTAAAAAAACAAAATGTATAAAATTCATGTTACCCCAAATGTTAGAGAAATCCCAACTCAAATCATCCATCTGAAGCAACTGAACTTTCTATTCGTAGGTTTAAACAGTACATAAAACTAAATCTTATCAAGAAGGCTTTACTCCATAAATGATTACATCAATGACGTTAGTGTTTGGCCAGATGTCGCTCAGTTCCACATCGACAATAGTATTGAATTATTTATAAGGCAAACATGTATTAGACACATAAGTTATACACATGCTAGTGGTTTCTATTTCGCCTCCACTAGTGGACAAAAAAGTGAGGCGAACTGAAAATCAATTATCACATAATTTTTTATATTATTTTGATAATTATGTACCTATAGTATTAAATTTGACTTGTCTAAGTGCTTATTTTGTAAGCCTAAAGAAATAAAGATATTGATTTCTGATTTCTGTCGTCACTCAAAGTTTAGGTAAATAAACGCCTGAATATCCGATCACTGCTGATGACGTTACCATTATGTGGTTATTTAAATTAGTATTTTATATCATCTACCGTAAAAAAGTAGAATAAAAAAAAATTATATTATATTATTAATTATTTGAAAAAAGAAGTAATTGTGGTTTTAATTGATTTTTACTTTGTTTTTGAAAGTAAATAAAAGTTGATTTTCATATATTACTTCGATTTTATTTACCTGTCTACGGATCCCGGGATCGCCTTTCACAAATCCCAAAATCCCGGGATTGAAAATAAAGACCGGGATCGAATCCTCTACTAGTGTCTCACTTCGGAGAGACATAAATCGTTGTGATGTGACTAAGTATCTACAGGTATTTACTTATTAGCTTTCAGTCTGCTCGGCTGCCTTTTCACGAAGTGTAGGTACCATACTAGAATTCTGATGAAATTCATGAACATAATTGTCATACTTACATATTTTATTACATCACAGCATACTACTAATATTAGCTAGGTCCTAAGTACTGGATATTTTACCTCTAGCATACTTGGCATTTCCTCTTCAGTTTCAAGTTGCTCAGTCACTGTACATCTGTAAATGAATAATAGTATAAGATATGTTATAAATGAGTAGTAGATAAATAAGAAGTAGGTATTTAGGTAGATACCTACTTACATCTTCGTTCATTTATTTTTACCTGGTACTACGCTGGACGATGGAAAGCGGACACCATAGACTTCCAATATACTATTATAAACTTTGTAGTTCCTTACTTGACATCATTTTCACCGTCCATTGTCTGAATATTTTCTTTCTGATGGATTAGCCTTTTCTTCGATCTCCTATAAAAATACATGATAAATCTAATATTGCTAATAGTAGCAATTGCAAAAAATTAGGGAAATAAAATAAACGTAGGTAGGAAGGAAGTAGTTAGGTATACTTACATTATTTCCACCAACTTTTGGGCTTTCAGAGCTCTGGTCTTCTTGAGCTTACTGATTTTCTTTATAATTCACCTACACGTACACACAACAACACTGAGCAGTCAAAGTATATTTAGGGCGAGGGTATTATAGAAGTAACTTAGCACTAAAAGCGTCCTTGCGCGATAAAAATAAATATTTATGTACAGGTGATGTACAGCTTATGTACAGTCGGTTTTCTTATATTTTTACAAACTATTTAAACTAAATAAATAAATAAATATAATGCTGGACAATTCACACAGCACCATCTAGCCCCAAAGTAAGCTACTCAAAGCTTGTGTTATGGGTACTAGATAACTAATATATTTTTAATACAATATATACATAGATAGATATATTTTTTAGTATACATATTAAACACCCAGACCAACGAAACAAATTCCTACAGATCGTGCACAAATTTGTTCCGAGGCGGGAATCGAACCCGCAACCTACTGCGTCGCAGGCGGACCTTCGCCCACCGCGCCACATGGGTCGTCTAAAGCGTCCATGCGCGCACAACTTAGAACAAATAAAATCAATTATTAAAAACATAAATTCGACGAGTAAGGTGTGCGAGCACTAGGCAGACAAGCACAACCTCCCCGTACAACAGCCAGCGAGGCACTGCCGCCCGTCGCCCGCGCGACCACTTACGCCCACTAATCCTACGGAAAACTAGAAAAATAATATTTACAAGGTGAAAAACCGTCGCATCGCAAAATCGTACGTACCAATTGAAGACAAAGTTCTTGCCGACATTTAGGTGAAAAAAAAAGTACAAAATTCTAAGTCGTTTAGAAGTAGATACAAATTTAAAGTCCGAAACAGCTGAACTTTGTGAATTTTTTTCACAGGGAAAATGAACACGTAGAACATTTTTGTACGTACCATTTATAGATAAAATGTCAATTAAAGTCATATATTTTTTTCAGCTCATAAAGTTGACTCCTCTATGAGTAGATAGCCTCCAAAAATGACCATTCAGCTACTGTTTGCGCCTTAACAGTGATATCATGTAAATTTTGGTCGAAAAGCTTTTTTAAAGTGAGGTTCACTTCAGAACGGCAGAGCCATGTTATCGTTCATCTCAAAATGCGACCCAAAATAACTCATTCGAACCATCTAGCCACTCCGTTCCCAATAGATAAGGGATCGCAATGCCATAAATTCTCCGTTATTCGAGCAATGAATTGGGTAGCCATCAAGATTTAGGTAAATAATACTGTGACTGCTCAGTAATTAATTTTCGTAATCTCTCGAACCCAAATAAATTAATGAAGGCTAATATAACACACATGGTTAGCCAACGGATCGAGCTAATCGTAAGCCATTAGTTAGAAAACGGGACCTAGACTATTGGCCCGTGTAACCTCCATCGAGCTTTATGGTAATGATCACCAACGAGAAAATAAACTACAGTAAATGTAAGGAACACTTTATCGAAGTATTTGCAAAGAAATCTGATCTGTAGCAATAAAATAAAGCAAAGACGAAGAGAAGAAGTTGCTTCTGGCAATAAAATTTAGACGAGTCATTTCAATGTGAGAGTAAACCGGTACTAGCATAATTTTCCCGGGAAGTTATAAAATGAGAAGATTTAAGGTTTGGTTTATACAATAGGTACTATAATTTTATGGAACTAACCGAAGACAGTTTCGTATCCAAAAGAAATAAATCACAAAGCGATTTAACGACTCCTTTCACGTCTGAAGCCCAGCCAATCTCAAGGATACTTGAAAGCCTGTAAAGCTCGCTACCGCAGCCTCTATTACACGCCGATCAGCTCAGCCGTCGACCAGCAAATTGAGTGCCGTCGTACATCAACCACCGACTCTTCGTCGGTTTCCTATTTACAGTCATCATCAACAATTTGGTGCCTGGATGAAAGCCGCTTTAGGCGACGATGCTGCAATTTAATAGCTATTATTTTAGATAAACTGTAATATCTAAGCTTAGTTTTATTAGGTTGCTTACAAAATTTAGATTTCTACCTGATAAATTATTAATCAAACAAAAGAAAATAAAGATAGATTACTGAAAAAAGTTGAACAGTAATATAGAAATGCGAAAAAACAATAATTTTTATTTTCGTCAAGAAATTTATGTTAAATACACTAGCCTATATTGTAATGTAGTATTTACTACATTACAAATTACAATATAGCCACAGAATTGGCTAATGAGTAATTTGGTTTAACTTTAAAACATAGTACTAAGAAATGTGACCATTGGCACATTTCATATCGTCTCTTAATCAATGGGGTGACACTTGGTTCATGTGTTCTTTAATAGTAGAGATGAAATGATCAAATTATATTATTCTATTTTGTCGCAACAATCAGTGCCAACATGAGCTTCCTATTATTAGAAGCGAGACAATAAGATAAGATCAATAACAATGACAAAGGGCCACGAACAAAGCATGTTATCTTTCGCAGACAGGAACAAAACAAGTCTGAGAAAACTGTTATTAAATTTAAATAAGTCTAACAATATTTTATTATATTTATGTACGGTTTAGGCTTATAGTGGTTTGAATGAGAAACTTTAAAATGACATGCAGAATACAGAAATTAATAACTTTATTTCTTTAGGCTTGCCGAATAAGTATTAAGTAAGTTATACATAGGAAAATTTGTATGGAAGGGTGTTTGTTGCCTCTTTCATGCCAAAACTACTGAACGGATTGGGCTGAAATCTTGGATAAGATGAATTTCTAGGCCTGAAATATAAGATAGGGTACTCGTCGTATTTTTTTCGAATTTTCATACTTACGGGTAAAGCTATGGGGCACAGTTAGTAAGAAATAAAGTGATTGTTATTTACCAACGAAAGGGAAGTAAAAACATTATAAAAGAAAGCAAAAACTGTAAAACAAAAGCTAATAAAGCAAGTAGAAACCCCAAAAAAGGTTAATCATTAAGAATATATTCGATGAGCCTAGCAAAAAGACGGACGTAAAATGGGACAATTCTGGCAACACTGGGAATTTCATTCTGGCGAATAACGTGTCTACCAAATGGTAGAAGACTGACGGCACAAAGAGGCGTCCGTCCTGCAAAAGCAAAAGGACTGAATAGGACCAAATAGCTGCTTGGACTGTTTCCTTTGATTTACGACATTGGCAAAGCAGTTATTTTAGTGAAAATGTTTTCACGTTGCATTTCTGGATACAGGTGAAAAGGAACACCATTTTACTAAATATTAAGTAGAAGTGACAAATTGTTTATGGTCTAAAATTTTCTTTTACATGATTTCTTCGATACAGGCTTAAAGGGGTATTACACAACACTTATTCAGGGACCCTTACCCTAACTAAGAGTGGTGTAATAAGATTTAGGGTCCCTAAGGGACGGACCCGGACGATATTCAGGGCCCGGTAGTCAGGGTCCCTGAATAAGTGTAGTATAATACCCCTTTTAGTCTAGTGAAGAAATCAAAAGAGAATAGGTAAAGTTTTCTCAACTGTCAGTAAATGACTTAGTAACTTTTTCCAAATTTTTATTTACCTAATTATGACTTCTCCTGAGGCACTTTATCTAAAACACGTAGGTAGTCAAGAATATTTAATTATGTATTTTTCTGTTATCAATACTTTTTCTTCATGTTTTTATTTGAAGCTTGTTAGATAATAGATGAATAAACATTTGATTTGATTATGTCGATTCAAAATTCAGAAAAGAAGACCAATTAAGCGTCTAGGGCTTTGAAATGAATAGCTAAAGCTATAACTACTGCGCCGCTGTATCAAAGGGTTTTTAATACGAGTTCACCCTCCGCTTTACACTTGCACTTAAACTTAGCGATCCCAACCCTCCTAATGCAGTGGAGACACGCCAAACGGGCTTACACGCATGCAAATCGACTATTGCCTCTTGCAGTTTACCCCATAAGCGGATTCCGACCTAAACACAACAGCTTACAGCTTAAAATCAGGCGGGTGTATAACACGATATGCTGTATAAAAGAGTTGGGTGTCACTTGATTAAAGAAGCCCTCGATGAAACCTTAGTTTAATTTTAATTGTGCCTCTGGGTGGAATTTGTTGGTATTAAGTTGCGGATAGTGTTACGAATTGTCTTGTAAGCGATAGTCTCATAGTGAGTGGACTAAGCGAACGAACGCAAAACATACGCGAACGAACCAGTGTGGACTTTATGACGAAAGCAAGCGTCATCATTCGCCTTCGGCTGTGCTCCATGGAAGGTGTTCGTTGGGATTCACAATGTGTTCTTATAGTGTGGACACAACAACGAAAGCAAGTGATCGTGCAGTAAGGATCGTTAAATCTCACTCGTTCGCTTTCGCTCGCTCTCGTTCGCTCGTTCGGTATAACCATAACCGATCCTTAACCGATTTGTATTTGTATTTGTTTTATTTATTACCAAAATAATTAAATAAATAAATATACGTCTGTGGGCTGTGACCTCTTAAACTTATACGATTGGTAGATATTATTATTACAACTTAGGCTTCTCTTCTTTTACTTAATTATACTGAATACATGGCTTGATTAAACATTCTATAATTTAATTATCGGGATAGATAAGTAGTAATAAAGTACCTAGGTTCTATGAAGCTTTTTTACATTTCTCGGGTTTCATGGTGTAATGTGTAAAGTGTATTACTATTTAGCGATAGCATCAAGTAAATAAACCGTCAGAAATACGTGCGTGTAACTAATAACCATAGAGCTATAAAAACCATAAAATTGTTAATATCGTTTTAAATCTAGCAAAGTTTTGAATATCAGGTTCTTCTGAGAAGAAAATTCTTAAACCGGCGGGTAATTACCCGCCGGCGCCGGTCGAAGTGGATGGCACAAGATTAATTATATTTTTTCTAAAAGATATGTTCTTTATGATCTATATTGTTTCCGATTTTTGTTGCTTTCAGGTCTATATTTACAAAAGAGCAAACTCTATAATTACAAGAGCTACGACGCTGAAATTGCATGGTCTTTTAAGGAAGTAGCGTAAGCACCCGCTGAAAACGGATTTTTGGGAATTCATATTTTAAAGTGGTTAAAATGAGGTTCGCGGGGTATTACTAAAGTCCAGCAAATTAAATCACGACTGGATCAGCTATAGGTTTTTGATAATGCTACGGATGTGTTTTAAAGATAGAAAGGAAAGATACAATACACTTATTGATTTACACGCACGACAAAGATCAAACACTGGCCTGTGTACACCATTACCTCGGCCTATTGCCACAACAAAGCCACCTGCCGTAGCATTAACAATAGGTATCTTTGGCCTTTACCCTTGAACTCGTAACTAGTAAGTTTATTCACTCTATTGTGGGAAGAATTCACATAACAAGGTCTGTGGCTGGGAAAAGTGTGATGGAATTAATAGAGGAAGTGAACAGTTCAATTACCGTGAAGAAGATAGCAGGTGCAGGTTACCTGGAACAGAGAGAGACAAAAGTTAGTTTCAGTTAACAACATAGAAAAGGTAATTTTATGAAAGTTACTGAGCGTCGAAAATATGATACGAAGTGTAGGATAAATGAGATAGAATTTATAAAAAAAAACTTTAATGGAAATATCTGACCTAACCACACATCTGTAGAATGTTAATGTCTAGACACCTTTAATATCCTACCTTTAATTATATAGATGAGACATGATACTTTTCCATATGTTGCGTTTAATTTATAGACCGTAACATAAATCAAGATTGTCATCACTAACTTTTAGTTGTATCTAGTGAAATCTGAGACCAAGTATTGACGATTACAGATATTTAGAAAGGAAACTTGCTTGTCTAATGATATAACTTCACTGTTCGCCAGATATGCATAATAAGTATCTACAAAGATGGAATAACAAAACTATACCGAAGTTCACACAAAACAATCAAATGCATTTAGCAACGTTTCGTCCCTACACCACCGACGAGACGGTGGGGCGGGAAGCGAATATTCCAGCTTTCAAACAGGCTTATTTATGAAACTTTCAAGTTTCTTCGAATTCAAGCTACAGAAACTCTGCATACAGAACGAGTCCTATTTGAAAGGAATAGTCTAGCTCTCATGGAAGTGTCCAATGGTCAACCTCTAATGTCTCGTAAATATTGTAATGGTACGGTACTTTTACCAGTATGTTTTTTATATTTGGTTGCCAGTGTTGGTAAAGGAGAAAAAGTAGAAAGAGATATGGTGGAGGAATAATAAATCCTTTGAAAATCACCAACGATAATGAGCTTGTAACTTAAAAATGTATAAAATATTTGGTATGGGATTTAAATTTCACGCTCGCTGCGCCTACTTAGTCAACACCACAATACTTGTTTTTTTTACAGACGTATCAAGGAACTTTGCAGCCAGAGCTCGCCAGAACGGAACAGTCGCAAAGTCTCCAAGTTTGTGGGAATTTCCGGGAATGGTTCTATGAGTCACTTACACATTTATCGACGCAAAATCGACTTTGCCCGGTCAGAAACGGGTATGGATCTACGACATAACGCGTCATTAGGGTTAAGGCGCAAACAGAAGAAAAACTAGCGCCGCCACTTATTTTATCATATAATTACGTTAAACAAAGGAATTTCCATATTTCACACGTTCAGTTTATTAAACCTATCGTAAGCTTTTTTCAATCTGTAGTAGTTTTATATTGTCTTGTTTAGGAAGAGATAAGAAGTTGCCTTGGTGACAACCAAACTCTGTTTTCGTATCTCTTCCTAAAATAAACAAAATAAAAATACTACTACAGATGCATTAAAATAAACTTTATGTATAGGTATAACAAACTTAAACTTATTAGCTAGTTCTAAGACGAAGAAGAAGATGTTTAAATTTTATATTATGCAATTATATCAAATATTATTAATTTATTAAGTACATAATTATAATTAATTATAGTTATGATTTACAACTGACGTGTAAAATGATATTTTACTAATAAAATCTTGTATTCTTGTAAACTGAACGTGTGAATTTTGGAAATTCCTTTGTTTAACGTACTTATAATATGATAAAATAAGTAACAGCGCTAGTTTAGCTCCTGTTTGCGCCTTAAATAACGTCACGCGCAGTCTCTTGGTTTGGATGACGCGTTGCGACTATAGTTTCATACTCGCAGACAAAGAGTTTTTGAGTATATGCCGATGCCGTGTTTATAAATATGGAGAAATCCTAAATCGGAGAAGCAGCTCTGAGCTTTTAACCGACAGGGTCACAGTTTGCTACTTAGTAGTTACGAGTGTGTAAACACTTTGGAACGCGGGAATTTGTTGTTGTTTTTATAGCAAGCTTTAGAGAGTACCTATCAGCGAATCGATAGGAAACATTATTAATAGATCGTAATTTGTTGATTAAATTACAGTAAAAGTAGCAGCTATAGCTTTCGACTTCGCAGCGCACAACCATAAATCTAACGGATATATCTTTATAAAAGTTTAATCTGCCTTGATCACCGCGTCAACTTGTATTATAATAAAGTTAAGTAATAAATTATTATTAGTTACGACAAGTGTTAAATAAAAGGCTAAAGGAATTTTTAGTAATTTATTTACTTTTATAGAAAGCAATGTATCTCTGTTCATAGCACAGATGCAATGTAAGTATTAAAGATGGCCACCGGAAGTGGTCAAAATATAAAGAAAAAATTATTCTAGTGTTGCTATATACAACAACTTAAAAACTACTATTACATTATATTTATTACTATTTTATGTTTTGTATTAAACATAAGTTGGGGCGGGCAAAGTGCACCAACCATAGGTAACTGGGTTCCTTATTTTTTAAGTTTTAAATTATTTTACAGAAATATTTGTTTGAGATAATACACATAAACTTTTAAACATAAATATTTTAAGTTATAATCAACACAGAAGGTGTGACACAATTTTACTAATATAATTTTTTAATGTCTAACTTATTTTTATTTAAATCTAAAAAACTTAATTAATATTATCTTGCATGGGCACAGGACATAATTTGGTATAGGACCTTAAGTAAACATTCTTTTTAGGCCCCATTCTCACTTCTGCTACCCTGACTCTACCATCTGGCCCAGGAATAGTTTTAACAATGCGCCCCATGGGCCAATTTAGAGGAGAGATGTCCTTTTGTTTAAGAATAACTAAATCCCCCTGTTTTAAATTATCGCTAGTATATTTCCATTTAGGTCTATTTTGAAGGGAAGTTAAATAATCTCTGGACCAGATATTCCAAAAATCTTGTTTTAATTTTGTACATAATTCCCAAAATTTCATTCTGTTAATATTTTTCTTAGTCACATCTAACTCTGGGTAGCTTGTAAGTGCCGTTCCTACCAGGAAATGGCCTGGGGTCAAGTAATTTAAATCTGAAACATCACTACTCAGAGGAAGAAGTGGCCTTGAATTTAAAATTGACTCTATTTGTGTGAGTACAGTATTGAATTCTTCAAATGTTAAAGATACATTACCAATTACTCTCCGGATGTGATGTTTGGCACTTTTCACTCCGGCTTCCCAGAGCCCACCAAATTCAGGGGAGTAACTAGGTATGTACTTGAACCTAATAAATTTTGTGGAGCAAAAATTCTCTACATTCTCTACATGACATTTGGATGAGTGTAGTTCATACAATTCTTTTAATTTATTTTCAGCTCCTTTAAATGTTTTGGCATTGTCACAGTAAATTAATGATGGCAATCCTCTCCTAGCTACAAAGCGCTGAAGGCATGCGAGGAAAGCCGCCGTAGTCATGTCACTCACCAGTTCAATGTGGATTGCTTTTGTAGCAAAACAAACAAATAATGCGACATAACACTTTTTTGTTATTGGTTTTCTAATTCGAGCTACTTTAATGTCAAATGGACCGCAAAAATCTACGCCAGTTATTTCAAAGGCTCTACTTGTTGATATTCTGTGTGAAGGTAGAGAACCCATTAATTGCTTGGCAGCTACTGCTTTAAGGCGGAAGCATTTGACACATTTGTGAACAACTTTTTTAACTTCTCTGATGCCGTTTAATAGCCAAAATCTTTGAGAAAGAGAACTTAATACTAGCTTTGCACCAGCATGCAGTAGTCTTAAATGTTCCTTTATAATGATCAAATTGGTAATGTGGTTAGACTTTGGAAGAATAATTGGGTGCTTTTTGTCATATGACAAGTTGGTTGCATTTTGGAGGCGACCACCTACTCTTAGAATAGTATTGCAGTCTAAGAAGGGATGCAAACTAGCCATATGATTTTTGATTTGACTACCTTTCTCTAACAATTGAATTTCACTTGTAAATGCTTTATGCTGAACATGTCTTATAATGACTAAGTTAGAAGACTGTAGCTCCTTTGGTATCAGTGAACCAACTAATTTATCATTTGGATTTAAACTGTTATGTTTGAAACGTAAGAGTAGAGCAATGACTCTTTGAAGTTTGTTGAAGTCAGAATATTTTTCAAATATATCATCTGAAACTTGAGCAACCTTTTGTTGCAGATTGCACACATTAATATTGTTAAGTGTGGGGGAATCTTCATTTTCTGAAATTGAGACAGCAACATGCTGTTCATTATTTTGTATGGTAGTAGCAATATTGTGCTGAAATGTTTTATCTAACAATGAGGATGGACCAAACCACCATAGCTGGTTGTCCTGTAATTTGTGTGGAGCAGTGCCCCTTGATAGTACATCAGCAGGGTTATTCACCCCTTTGACATGACACCACATAAAATCTTTAGTTAGCATTCTAATTTTGTTGACTCTATTGGCAACATATACACCCTTTGAACTGTGGGAATTTATCCAGGCTAGAACTACCTGGGAGTCTGTGTATAAAAACACTTTTAAATTTGGATATCTTATTTGTAGAGTTTTATTGACTCTAGAAGCAAGTTCTGCAAGAAGGAGAGCACCATTGAGCTCTAGATTTGGAATGGTAAGTTTTCTATTGAGAGGTGCGACACGGGACTTAGAGCACAGTAAGCTGGTATTTACTTGGCCATCATTGGATAAAACTCTAAGGTAAAGGCAACAACCAGTTGAATTTAATGAAGCATCCGAGTATCCAACAAGTTCCACTGACTCTATATTTTCTACAGTAGTATTAGTAATTGCTCTAGGTATCTGAATGGTACCCATGTCATTTAAATTCATTAAGAATTCTTTCCAAGATTTTAGTATATTTTCGGGTAAGGTAGAGTCCCAGTCCACTTTAGATTTCCAGATCTCTTGCATCAACAATTTGGCTTTTACCACTACTGGTCCTATAAGACCAAGAGGGTCAAATATTTTTCCAATAAAACTTAGAATTTCTCTTTTTGTTTTCAGCAGATTATAGTCATCTGCCATTGGGCAAGAAAAAATTAAAGTATCTGTATTTATATTGTATTTCAAACCTAATGTTTTTATTATATTGTCCTTATTGAGGTCAATTTGTTCAAAATGTTTTACATTGTCGGGAAGGTCTTTAATTAACTCTGGAGAGTTGGAACACCATTTGTGTAATTTAAAATTGCCTAACTTCATTAGCTCTATAAGTTGTGTCTTGAGCTCCAAAAGTTGCTCTACATTATCAGCTCCGGTTATGATGTCATCTATGTATGTGCTTAACCTTAGAGCTTCTGCAGCTCTTGGATACCTATCATGATAGAGATGGGCTAACTCTATGAGACATCTTGTGCTCAAAAAAGTAGAGGCTTTTAAACCATAACTTATTGTTTGCAACTGTAAGCAAGTAATGGGTTTACTTGGATGATCTCTCCAAAGAATGTTCTGTAATGGTTTAAATTTTTCATTGATAGAGATCATTCTGAACATCTTCTCTACATCACACATTATCGTATAGCGGTAGGTACGAAAGAGTATCAGTATGTTGAATAATTCATTTTGAACTATAGGTCCATTTAACATAACATCATTTACTGAGAGACCATTTTTAGACTTCATGTTCCCTCCAAAAACAACACGCAATTTGGTTGTCTTGCTATCATCGTTTTGTACTGCATGGTGTGCAAGAAAATACACTGGATCATTCAGGACATCATAATGACTTATGTCAACTTCCCTGGCATGACCCAACTCTACATATTCATCAATGAATTTTTTATATTTTTGAAAATAGTCTGGATTGGTCTCAAACTTTTTCTCAAGTGTATGAAATCTTTGCAAGGCATGTGTAAATGAGTCACCGATATTTAATTCTTCTAAAGGGCATTGTAATGGAATGTCAACTGAAAATTTATTGTTTTCTAACTTTACTGAATTTTGGAAACTTTTTTCAGCCTTTTCAAACTCTTTATTTTGAGGAACTACCTCTTCAGTAATTTTCTCAGATAACCAGAAATTTTTCATAATATTTTCCAAGCTATCATTATTCTTTTCCTGCACTACAAAGTTTGAAACCAAATTCACACTAGACAAGTTAATTTTACATTCATTTTTAATTGTACCAGTAACTACATGACCAAATAATGTGTTTTGCAATACAAGACCATTATCTAATTTTATTACACCATCAATTATGACTTTAGAATAAAAGTCTACCCCTAGTAAGAGGGCAATTTCTGACGGTTTGTTAAAATCATTATCAGCAAACTGCACATTAGCAGGAATATTACATTTTTTAATATCAAAATAATTTTGAGGTAAGTTTGTAGTAATTGTATCTACAATATGACATTTGATAGAGTATTTTACATTGTATAGAGGGGATTGTAACAATATGTTAGCGCATTCATTTACCTTGTTTGGAGTATTGCCCAAACCAATAATGTTTGAATCTTGAGCCATAGGGGTCAAGTCCAATTGGTTTACAAGTGTACGCTTCACAATACATACTTGGCTACCACAATCAAGTAGAGCCTTAACTTCAATTTCTTGACCAGCTTTGTCAATGAGTTTCACCTTCATAGTAGGCAATAATATGTTTGTTTCATTTGTTGATAGGTTTGAATGTAAAGAAATAACCTCATCTTCCTTAGGCCTTTCCTCATGCAAAAGAGTATTGTGACTATTTTTACAGACCTGACATTTGAATGAATATCTGCATTTGTCAGTGTGATTTCTCAGGCATGTAGTGCACAACTTATTATCAGTGGCAAACTTTATACGCTGCGAGGCTGGAGCCAATTTGAATTTAGGGCATGTATAGATGGGGTGATCATTGGTGCAAAATATGCAAGCTCGTTTTAAATTTGTTTTGGTTACAATATTGGAAACCTTGTTATTGTTATCATTTGATTTTGACTTACCTTCATAGCAGGTACTCTTTTGAGGAGAGCTATCCTCCAATGCTATAGCTCTTTTTTCTAGAAAGGACATAAATTCTTCCATAGTAGGTAAATTTTCAGGAGACAACCTGTCGAGATGGTATGCCCGGTTAGTATAGCTATCGAGCTTCCGTGATAATATAGATATCAACAGGATGTCCCAGCTCTCAACAGGTTGCTTCAAATTTATTAAAGCATAAAGTTGTTGACGCACTTCAGATATAAACGATCTGATACTTGCCGCAGTACCCTTTTGCATTTGTGGAATGTCCAAGAGAAGACCAATATGATTTGAAATAATTCGCGTTTCATTGTCAAATCGTTTCTTTAATAATTTGATTGCTTCAGGGTAAGATTCATTGACAAGTGGCAAGTTAATAATAATAGCCAATGCATCAGCAGTTAAATATTTTCGTAGGTAAAACAACTTCTGTACATTTGACAATGAATTGTTTCTATCAATGACAGCATTAAACAAGTCCATGAAAGGCTTGAACTGAGCAAAATCTTTACCATCAAATGTTGAAATTTCTATATTGGGCAATTTACAAGAAGAAATGGAATGCCTTTCAGAGTCTACTCGGGTTTTCAATTGTCTTAATGCTGTATTGATTTTTCCTAAGACAGAGAAGTATTTGTCTTCAATTTCACCTACACATTCTGTATCTTTATCATCTAGGTTCAATATATCTAAGTGGATACTTTCATAGTTTTTTAGCGTACTAATAAGCTTCTCCTTGCGCGCTTCTAAAGTGTCTATGGTGGATGACGCGACATTAATGGGATCATTTATAAAGTTCTCTATACGTGTTATTGTTGACTTACATTGTCCTCGCTGAGCGCGTAGGCGTCTCAGCTCAACCTCCGTCATGATCACGATTCACTTTCACTTATATTATTCGCGCACTATTTTATATTTGGTACCGCACTTTACGCACTACCGCACTGGACGAACACCTGACGAACAACCGACTTCTTCAATTTAGCCGGTAACCTCGACGAAATATGGTGCGAAAACTTTGTTTATATTTGATGCCAATTTCCAATGTTTTGTTGTTGTTTACAAATTTGATGATTTCTGACAGTGACACTTTCTTGACCTGATTTGACGTTTTACGTTCCGAACTCGATGAGTGTCAAGTTGCTCCAGCGCACCTGACTAGCCAGCCAGACATACCAACCGTACAAACTCAACGACAACTTCCGACTTCTTGTCTTTGGTAGGTCATAGAAATTTCGAACCACCGTCTTCTGAATAAAAATGATACGAATGATTTTCTTGATAAGATTATTTTCTTCCAAATTATAGGTTCCACCAAACTATTGATGAATCGACGTTATAGCGTCGAAATGTAGGTCCCCCGCGACTCGCTACAAGCGAATCTGCGAGAAATTCTTCCGTGTCCCTCCGGCCGCGGCGACCGGCACTCCAACGACTCGATATTGCGAGTCTTCGAAACACAATTTTCGATACGCGCACACCGAAGAAAACACTTGTACTGTTTTAACACACTCGAAGGACCACTCGAAGGACCAATTTTAGCCTGCTAAATAAAAGGCTAAAGGAATTTTTAGTAATTTATTTACTTTTATAGAAAGCAATGTATCTCTGTTCATAGCACAGATGCAATGTAAGTATTAAAGATGGCCACCGGAAGTGGTCAAAATATAAAGAAAAAATTATTCTAGTGTTGCTATATACAACAACTTAAAAACTACTATTACATTATATTTATTACTATTTTATGTTTTGTATTAAACAACAAGTTTTAAAAGCAAATGGTGTGGAAAATTTGCTATTATTCTTGTCCAGAATCTGGCAGGTGTCGTGATAGGGTCTGAGTTTTTACGGAGATCATTGAGGCGTATCGCATCGTTCTAGTAATGGCTTTGTTTTTTTTATCTCGCTCTTTAGATTGCTCGCCGGTCAGTGATCTTTGTGGTTTAGGTGCTTATATAAATAATTGTAAAGAATCGATGAAAGTTGTTTTGTTTTTTGATTCTATCGATGAAGCTGTAAAAGAAAAAACAACAAAACATACAGAGATTGACCCGGTCAGAGCTACGATAGTCATCTTAATAAAAACCAAAAGAAATGTCAGGAGTACCTACAACAAAACTGTGTTAAAAAAAAACTTTAATTATAAGACAGGCACTATAAACTTAAAGGTAAGTTGAATGAATGAAGACAGAAACTAAAGTTAGAAGGAATGAATAAAGAGAAGAACACAAAAGCCGACACGTAAGCAGCAAGAAACCTAGAAACTTAAAGCACAAACTAAGAAGCCACTCCAAGCATCATGCGCCAAGTCCTGAACGTGACAGCAGACAATGATAGGAGCATGTCTAGAAATAGCGAACTAGACAAACTTGTTCCACAACTAGATGACAATGCCCCAAGTTACCAGCGAGTACAACTCAGTTTGCTTATCAATTAGCCGCGTGAATTTTTAAAAGCTTTGTAACAGTTCTACTTTGTTTTTATTTTTATTTTAGGCCCGTTTTATGAAATATCGCTGTAACACCTTTCTATGGCATCTACGCTTTTGTAAAGCTTTTCTATGGCATAAACGTTACTAAAGCATAAATCAATGACGAAGTAAGCTTTAATAATACAAGCCTTAGAGCTACTAGGCAGCTTTTGGAGAAGCAGTAGTAAAAAATATAGGAACTTCTCATCTTTAATAGAACTAAGTAGTATTCTAGTGTTTTTTAAAAACTAGAACTCTAATAAATTTAATCATATTCACTTTATTGCATGAAAATGGTATTTTAAAGGTCCCATCGTTAGAAAATACCTACTTCTAAACGTGAATTAAATATTAAATATCATAATGATAACTATTCTATGGCTCTCATTAGGGGAGGACTATGTCCTGAATTGTAATTAGTGCACTTAGAATAGGTGCCCTAAATATTAATTAATTAATCATTTTTTTACTCGAGTAATGGCCAGAATTTTTCACAATTTTTTTTACCTGCTACGCTACCGAAATGAAGGCATAAAAAAGGGGCGGGATGAAGGCACATCTTTAAAAACATCTCTAGTTTTTTGGAACAACGCTTAATGTTAGTCACGAAACTGATAAATGCTTAATCTTATAATAATGGACTCACATTTTTATGAGCCGACCCAAAATATAATTGCCCTGTCAAAAGAGATTAGTTATTAAAGTTACCTAAGTGTCTACTTAATTGCTAGCGAAGAACCCATAAAATAGTAAGAGAGATTACACAGTAAAATGGAAAAAATATGTGGCAACTTATAAATAAAGATTTTTTGAAAATTTTGTTTTGCTTTTTATGTGACTGATTAATTGAAGTGAATTTTTAAGTTTTAACAATTATACGACGATTTCACCCGACAGATTTTTTTTAAATACTCGAATTCTTTTGGATTTATAATAGTATCAAAATTCATTCGACGCAGGAGGTTGCAGGTTCGTATTACGCCTTGGGACAAATGTTTCTACGATCTACAAATATCTGTTCTGAGGTTCTGAGTGTTTTTTACGTATCATAAAAAATATCTATCCATGTAAGTAAGGTATTGTTTTAAGTATATCAGTTATGTAGTACCCCTAACACAAGCTCTACTTAGCTGGGGCTAGATTTAATTGATCTAGATTCAAAGTAGGAAACTATAATAACTTTAAGCAAAGATGGTAAACACACTACATTTTATGTTCGCTGAGTTTTTATTTTGTGAACTCGCGAATAAACATGCAGTTTAGCGTCAAACATGTTGCCGAATGCCCGCAAATGTGTCTGCGCGGGCTTTTCATAGCTCTATCGTAGAGATGTACCGCGGAAAAGAATCACGATAAATTATAAAAAATACACAAAAAATTGGTTCAAAGTCGCCTAATGTCTCAAAAGTCGTTAAAATGAGACAAGTTTGATTACATAAAAGTGATCTCAACAGATTTTTTTTTTTCATATTAAAAGTACATTTCATAAATTTGCCATTCAATCATTCAAGAAAATTACAATCAGAATTTAGAAATAAATTAGATCTAGTTGGTATTTACAATTATATCTATTTCCTAAAAATCTAAGCTATGGCAGAAAAGACAAGAGTTCCCAGAATGCTGGTAGCATTGCCACATTGAACGCTAATGATAAATTCGTAGATCGAAATAGAAGCCTGTAATCCGATCACCTGAGAAGTTTGGTAAGATCAAACTAAATGTGCCCCAGCATCTTTAGGACAAAGGTTTTTGAAGCCAAACAGCTGAATAAAGAAACCTAAATTTCGGCTTGCGGACAGAATTTTATTCAAAACTTATAGGTACATTTTATATTCGGTCTGCGTTAGTGTCCGTCACGGTAAACGAGGGCATTTACTTAGCGTAGTATTATAATTGATATACAAAGTAATATAATAATTTCTCTACCATGTGTATTCTAAGCGCCCACGTTGGTTGTCTTCATTAAAACTTGCTTACAAAAAGTTTATTCTGATGTAGTTTTTTTTGTTCTATGAGTTATGGGACCCTTCCTTTAAAATACATAGATTAGGCCAGAGGTATGGAACCATTTGAGACAGAAGAGCCAGAAGCTACAAATTTGAAAATTACTGTCTTTAAAGAGCCACATTTTTTTTCATTTTATCGCAGGATTTTTTTTATTTACAGTCAAACTTGAGTGCGTGAGATAAATAAAAGTAGGTAATTGCTTGGGCCCATTCTCTGAGGTCCAAGCTCCACTGCCATATTTCATGGATCGATTGCAGTATTTTAATGGTTTTTCTAGGTTTTTCTAATCATCATCGGCTCGTATACGTCCTCTGGACTAAGCAAATCACACTCTCCATTTCTATTTTTCCGTGGTAGTAGTCGCTTGCACATCACTACAGCCGTGTGGGCACTCGTGTCATTACATAGAATAGCCACATTTGTATTCAACAGTCACGTTTCGCAGACAATGTGCGTGTCCAAGGGAATGCTGACAATTCCTCGCTTTGGATTTGATGACATTTGACGTTCCCGGATGAAATTTACTTTTATAGCCACTTTTGGTAAAACAAAACTTAGCACTCAATAATTTTAATTCCAACAAAAGAAGCACAAGACAAGTCATATTTCAATTTAGAAATGTATTATCAAATAACTTAAGAACGTGTATAAAGTGACTTCAATTAAAGAATATACCTACAACAAATGCTACAATAAATGCTGATCTATTTGTATTAAGTATATCAGTCATCTAGTACCCATAACACAAGTTCTGCTTAGCTTGGGGCTAGATGATGCTGTGTGGATTGTCCAGCATTATTTATTTATTTATTTATATCGATACGATAATGGAAAAAAGTTTAGAAGCGTTTTTATTTCTATTTTATTTCGAATAGAACGATAGACAGCATAAAAAGTTCCATATAATAATGCTAGACAATTCACAGAGCATCATCATCTTTGGAAAAAACCAAAGTCATGAACATCATCTAGCTCTATATTACTTCAACGATAAATATCTAAAACATATAAAATTTTTATTTACACAATACAAAGAAAACACACAGAGCACTCAGAACAAATATCTGCTGACCGTCGCAGGCGGATCTTCGCCCACTGCGCCACAAAGGTCGTTGATAAAGTCAGTAAACTGAAAGCTGAGTAAGCGCAACACGAACATTTAATCAAACATGCGAGAAATTAGAATCAATATCGAAAGCAAACTTACGAAGTAATGTAATATTAAAGCTCTTGATTTGCATAGGCTGTTTAATTTTCCAGGTTGGAAACTGTTTCAGAGTAATTATGGAACGAATTCCTAAACTCTACGAGTTACCTTACCTATGTAGATGGTTGACTGCTTAGCTTAATGAATACGTAATTAAATGATGACAAGATCCAAATAGTATATCATGTCAAGTAAAATAGATAAAAAAAATAAAAAATCATAATACTGGACAATTCAAACATATCATCTGGTCCCAAACTAAGCAGAGCTTGTGTTATGGGCCTAGAAATCATACAAATATTTGTGCCGAGGTGGGAATCGAATCCAGAACCTGCTGCGTCGCAGAGCCACAGAGCTCGTTGGATAGAGTGATAGATATTTATTTATTGACATAAAACTTAAAACATATCTGGCTTCTATTTCGGTCAACGAATTAGCATTGCCATTCAACGTGGCAATGCTGCCAGCATTCTGGGTACTTTGCCTTCTGGTGACGGCTTAGATTTTTAAGAGTTTGCTATAATTGTATATACTAGTGAGCTATGTGATCTAATTATGTTTAATAAATAAATAATTCCACCTTTAAAACATATTATAAACATATTTTTGGCTCCTCAATAAGGTTTGTCTAGCTAGACACTAGGGTTCAGATAAAAATTGAAGCACAGAAAATTTAATGATCAAGCGAGCTTTCCTGAAGCGAAGCTCGATCTTGATTATACAGCCTTCACCGAAGAGAGTTTACTTGTAGTAGGTACGTACAAACACGGACTATTCGCACAATAACTTTAGAGGTAAAAGAGAAAAAACACACCGTCTTGCATTCTACCCTAAGCATGTCTCGTCATTATCTTCAGAGTAATCAACATCAGCAACATTGATCTACCAGGGATAGCTAGGTATAAACCTAGGTAGGTAAGGGTAGGGAGGGACCCAGGCTCTCTTCGGTGAAGGCTGTATAATCAAGATCGAGCTTCGCTTCAGGAAAGCTCGCTTGATCATTAAATTATACAGCCTTCACCTTCAGAGAGTTTACTTGTAGATGTTTAGAGACTGATCTATGTTGCGAAGAGTAGTAAAATAAAAATAAACATTGAGATTTTATAAAATTTCTTAATGTTTATTATTTAATGAAATAACAACAAAAGAACAGTTCACAGAATCAATATGGTAACCTAATAACGAAACAAAACTTGTCCACATAAATAATCAATCTTATACTATATAGACTACCAAACTATTGGTGGAGTCAACAATAGACCTGTTATAAAAATTTGCAAATACTGCAGATTATGCAGACCAACCTTACGAATTCATCGATACCCTGATTACATCGATACTAATACCGGGGCGCGCGACAAGTGGAGTGGAGGCATGCCTCGTGCTGTGTGCGCCAAATATAGAGATATCTATACCACTGTCTGCTTCAACCAGCGACCAATAGTCTGGGAAGTAGCAACTTTATGAGGCTTTATAAAAATAAGAATAAGTCGATCAACAGAAACGGGTCTGATAGTAGCAGTTACTAACAGATATTTCTGAAAACTAAACTGATGCCGAGCTAACTCCAAGTCGCTGATTAAAGTATGGTAAGATACTACTGGTTCAGTTCTACTTATTCCAGAAGTTTTTATTAAATCAGTAATGGAAATTATGATTCGATTATTCAATAACTTAATATTGGATGTCTTAGGTAATTAGTGACACAGTCTGCATTCTTTGATCAGTTGATAATTTTTCTAAATTGCGGGAATCATGTGGTATTGTTTCTAAATAATCCAAAACAATACTTGGATTCCACGTTAATGTATATCTGAGGAACGTTAACTTTAATTTTAAAATCCCTTTTAAAAATTGTTTGAGTGTGATGTCCTCCCGATCTTATTTGAAGATAAGAGAGGTATAGCTGACCTATGACTATTTAAGGTACCGTAGGAAGAGCCTATGTTGAAACACACTGTGAGGGAATTCAAAAAGATGGTATTTCGACTTGGAATAAATCACAATCACAATTATTCCCATCATTGCTTTCAGCTTCTATTATACTGAGATCTAGTGTTATGTGTAATAGATGAAAGCATTAGACGCAGGAAGCCTTCCCTGATAACACACTTGCCGCCAGGGAAAGGAGGCGGTCGAGCGGGTGAATTGACCTGAAAGGATGAAGCAAGAGATGCATACTTGGAAGGAATATATACCTCTTATGCAAAGCGACATAAATAAGGGACACCACGGCTGGGAAGTCCATAATGGTCCATAAAATACAAAGACTTATAAAATACAATACCAGTTGCCTCATCAGATACGATCTTTTTTAGGGTCTTCAAAATTAAAGCGAACAGTGAGAACGCATAAAAATTAAATTGAGGCCATTTTATGGTAAAAGCGTCAATGTTTTGGGCAAAAGATCATTTTTATTTTATTTTTGAAATTTTTACTGGACATTTTGCATTTACGCGAGTTGCAAATAAATCTATATCTGGCCTTATCAAAGTAATGAACTAATTTTGTAAATTCTTTCTCTAGTACGTTTCCTAGATTCTGCATTTGCAATTATGTTTTGTGATGAGGGAATATACCATGCGAAAATGAATATTTTCCTCTCCTTGCACCGTTTCCAAATGTTACTAGAAATTTTATTCAAGTGAGGGTACTGGACCCACCCAGCCTATTTACGTAGGAAATTATAGCTGTGGATGGAATTTACGTAGGAAATAGCATCTTCATCAGTTTTTTATCCGCTATTGATGTTTTTTTTTTTTTTTTTTTTTTTTTTTCGAAATAAATGGCCAACAACTCAACTCAACATGTGATTAGCGCATTCGGTGGTTGTCCAGTGTCCACCATTTCTTTCAGAACCACAAGCCACGCCCCAACCAGTGGCTGAGGCATCGGTGAATATTTCTAGTTCGTATATACGTAGACAAATAGGATTAAAATCTTTCTTCAAATTTTTCATAAATTCTTTTATTCCACCAATGTAAGTAAGTATTCATGTAACTTATTGGGCACCTTCATAACAGCGTCCTAGTTATCACTGTGTTTAAGAAAAACTAAATATTATTTTTCTCTCTAGAGAATTCGATTAAAGCCGTCCAATAGCCGGACAAGCTGTTAGGAGTTAGTTAGGGAGCCTAAATAACGAGCAAAATATCATTTGCATTATCGTCTCTGAATTCAGGATTTTCATGAAAATTTACACGACTTCTTTGGAATTAAAATGCTCTTTTTATAGTTTATTACAAAACCTAAGCGCTTGAGATTCGCATTATATAGACAATTACTAGATTGAAAGAATATCGTCTAAATATCTTACAGAGTAATCTCCGAGACCATAAATTAGACATGACTGGTTGTAGTATTTTTGTAAATACATAGGCCAACATAGCACGGTACATAGGCCAAAGGCTAAAGCCTCAAACTCCCATAATTGACTTTTAAAATAAAATCTCAAATATGATAGGATTTAAAAAAAAAAGAACAAAATAATCCTCTCTGATATCAATATTAATATTAACCATGTGACAACCCCAGGTAAAAAGTTTGGTAGCAGTGCGTATATCTTCCATCCGTATGAATGTATTTAGGTGTTTAACTTTCTTAAGCTTAAAATAAATCGGTTAGTCCTGTCAATTTTAGAAATCAAAAATATATCCAATATAAATTGTCCCACGACATTATCACATTTCCATCTAACGCCAATATTCGATACCTAACTGACCTAGATTCTCAATTATTGCTGATGACTGTTTTAGAAAAAACCTGCGATGTGGGCTTTCTGGACTTTGGTTAGAAATCTCTACGAATGGTATTTTATAACCTGATAAATTACCAAGGATAAAATCATCGTCTGAAATGGATCGCCATTCATTTATAAAATATTTTAGAAGACCTGCATGTACCTGTGCATTTGGGTCTACATCCTGCGCTGTGTACTGGCGTAGCGGGGCGCTGCCGGCGTCGAGTACTGGCGACGGCGGGGCGCGGGGGGCGGGGAGGGAAGCCGCGCCGCCTGCAGCGGTGGTTGAGATGCAGCCGGCGGCGCTGACACGGGTATGACGTCATCGATCTCTACCCACCACCGCCTCGCTGCTGGTTCTTGCTGCTGGTTCTTCTCTCCGCGCGCCGATGAGGTTTAAATGGGCCGATGAGGTCGATGCTTGTATCAGCTCACATGTTTTCTTTATAAGCACCTCTCGAGTCTCTTATTAGATCTCCCAAGTTTCGCCGAATAAGAGACTATCCCTTTTTCTGTCTTTGAAAGGTTCCATTAGAGACTTGTCAATCAGCGGGATGATCACCGAACGCCTTGTATCAGTTTCAGCGAAGTGACAGTCTGCTAACAATCTGCGGCGTCATTTAGTGTACTTACGAATAATATTCGGAATATTTTAGTTCTGTCATAGCTATTGCTAAAGCTGAAAAGGCTTTACCTAGCTGATCTTGTTTACCAAATAGGTGCCTGTCCCGTATCTTGCATGACTCTGCTAGCATTGCTCCCACTCCCATGTTTAGAGTAGGACCTTTTAGATAAAGCTACATTTTTTGGAAATAAGTATTTCATTAATACGTATTTCTTCTTTTGCTTCATAATCTAGCCCGCTAAGAAGAATTTCTAGAAGAATTCTCAATGCCAAATCAGTCCGAACATCCTCTGTCGCGCACCACGCGAATCGCCATGTAAAATATGGTAAGTGTCATTCATTTAGTTAACGTCAATATGTAATTTAGTGTGGCAATTCTAGACACTGTTTTGACTAAGACTATAATGTGGGTAGACGATAAAAAATGAGTTGATAACAGGCTATGGCGGTAAGACAACGGTTGCGAGAACGACACTCGAGACCGACACGTGGAAGGAGAAGGTTGAGGCAGAGTAGTCTGCACCAGGTGGGCAGACGGAGACTGGAGATATTCTGTGAGTCCTTTTATACCTTTATATTATAAGTTAGACCGCGATAAAGGAATTGTACAATCCTTTAGGTAGATTTCTACCAATGAGACCAACGTGCATAAGTTGGTGGGTAATAGCTTCGGCTAACCCAGGATATGCGATGTGTATCGGCTGCACTACACATGGGCTGACGCGTTGGCAAGCGCACCGCCTGGCCAGCGCGCGTTGGCGAATACGCTGGCCTATGTGTAGAGGCAGCTTATTACACGGGAGCGCGGTCGACTTGAGTTGGAGCAACCGAGGCAGGACTATGGGGATGGTGGAGGTCCTCGTGGGGGCAATGTCCCCACGTCCGGGTGGTGCGTAGGTAGGAAAGGGGTCCTACCCCAGGAAGGAGCACAGCTCCAAGTAAGGGCTTAGCCCAGGAAGGAGCACAGCTCCAAGTAAGGGCTCAGCCCTGGACGGAGCATAGCTCCAAGGAAGGAGCATAGCTCCAGGGTCGTAGGCACCAGGGCACCTAGAGTGCTTAGACCGGAGCGAGTCGACCGCGAGCCCAAAGCATATAGAACAACTCATTATTACTTACCATGTAGATAAAGAAACGGCAAAGCCGTAGGATGGGATATAGGCAAAGCCTAGGTAAAAGTACGTGGCACAGCCACCATGCGGGTCACCACAGTGTCCCCTGCGTGTATGGGATATAGGCAAAGCCTAGGTAAAAGTACGTGGCACAGCCACCATGCGGGGTCACCACAGTGTCCCCTGCGTGTATATAAATGCGAAGCAGATATAATGTATATATTTATCTATATATCATTAATAAGTATATTTAACTTAGTAACCCTTTTTGTTGCCCTATTTTATTATGTAAAATTAGCTCTGATATACAATCGTATAGTGCAGAAGGGGCGACAAAATTTGGTGGAGATGCAGGGATATGAAGGAAGCCAGATTCGTTCAGGCTATTCCTTTTCCCTGAGCCTAATTGAAATAATAATAAAATAATTAATCTACCCTTTTGTTGTTTTATTTCCAACTATGATATCTAATCTTAACATGTTTTATAAGATTATTAACACGCATGATGTTTTTATTTTAAGTCTAAATTGTGCCCATTTTGTGCGTATGTAATACTCTGTGGTAATACTTTACTTTGGAACTCGTTCAACTTAGAGCCATAATCAAGAAGTTGAAAATCAACTAAAACCCTTATAATTTTAGTTGGAAAAAGGGTATAAAAAAAAAAAAAAAAACTGTCTTCCTTTCATTTTGTTAGGTTGGCAGTACAGCGGTGTTTTAGCGCCATTTATAGGATTATCAGTCTATGGATATTTTCACCTTACATAGCAAAATTTTCTTGTTTTCGGTTTAATTTTAAAACTTTTCAGCAAGTTATAAAACTTTACAGTAAAGGACAGTGAACAAAACTTTTACAAAATAACTTGTACAAAACGATTAATCAATCTAATAAGTCCCGCGGAATAAAATACAATTGCGAAACGAAGTTTTTTACGTGTTTGCGTACCTGTGAAAAGGTATTTCGCAAAATCAGCAAATTTGATGAAAATTCTTTCACCACGCGCTCAGGTAAGACGTAGTAATTAAAAAACGCTATAAATTGTTGAATAAACAGTATTTCAGTGTGTGATAGTTAAAATAAGGTTCTACCTGTAGTGTTATTTGTTATTTACAGTGCGAAATTTACGTGGCTTATCTTGAAATCGGAAAAATCGAAGCTAGAAGAAATTGGAGAACCCGCGTGCCTACAATAGCAGTTTTTTACACCTACTGATATTCGTTGAAGAGTCGAGTTTCTGTAAAAATGGAAGCAGTACTAATAAGGAAATTGGAGATGCGAAGAAGCCGTCTAAGCCAATATCTGGACGAGCTTAATTGTGATTGCGATTCGGGTCCAATGCCTTACGCTAATGCTGTACTTGCAGAAATAAACCTTCGATTGCTTGTTAAAAAATTAGAAGAAGAGTTAAATTATTACACTGAAAAGTCATCATCGCCTCAAATGGAAACTATCGAAGCCGCAATGGAGATTCAACTTCTGGGTGAAGAACTACTGTCTCGTATTCAGGCTTCCATGAAAGAGACAGCGTCGTGTTCTACGCAAAGTTCTACTTTACCAACATCAACTAAGCTCCCAAAGCTTGAACTTCCAAAATTCAAGGGTGATCGCCTTAGATGGAGTGAATTTTGGGATAGGTTTAGTACGAATATCCATGAAAGAGGAATAGCAAGCGCCGACAAGATGGCATATTTATTAAGTTGCCTTGAAGGAGTTGCAGTCGAAGCTGTTGCCGGATTAACTATAACTAGTGACAACTACACCATTGCGATTGATACATTGCAGAGGAGGTTTGGATCAACTGATACATTAATTGACGCACATTATTCTGCTTTACATAAGCTCTCTAAAGCTGAATACAACGCAGTAAGTTGCCGGTCCACATATGATGAGGTCGAACGCCATCTGCGAGTACTAGAAAAGCTGGGTGAGCCTTCCAACGGGAACCATTTTCGAGCCATGGTATTGTCAAAATTTCCTGAAAAACTGGTACATGAATATCACATCATGAGGCCAGATAAGGAAAATACCATGTCTACAATAAGATCTTGTCTACAAAGGATAATTACCGCAATGGAAGGTTCTCAAGACTTCATTCCAGTATCAACAGTGGAGATCAATGGCAATACTACAGAGGCATTGCAGATCAGAACGGAAAGTACACAACAGTCAAAATCTTCAAACCCGAGGAGACAAAATCAGAGAACAAACCTGAAGAGAAAGCAAACCGACTCTTCTGAGACACCTCAAGCCAAAAGAGGCAGATTTCCATGCATGTTCTGTAATATGAGAAATCATAAAAGTATAGATTGCAGGAAATACAAAACCCTAGAAGAAAGAAAAGGGAGATTAACAGGGAGATGCCAAAAATGTCTTTTGAGAAATCATAAAACTGATGAATGCCGAAGAAAAATCAAATGTTACCGATGTCAGGGGGATCACATGCAGATCATTTGTCCTGAACAAGAAAGTAATGGAATCAATTTAAATGCAGATAATTCTGTCAAAATCCACCACACTGTTAATAATACTTCTATTTGCTTACAGACTGCAGTGACAAAAATCCAAAACCCCAATAGTACAAAAGAAATCAAATGTAGACTTGTACTAGACAGTGGTAGTCAGCGGAGTTATATAACATGGAATGCATTTAAAAGCTTGGGTTTATCTGTTAATAAAGAAGACTTGCTGCTTGTATATACATTTGGAACATCATCACCTAAGGAAATGTCTAGCCCTGCAACTGAGATATATATACATACAAAGCGTGGTGTGACAAAGGAAATACAGGTAAATGTTGTCCCACATATAACAGACAGATTACCTATTGCCAAAATAACATCTGATAAAGTTGACATCTCTGCTGATAATACCACTGTTGGTGAATCAATTGATTTACTCATTGGTAATGATTATTATGCCAGTTTTATGAGAAAAGATAATTTGAAACTTGGTGAAAACTTTTATGAAATTGATACCGACTTTGGTTGGGTCTTATCTGGAACTAATAAAGATGGAACTGACCATAAAGGAAATACACTTACAGTAACCACATATTGTCATTGCCATAACTCAAGCTGTCCATATTTCACGGAACCAGACCTGCCCTTTGAAAAATATTGATATACGTTTCCTGTGGTCCTTGGAATGTATAGGAATAACGGATTCTCCAAAAACAACACGTCAAGAAGAAGCTGTCAAACACTTCAACGACACCGTGCAATACCAAGCTGGACGCTATGAAGTGAAGTGGCCATGGATTGAGTATTCACCTCAAATTCCTAGCAACTTTGGTCTTGCGCTGGGAAGACTGAAGACTTTGATCAGAAGATCGGAAATGGATATTCTCGAAGAATATAATAATATTCTTAAGGAACAACTGACTTTGGGAATCATCGAACAAGCTGAACCTCACAATGGCAATCACAATCTTCTTCATTATCTTCCTCACCACATGGTCAAACAAACTGGAAAACGAGGAAGGATTGTTTATGATGCATCGGCCAAAACATCTGGACAGAAGAGCTTGAATGAATGTTTGTATAGAGGAACCATCAAGAAACCAATATGTATTACATCAATACAAAATGTAATCCGGCTGATGTTGCCACAAAACCTGGTACATGGAAGCAAAACAAGAAGCTGTGGTTTGAAGGTCCCGAATTTCTCAAATTGGATGAAGCACATTGGCCAGAAGACAGGTACTATGATACTCATAGAACTCTTTTTTTCGTGTGGGAGGGCTCCGGACCCTAGTCCAGAGGAGGATCACACAATGGAAGCCGAACATTTGAGCCTCAGCCAAGAGGAGTTAATGGATGGAGTGGAAGGCCCTGTCACCTCTGTTCCAGCTGAAGATGCTACTATGGAAGGCCCTACTGTCTCTATTCCAGCTGAAGATGCTACTGTGGAAGGCCCTATTGTCTCTGTTCCAGCTGAAGATGCTACTGGACAGGTTTCAGGAAACTTACAACACAAGGGAACCGCAGTACCATATCCATTGAATTATGACATAAAGAAACTCCAGCTGCAATACTATCCAAATGAAATGGCAGGAAAAAGGACACATCTAGCAAGGAATCTAGATTTGTTTCTTGATGTTGATGGAATACTGAGATGCAGAGGTCGTATGGCAAACACCAACTGGAGCTATGACATGAAATATCCAATACTGTTACCCAGAGATAGCACACTTACAAATGCGATAATAAAGGAAGTTCATGAAGCTAACTATCATGTTGGGGCAGCACATACCCTTACTATTATTCGAGAGAAATATTGGATACCACAAGGTAAAGTTCAAGTTCAGAAGGTGATAAGGAGATGTCCGCAGTGTGTCAAGCATGGAGGTGGTCCCTACCAACTGCCATCAACACCAGCGCTACCTCCAGAGGGTCAACTACAGTCCACCATTTACCTTCTGTGGAGTTGACTATTTTGGACCAATGTTTGTTAAAACTAAAAATGGAAAGGAAAAACGATGGGTAGTGCTTTACACATGTTTAGCAGTTCGCTCAATCCATTTGGAAGTAGTAAAAAACCTGACTGCAGAAGAATGTCTCTTAGCTCTTCGAAGGTTCTCGGCTACAAGGAATACACCAACGCGGATATATTCTGACAATGCAACATACTTCAAACTTACCTCAGAAGTTGTGGAGAATACACATTGTAAGGAGAGAGGAATACAATGGAAATTCATTCCTCAGTTGGCTCCATGGCATGGTGGGTTTTATGAACGCTTAGTTGCACTAGTAAAACACTGTTTGAAGCGCACCTTAGACAAACATCTGTTAAATGACACCGAATTACTAACGGTCGTTAAAGAAGTTGAAAAGGTAGTTAATTCGAGACCACTTGCAAAAGTAGACACTGAAGTGGAACATATCCTAAGACCGGCTGATTTCCTAAGTTTAGGAAGTTGCTTAGACATCGAGCCTTCAGCAGCACCAACTGGCAGCTCTACTGTTAAGGTCGACTTGATTGGGAGCTGGAAGCGAGGAGTCATGATTATCGACGAGTTTAAAAACATGTTCATCGGGCAGTATCTATCTAGCTTGAGAGATCGCTTTCAACATACTCCGAAGCAGCCAAGAGTTCGCTCTAGCCGCTCGCCGCAAGTTGGTGACCTGGTTCAAATAAAATCAGATGCAAAAAACCAGAACAACTGGAAAGTGGGTAAAATAGTGGAGCTCATTAAAGGTATCGATGAAAACTACCGAGTAGCGAAAGTCAAGTCAGGTGAGTCCATCCTCACACGCTCTATCGGCCATCTTTATCCATTGGAAGCGGAGATCAGTGAGCCCATGTCAGGTAATCCTGCTAGTTCGGACAGGCATATGGCGGCACAGCTTGACGTGCCTCCACAAATCGACCCAAGCTCTAATACCGATTTGGAAATCATGGAAGTCGAAGAGCCATTAGTTTCGATTCCTTGCGGAGCGCCGCAAGAACACGAAGAGATGGCTCCTGATGAGAGTCCGGTAACAAGCACAATCGAACCCATACAACATGATAACATAGACGTGACAATGGAGGTGCCCGCTTCTAACTCCGACAGTGCGGAGAAGGCGATAACACCTAGTGAAGGTGAAGTCACAACTGAAGAAGGTAATCGGGAAGTGAGAGAGAAAAGTACACGGAGAGCAGCTGTTCGTGCCAGGGAGAAAATGTTAGAGTGGACAAGACACCTGCTTACTCTGCTTCACTAGACTTCTTTCGTTGTTGGGAATGTCGCGCACCACGCGAATCGCCATGTAAAATATGGTAAGTGTCATTCATTTAGTTAACGTCAATATGTAATTTAGTGTGGCAATTCTAGACACTGTTTTGACTAAGACTATAATGTGGGTAGACGATAAAAAATGAGTTGATAACAGGCTATGGCGGTAAGACAACGGTTGCGAGAACGACACTCGAGACCGACACGTGGAAGGAGAAGGTTGAGGCAGAGTAGTCTGCACCAGGTGGGCAGACGGAGACTGGAGATATTCTGTGAGTCCTTTTATACCTTTATATTATAAGTTAGACCGCGATAAAGGAATTGTACAATCCTTTAGGTAGATTTCTACCAATGAGACCAACGTGCATAAGTTGGTGGGTAATAGCTTCGGCTAACCCAGGATATGCGATGTGTATCGGCTGCACTACACATGGGCTGACGCGTTGGCAAGCGCACCGCCTGGCCAGCGCGCGTTGGCGAATACGCTGGCCTATGTGTAGAGGCAGCTTATTACACGGGAGCGCGGTCGACTTGAGTTGGAGCAACCGAGGCAGGACTATGGGGATGGTGGAGGTCCTCGTGGGGGCAATGTCCCCACGTCCGGGTGGTGCGTAGGTAGGAAAGGGGTCCTACCCCAGGAAGGAGCACAGCTCCAAGTAAGGGCTTAGCCCAGGAAGGAGCACAGCTCCAAGTAAGGGCTCAGCCCTGGACGGAGCATAGCTCCAAGGAAGGAGCATAGCTCCAGGGTCGTAGGCACCAGGGCACCTAGAGTGCTTAGACCGGAGCGAGTCGACCGCGAGCCCAAAGCATATAGAACAACTCATTATTACTTACCATGTAGATAAAGAAACGGCAAAGCCGTAGGATGGGATATAGGCAAAGCCTAGGTAAAAGTACGTGGCACAGCCACCATGCGGGTCACCACAGTGTCCCCTGCGTGTATGGGATATAGGCAAAGCCTAGGTAAAAGTACGTGGCACAGCCACCATGCGGGGTCACCACAGTGTCCCCTGCGTGTATATAAATGCGAAGCAGATATAATGTATATATTTATCTATATATCATTAATAAGTATATTTAACTTAGTAACCCTTTTTGTTGCCCTATTTTATTATGTAAAATTAGCTCTGATATACAATCGTATAGTGCAGAAGGGGCGACATCCTCAACAAAATCCACAGATTCGAGTTCAAGCTCGCCGAGTGCTTCGAGTAACATCGGGTCGAAAGAATCAACTTCGGTAACCTCCGCCGCGGGCGGTGGAAAACTAGGCGTGTCCGTGATGGTAGCGTACCCATAATCGAATTCACGATTGTTGTTATGCCTAATAAATACTGTATAAACTCTGCATAATTAATGCAAAACTAGAATAAATAGTGCCTCTCTGGTTTCGAAAATAATGACCATTCTTAGTGGGTACGCTAGCATAACGATCAAGCTAGCGTACACATGACCGTACTCAAAAACGACTCATGTTACAGAAACGAAATTTACACAAATAATACGCTACAAATACTGCCACAGCTATGCCAAATTTCATAATGATTGCTTTTATAGGAACGGAGATAATAAACAAGACTTTCAAAAACATTCCGAGCTAGCGTTATGGCAGCGTACACATTAAAAAACCTAATAGATCTTATAGAAAATGAACTTTACTGATTATAAATGATATATGTATAAATAGTGCGTGAAATACTCCATCTGCCAGTAGTCATTCTTTATAAAAATTCTTAGTGAAACAACGTATAAAAACCATGTGAACTTCTAGGAACAAATGCATTGTGGTACAGTCGCACACACAACAAATAATTTAAAATGGAAATTATACACCGTACAATGTATATTACTAAATATAAGTAGTTTTGTTACTTTCATGAGTAGGCATTGCTTCTGAATGATGCTACCTACGTGCTTGAAGGGTCCATCATAAAGGTGCTGCAAGCTTGTCGTAGTAGGAAGTATTTCTGTTAACTGAATGCACATGAATTCAATGAAAAGAAATACTTGATTTTCAATATCGTGCTAAAGTTTTGACAAATTATTTACCACTACAAATCAGTGCCTCTGGTGTCATTCGATCATTCACAATGATCGATATCAATCATGACCTAGTATGAAGATGATCCGGATCATAAGACCCGTTCATTTGAATGATTGATTTTGCCGGCAGCCTATCATCGCCTCACTTCGAGTTTTCGTTTAATTCGATCATGCATTTTGTGATTGACCGATTGAACGATTACTTACCGGTGCGAGATCTGGTTCTTTGCGTCGCGTCGCGTCATTTCGTTACAGCCCGATTTGAATCTCGCAAAAACTTATTTGTAAATAATAATAATCATTTATCATATATCATAATCGATAATCATTTATCATAATCATTTATTTGACCTGAATTGAGATAGATATCTACCTACTATGAAAAAAAGATTCTACACGCACTCAAGGTAGGTTTAGGTAGGTAGGTAGGTAGGTATAGGTAGGTAGGTAAGTATAGGTAGGTAGGTAGGTATAGGTAGGTAGGTAAGTATAGGTAGATAGGTATAGGTAGGTAGGTAGGTATAGGTAGGTAGGTAGGTATAGGTAGGTAGGTAGGTATAGGTAGGTAGGTAGGTAGGTATAGGTAAGTAGGTAGGTTTAGGTAGGTAGGTAGGTATAGGTAGGTAGGTAGGTATAGGTAGGTAGGTATAGGTGAGTAGGTATGTATAGGTAGGTAGGTAGGTATAGGTAAGTAGGTAGGTATAGGTAGGTAGGTAGGTATAGGTAGGTAGGTAGGTATAGGTAAGTAGGTAGGTATAGGTAGGTAGGTAGGTATAGGTAAGTAGGTAGGGGTATAGTAAGTATTTGAAAATAAAGATGTGCAAGTACCTACCTATACCTACCTTGCGTGCCTCCAACCTGCCGATTTGGCATGTTGTTGTCTGGAGCTTGGTTGTGGGCGCAATGGCGCTCATTGGGGGAGGCCTATGTCCAGCAGTGGACTAATATAGGTTGATGATGATGATGATGATGATGATGTCTGGAGCTGTACTGGAGTTGATCAGACGGTGTCGGTTACGGTAACACAATGTGATTTATAATCTGGCACGGCCAGAGAGTGGAATGAGCTTCCAGCGTCTGTTTTCCCGCTAGAATACGATCTCGGAGTCTTCAAATCAAGAGTGAATAAGTTCCTTCTGGGAAAGCGTGCTCCATCTTAGGCCACATCTTCACTTACCTGAGATAGTGGCCAAACGCTCGACCATTTTCAATAAATAAAAAAATCATTTTAGGTACCTAGGTAGGTGCTTCTAAAATGGTCGAATTGCGAGATATCTAAGTATGTATACCTATCACCGAGTTATAAAACCAACTCGAGTAATGCTGTCAGGTGTCAGCCATAAAAAACTAGAGGCGTCCCGCGGCTTCGCCCACGAACCAGATTTTTTTTCGTACAAATTTCAGAAGTTTATTGCTCATAGGGATTATTCTGTAAAAATTAAAAACACGTGTTTAATTATTCACTTCATAGTTTATTTATACCAAATTTCATTTAAATAACTTGAGTAGGTACAAAGAATACTTATAACAAACATTCACACAGACTTTCCTATTTATTATAATAGTAAGATTATTTCTTACCCAATTTTGTATTCATTGTTATGTATTAATTATCTACTACTAAGTAAATTGTACCTACGTACCTAGCGTGCGTGTAGAATCTTTTTTTCATAGTAGGTAGACATCTATCTCAATTCAGGTCAAATAAATGATCAGGAATTTAATAAGTTTTTGCGAGAATCAAATTGGGCAGTAACGAAATGACGCGACGCGACGCAAAGAACAGACAGATCTCGCACCGGTAAGTAATCGTTCAATCGGTCAATCACGAAATGCATGATCGAATTTAACGAAAAATCGAAGTGAGGCGATGATAGGCCGCCGGCAAAATCAATACCTACCTACTTACCTATACCTACCTACCTACCTACCTATACCTACCTACCTATACCTACCTACCTACCTACCTACCTATACCTACCTACCTACCTATACCTACCTACCTACCTATACGTACCTACCTACCTATACGTACCTACCTACCTATACCTACCTACCTACCTATAACTACCTACCTACCGATACTCACCTACCTACCTATACCTACCTATACCTACCTATACCTACCTACCTACCTATACTTACCTACCTACCTACCCACCTATACCTACCTACCTACCTATACTTACCTTCCTACCTATACCTACCTACCTACCTAAACCTACCTTGCGTGCGTGTAGAATCTTTTTTTCATAGTAGGTAGATATCTATCTCAATTCAGGTCACATAAATGATTATGATAAATGATTATTGATTATGATCTAGGATAAATGATTATTATTAATTACAAATAAGTTTTTGCGAGATTCAAATCGGGCTGTAACGAAATGATGCGACGCGACGCAAAGAACAGATCTCGCACCGGTAAGTAATCGTTCAATCGGTCAATCACAAAATGCATGATCGAATTAGGGCGGAAACATATTTACGTGTCCTGGCGTGTCGCGATGCTTACTGTCGCGGCTGTGAGTGTGCACACTAACGTGTCGCGACACGAGGTGTTATGGCCCAGTGTTGCCATATATACAGATTTATCTGTATCTGTAGAGAATTTTGACCACAAATACAGATTACAGATTAAGCCAAATCTGTAAAACTTATATTCAGATTAATACAGATCACATAGTCTATGATGAAATAATTGAATACTTTAGTTTACTTTTGTTTTTGCGCTAAGATTTCTTGCCAACCTACTAATAATAATGTATTTCAGGAACCTGTTTGTGTTGTCAACGTCATGTGTTGTCATTTTGCTGCAAATAATACTAAATTAAAGAATGTTCGCGCCACGAGCCACGCGCCAGTATAGAAACACATTAGCCTGTTGTGTCGTGTCGCGACATAACCCCCACCACCGCTCTGGCGCAATCGGTGGCTAGCAGTCTGTGACACGATAGACCGTGTCGCGACACGACACGCCATACAAGTATGTACCTAACCATACTAAATGTATGAAACCGATATGCTTCTGGCGCGCCCCGACCCGACACACCGCGACACGCAAGTATGTTTCTGGCATTAAACGAAAACTCGAAGTGAGGCGATGATAGGCCGCCGGCAAAATCCATCATTCAAATGAACGGGTCTTATGATCCGGATCATCTTCATACTATGTCATGATGATTGATATCGATCATTGTGAATGATCGAATGACACCAGAGGCACTGATTTGTAGTGGTAAATAATTTCTCAAAACTTTAGCACGATATTGAAAATCAAGTATTTCTTTTCATTGAATTCATGTGCATTCAGTTAACAGAAATACTTCCTACTACGACAAGCTTGCAGCACCTTTATGATGGACCCTTCAAGCACGTAGGTAGCATCATTCAGAAGCAATGCCTACTCATGAAAGTAACAAAACTACTTATATTTAGTAATATACATTGTACGGTGTATAATTTCCATTTTAAATTATTTGTTGTGTGTGCGACTGTACCACAATGCATTTGTTCCTAGAAGTTCACATGGTTTTTTTACGTTGTTTCACTAAGAATTTTTATAAAGAATGACTACTGGCAGATGGAGTATTTCACGCACTATTTATACATATATCATTTATAATCAGTAAAGTTCATTTTCTATAAGATCTATTAGGTTTTTTAATGTGTACGCTGCCATAACGCTAGCTCGGAATGTTTTTGAAAGTCTTGTTTATTATCTCCGTTCCTATAAAAGCAATCATTATGAAATTTTGCATAGCTGTGGCAGTATTTGTAGCGTATTATCTGTGTAAATTTCGTTTCTGTAACATGAGTCGTTTTTGAGTACGGTCATGTGTACGCTAGCTTGATCGTTATGCTAGCGTACCCACTAAGAATGGTCATTATTTTCAAAACCAGAGAGGCACTATTTATTCTAGTTTTGCATTAATTATGCAGAGTTTATACAGTATTTATTAGGCATAACAACAATCGTGAATTCGATTATGGGTACGCTACCATCACGGACACAACTAGGCTCGCCCGCGCCGCGCCTGTCTGAACCTGCTCGGCCGCGGGGCTTAAAATCGACACTTCTATAATTAACTCGATATTTTCAACTAAGTACGACATTTTCTTGATGATCTGTAAAGACCAATGACTTTGAAAAGGTAGGTAATAGGTATTGAAATTTACAACTTGTAGCGGTCATCCCATAATTCGATGAATGCAACGAACATGGATAAAAAATAGGTCAGTAAGTATTTCGCTAGTTAGTAACAAAAAATTTCGATGAATGCAACGAAATATAATGTGGGCCACAGATGTCTCGGTTTTTTGTTTTTCAAAATTTGGTAATAGCGTGCACAGCTCGATGAATGCATCGAGGATATCCGAAGAATTCAACGGACACATAGAAATAATTTCAGGTTAGGTGCCATCCATCATAGGTGAAAATAAATAATTTCATACCTTCGTCTTCATCCGAATATATTATTCGACGATAGCCTTTTCCTTTCTTTTAGATCGTACACTGCTCGATGAATGCATCGAGGACATCCGAAGAATTCAACGGATACATAGAAATAATTTTAAGTTAGGTGCCATCGATCGTAGGGTGAAAATAAATAATTTCAAACCTTCGTCTTCTTCCGAATATAATTATTCGACGATAGCCAATTCGTTTCTTTTTCAATGTATCCTCGTACTTCCTCTTCTTCCTTTCCCATCTTCTTTTGTTTCTTCATCATGTAATCGCCGGGGAACTTTTATTTTTTATTTTTGGTGTGTGCACTTGTGCGTTAGCCGTGAGCGCACGGACAATAATGACGAGACATGCTTAGGGTAGAATGCAAGACGGTGTGTTTTTTCTCTTTTACCTCTAAAGTTATTGTGCGAATAGTCCGTGTTTGTACGTACCTACTACAAGTAAACTCTCTGAAGGTGAAGGCTGTATAATTACAATCGAAGAAGTAGAGATAAATTTAAAAAGTAAATTTAAGAAGTAGGAGATAAATTTAAAAAATACTAACAATTGAGTTAACTGCAGACGTTGGCAAAAGGTCAAGGGGGGATCAACTGATCCATGTCAATACCAGTCGGAAGTGTCCCCAAGACGCTGGCTGCATTGTCCCGCATGTCAATGTTGATTGTTGATGCCCTGCGCCAGATACTCCCCAGGTCTCGGGTGGACTGATAATCCTAACTTCCTAATCGATATTATGAATGCGAAAGTGTGTTTGTTTGTTCGTCCTTCTCACGCCCTATCTAAGCAACCAGTCGACTTGATTTTTGGCGTAGAGTTAGGTGTTGAAAGGATGGAGAGTAACATAAGTATTTTGTGTCCTGGTAAAATATCAAATTCCACGCGCGTGAAGTCGTGGGTAATAATCTGTTAAGCCTAGATTCTAACGTGTCCAAACATGTTTAATTTTACTATAAAAAGTGGAATGTTCAATGTACATGAACAGTTAAAATTGAGTATAGTAAAGGGAAAGATGTTTGATATAACAAGTTAAAGGTGCAGTCTCGCTTCGCTGCCTGAGAACTCAAACCGGAATAAACCGGAATAATCTTTGATATCAAACCTTTTTTACTATCGGAGCGTAATAGCGCCATGGCAAACTTTTACGTCAGAGAAAGATGGAAAATAGCATGTTAAATGTATTAAACAATAAGAAAGAAAAACCATAGTGCTTATTTTGTAAACTTAAAGAAATTGATTTAAATTTCAGATTTCAGAAAAACACAACAAACACAATAAAAACTACATGGCATCAGTACTAGAATACGGTCAATAAAATGGAATTGGACAGAACATATCAGTAGGATGGAAGATGGACAAATGGTAAGTGATTGGATACCATACCACGAGAGACTAAAAGAAGAAGAGGACTACCACGGACACCTTGAGAAATAAAATACAAAATTTCAAAAAGTTAACGAATACGGAAAGGGTCTGTAAATTAAAAAAAGTTTTTATGTTTTTTTTAGGTTTTAATACTTTATAAAATACATTGAAAAGAGTAGACCTGCAAAAGTACCAACTGCCATAAATACCTATGTACTACTTTTTACATTTTATACTTAGAGTTACTGTATGTAATTTTAATGTATTAGTTATTTTTATATAGTAACATAACTTGTTATTCTGACGATAGCCACGAATAACAGCTAAGATACCTCTCCCTTTCCTGGATCGTAATAAAGAGAAGCGTATATTTTCATCAGTGTTACCTTCAATAAATCTTCCAACGTCTATAAAGTTAATCCGACTAAAATCTAAAGTAAACCTAGACGTGAATCCGGGACGAGAATCCCGAGAGAGGTATTTGTCTCAACCTTTGCCACTTGCTTGTTCTAGGCCTATGACATTTATATTAGGGTCTTGTTGGTCTAGTCTAGCTGCTTAAATCACTGTCGCTTATCAGAGAATATTCTAAATTCAAAGTATTTTATTTTCATTAGACTCTTGGTAAATTTAGAAAGATGACATCAAGAAATTAAACAACCTGTGAGAGGAACCTACTGGAGTTTGCAATGTACTATTATAATTTTTTGCGCTCTCACACATACGGCTAGAAGTATGGGTTAGAAAAAAAAAATTTAAGTAGTTTGTTTTGTTTTTTCACTTTAACTTTTTGCAATAAAAATAAACGTTAGCAGTTTTGTTTTATGCATATTATTCTGTGGCAGCTAGTGAATTATTCCGAGCCATATTGCGCCCTGTTTTAAAATACATCCTGTACATGTAGTTTTTCGGTTTGTTGTTATTGCTTTACTTTTCATTGCCTTTTTCTTTTCTTCTACATGCTGACCCGCAACTGTACATAGTATGTAAATTTCTTTATTATGCTTTACTCTTTTTGTTTTTGTGTTTTTTCTTGTTTCTGTAGGTATATGTTTTATGTGTTATTTATATTAGTGTTACCTATGGTTAATTATGGGCCAGATAAAAGGAATTTTCTTTCTTTCTTTCTTCTTCTTCTTTCTAGTATACGAATTTTCCAATATTTCCAAAAATCTGATCTTAGCAGGTGCCTATTTCACAAAAGGAACCTGCATGCAAACTTTCAGCTTAGTAGCTCTCGGAGTTTCTGAGATCTCTTGATGAGTCACCCAATTTTTTCTTTAATAAATATAGATTGTTCATATTATTATGTTAATTATAGATTCGTCATATGCAAATTTTAAATTTAGTACCTAGCTAGTCTTTATTGAATATTTACTTAGTTTTAAGTACCTATATGAGCAAAAATAAAAATAAATTTTTCATGTGACTTCTTCCTTAACCCAGATAAAGCGTCCGGCCTTTTAAAAGGCCCAAAAAATGCATTAAATGTACCCGCATTTATCTCTGTTTTTTTCTATGTGGACATGATTTTTTTAATAGTCATGTTAACCAGTACATATTGATACTTGATTAGTGATAGTAGTATTGCCAATCAGATGCATTTTTTTTAAGTTTTTGATGTTTCAAAACATGCCTGTGATATTTTATCGCTGTGGCTGTAAAAAGGTAAGATTTTTTTTATATTTGTATGAAGAATTTGAGAATATTTCACTTTAGTATTTGATTTTTTCTTATTTCTAGGATTTGGTCATTATTTCGATTCTTTCGTTAACTTTTTTGAACCATTTTTACAATTTAAGTTGATGGCCTTTTAAAAGCCCTGTAGAATGTATCAAGGCACTTTTGTTGTAGACTGGCACACGCATTCTCAATGAGATTCTTGGCGAGTTGGAGCGTGGTGATGAAGAAAGTTTATTCCTAAGCTATATAACAATTTTTCTTCTGCTTCTTTAGTAACAGATAAAGATGCTGGTAACGAAGAATTTATTACTTTCCTAAAGTCTGAATCGCAACTTAGAGATCTAGCTGAGTTAAATTTTGGTGACAGTTTGAAGATTATGATTCTTTATCAAGCTACGCTATAAGAGACGGACAACAGGTACAATTACTGATAATAGCGAAGTAGTGGACATCGACAGCTGCTTCTCTTGAAACTGTAAAGTCCGAGTTGGTTCGAGTTTCATTCAGACAACAGTTGTGAGAAACCAAAGTTATTTAGCAATGAAAGATGAGCATTCACTCCCGTCAAACTAGGACTTCAGAAAGACAGACAGAGGTACCTATCAGTACAAAAATCTAATGTACCGGAACATAAACTAGTTTGCTAATGCTTGTCTGTCAGTCTAGATATGACTGAACACGCGTTGTGTTCAGTCATATCTAGACTGACCGTCAGATCAGTTGTATACAAACGAGGTGGAAGACCGTACTTCTTGGTAACTTCTTGGTTTTCGAAGAGCTTTAGCAAGAGGAAGAAGTAGGAGAGGCTTTGTTCGTTCAGCTAGATCACATCAGGAAGTATCTCGATATGATGGAACGAATCATCTGATAAAATACAGAGCATCGCAGCTAAGGTGCAATTTTATTTGCAAACAATGTGACATAAATTTACACCCTAAACACTGTTTTTTTTTTTGCAAACCGTGTTGAGGATTAAAAAACCATTTTTTTAGTGTTTCAAGCTAATTTGATAAATAAAAATTGAAATTTCGATGTTTTGTTTGACTTTTAGGATTGCATATAATCGACCCCCCATGTTACTACAGGCCTTTTAAAAGGCCACCATTTTCCGACTTTCCTAGAAAAGTAAGATTTTTTTTACTTCTTTCCCTAACACTATTAGGGCATTTTAAACAACATATTAAAAAATCACTATGATCGAAGATAAAAAATAGTTTCAGTAATATCTGGGTTAATGACGAAGTTACATGTTATAGCACAGCATCCATGGCAGGAACTAACAGATGGCTATAATAGCATATTAGATCATAAGAAATTCCTAAGAAGGAATATAAAAATTCACAAGCTCCTAGAACCCTATGGAAGTCAAAGCGATTCTGTGAATCGGACAACGGAAAGTTGTAACTACCACAGCTGCTTTATGGAAATGCACTTTACAGAACATTTTACATTTTCTGTTATTGCTTTGTGTTTTACAAGGTTTTACATTTATTTATTTCAAAGCTTTGCCGAGGTTCGTTGTTTAGTATAAAACCGGCTAAGTGTGATTCAGACTCGCGTATGAAAGGTTTCGTCATCATCATCATCATCAGCCTATATTAGTCCACCGCTGGACATGGGCCTCCCCTAATGAGCGCCATAGCGCCCTGTCTTCAGCAAAGATTCCGTACCATCTGCAAAAACATCATTTCTGTTGTGAGAGTCCCCTTAAATAAGATTTCTATTCTGTTTTTTATTGTATATGGTTATAGTAGCAGAAATACACCATCTGTGAAAATTTCAACTATCTATCTATCACGGTTCATGAGATACAGCTTGGCGACGGACGGACCGACAAACGGACTCTCAGTGGAGACTTCGTAATAGGGTTTCGGTTTATTTTTTGGGTACAGAACCCTAAAAACAGTAACAACATTTGCTTAAACCAGGCATCCAAGCAGAAAGTTTAATTATGTATATCAAGTGTAAATATTTTTTTATTAATGTTTTTCTGACAATAATCAATTAATTTATTTAAGCGCTTCCTTTTTGTTCTAAATTCTGATCTACAATGTTTGTTTCCCTTTTCTGTGGTCAAACTTAGTCTCCGTTTTGTTTTCAACCGATATTCCAGCTTGCGGTTTCACCGCAGAACAGCAAAACTAGAGATAGGTATAAGCACATACAACTAGACCAACAAATGAGCCAATGGTTTGATTAGATCTGTTTTAGTTTTAGACAACATTTCTGCACTTAGGAACTTACCGGAAAACTTTTTAGTTCACTTTTATGTACACCGAAAAAAAGCCTTCTTGGAAAGTTGCAATGGACTATCTGGACAATAATTTTGTAAGTGATCGCAATAAAGGTATAAATAAAGGATGTGGCGTAAAGAGTGGGGAGCATCATAACAGTATAGAAAAAAATTATGTTCCAAATAAACAAGTGAACGTTGTCCATTATTTTCGATGCTAGATCACAGATCCAGGAATTTTCTCAATCTGTTTTGTTTAGAATAATTGGATAACTGTGCTATCAAAGAAATTTGCCATTTGAGAGCCAAAGGAGCTTTTCCTATACCTACAAAAAGTGAAACAACAAAGAAATTATGATTTATTATACATCCGTGCAAAGCCAGAAAATGATAAGAAAAGAAAAGGATTATTCTATATATTAGTCAAAGGATTATTCACTCTTTACGCCACACCATGTAAGTATGTAATGTAGTAGGGTTCTCGTAGTCTCGTCTCGGCCACACAGGCTTTGTAGATCTGGCCACAGAATAGCCAGATCAAAAAGTTACAAGGCCTGTGAAGCCGAGACCACAACGTCACATCCTCCTACGTCTACGTCAACTCGTCGTCTACAACAGATATCGGAAATCTCTGTTTATCGGTCTCTGAGCATGCATATCTCACGCCGTATGTCTCGATACGCGAGCGGCATACTAAACATTGTCCTTGCAGGAATCTTGGTTCGTTACTCCTGCCACGTCGAACATGCTGAGAATTGTGATTGTTCATGCTCATATTTTAGAAGTGTGGGGCACGGCAACGACAATAGATTCGGTGAGCAGCAAGACAAATTGGTAGATAGATGATAGATCATGGATCACTTGATGTTGAGTATTTTGACTTCTATATTGACTTCAATATTCTTGTTTGCTACTTAAAAAGACTGAAGTGAACAAAACTCACAATATTTCATAGCATTACTTTAATATACAACTTGAATTTTCTGACGTGTCCATGAATCCTGTAAGCTCTAAAGGGAATAAAGCACTTTTATTTTGAGTTTGAAAAGCTACTTACTGGTTACAGTCCACCTGATTTGAAATGTCGTCGGTATAAAGACAGAAAAACTTACAGAGTGACACGCGTCAAACTCAGTCTAATTACTCGTACGTACCTTCTACATAAAAGATGCCTTCGAGAGGTAGAAACCTCTCAATTTTGAGATGCTATCTCTTCTTCAAACTTTTATCAATTTACAATCTTGCTAAAGCTGCACAAGGCTCTAATTCCTGCTACGAAACTTCTCGGAATTCTTTGTTTCCCTCAACGTGAAGGTGTTGAAGGCTAAGGAAGTTTTAATGGGGATTGGGATCCGGCTTCTAATCCGGGATAAGGCGGGAAAAGTAAGGAAGCGATATTTTCTTCCGTAGATTAAGATGTATGCTTGGTTGAGTCCGGTGAAAGTCACTTAAGGCTTCCGAAGTATTAAGTGAGTTTTTTACTTTAAAAAGAAGTACTTACTCATTTGCCTATTTTAAGTATTTTTTAAAAGTAGCAATATATTTTCTGAATCCGTATAAAGTTAAAAATCAACCAACAAACAATTTAAGTATACTTCATTTCAGTACAGAACTTCCCAAGTACGAAAGTTCGTTTCACTCACCTGCATTCAAACAGGCAAACCAGGGGGTAGATAAGCAAATTCAAGTGAGATTAAGGCACTCAGTTAGAACATAAAACAAAGGCGCCGGCTACCGATTCCTGAAGATAACGATAGGTAAGATAGGGATTGTGCAAAGTTGGCGAGTCGCTCATTTGTTTCATTCAATTTATGGTTTTAGTGATCACAACAAAGTTTCAAAGAACTTAACCAATGTGTCATCCATCACCATCATCAGCCCATGTCCACGGCTGGACATAGGCCTTCCCAAGAAGCGCTAGAGCGCCCAGTCTTTAGCTACCCGCGTTCAACATCTGCCTGCAGTCTTTCACAGGTCGTCATCCCATCTTGAACGGCATCCTACACTAGGTTTGTCTGGACGCGGTCTTCAAACAAGAACTCGTTTACCCCACCAATGATACTGGTAATATCTGTTAAGGCTTTAATAACATAAGCTATATATATACCTGACTCAAGGGATATTTCAAATTCTGACACGTGAACGCGAGAACAGTTCAATTTGCTCGATGACGCTCGTATGCATAAAAATTAATGCCTGCCTCAGTATTGTGTAGCATTTGAATGCTACGCTAGTTTTCAGGGCCGAGCGATGATTATTATCTCATAAACATGATCATAAAGTAAAGAATTTTAATTCTTAATGGCCAAAAGATATTAACCAATAACTACATAAACATTGGCAACCTAAAATTTAAGATTGCTTATTAACAAAGTACATAAATCACAAATATATATATAAATATAAAAATAAGACAAAATAAAAATAGTTTTTACAATTGAAACAACTGCAGACTGCTGAAAACATTTCAGAGGTTACTTTTATACTACTCATGGCAACCCCAAGACACTGGCTGCATTACCACGCCGTATGACGATGCTAATGCCCTGCGCCAGATACTCACCAGCTCTCGGGACACGCGTCGCACCTAAAATCTGACATATAGCTAATTTGGAGTAGAAGAATTTGCTTCCTAAAGTTTTTAGCTCAAATTTACTACGTATAGTTGTGTCTACTACATCGTTTGCACGTACCACATTAGGTATTAAGTACCAATTAGTCAGAAAACAGGTCTACATTATTGGACGTGCTAATGGCAGTTCGTCAACAGATTTCCATATCGTATGTAATAATCAATCAAGTCTGTTGTCTCGGCTGGCTGGCTGAACTGAATCGGAGCAATTAGACGCCATATTGGCAGCTCCCCTTGCACCCGGCTTTCAGCCTGGCACTGTGACTAGAACGGTGACCAGAAGGGGACAGGTATTATGGTGTCATAGAATAAATTACTTCAGGCTATTGTATTGGGACCATTGAAATAGAAATAGAAAACATTTATTTCGACACATACATAAATAAATTACAAAAACTAACAGTGAACAAGGAGGTCTATACAATCATACTAACATAAATGAATGCGCGTCAAATCGAGTTTCGCCTCTATGACTCTGTGCCGAAATAGGTGTTGGCTTAGCATGTGCTGAACGAGGCTGGTCATCCAACCACGAATATCTCTTCAAAATATTGCTCAATATTTTTAGTGGATTGCTCTTCAAAATCAGAAATAAAAAACTTTCTTTCTTTAAGCTTACGAAAAAAGCACTGAGACAAGTCAAATTTTAAATTATAAATGAGCTGCTCGTTTTCGCTTGCGTAAATATTTATGAAAAGTAGCCAATGTTTTACTCCAGTCAACAAACCAACTAGGTAAGGTACGTCTCTTCAAAACATCAACCCTATCCGTTCAGTAATTTTGGCGTGAAGATGTAACAAACATCCATACATACAAACTTTCAAATTTATAATAATAGTGTGATTATTATGCACGATCAATCGATGAGACATTGCACGCACACGTTACACTACAAATAGTTACATTGAATAACATTTATATCTAAAACACCTTTGTGCCTATGTATGTAATAAAAATACGGTGTTTTACATTTCATGTAGTGTCGGACCAAAAGCCGCCACCTGTACCCACAAAGAGTTAGGAGTTTGGAAAGTCCAGCAGAGCGTGATTTTTGTGGGCGGAAATCACAAACGCGCCAATGGCCAAAACCAGTGCGTTTGGCAAGTTGTACTGAACATTCGAGGTGAGCGATCAAAGGGTTAAATCGGATTTCGGACACTCATGGAAATTTTAAACAGCGTTCGGAATTGAAAATGAATGCTACTTCAACTTTCAACGGCCGCGGTACATAAAAGTGTATAAGTCTAATTGTACCAGGGTTAAATTGCAACTTCGTCAAAATGTACAATGGTCAAATGTGTACTTATGAGTAACTGTTACAAAGACCAAACGACAAATCATCAGCATGACAAAATCTGCTAGTGCGAAAATGTATCTGTGTCAAAATGTACAATTGCTGAAATGAGTACCTACCTTAATATAATTTTGTTATAGAGATACAATGTTGTATACTAGAAGGTGCATGCAGTAGTGACTCTGTTTTCTCAGATGTTAGTTTTAGGTTCGATTCTCATCTAGGACAAACATTAAAGGTCAGATGTTACACATCATATACAACTACTGGCTCGCTCATTTTGTTATGTATGTTAATCGATTTCTCCATCAATTAATATTATAAATAATAATATACCAAAATAGGTTTAGTATTTTAAAAATCAACAAAATTAAAGGAAAGTATAGATATTTTTGCATCACTATTTTTGAATAGTGGTTCAAAAATGGGATTTTTGTAATGATTACAAAAACAAAATAAAACAATTACAACTAGTAACTAACTTTCTTTGAAGTACCTAATGGTGACGAAGTGGCTAAGCGTAATGGTGGACGAATGGTATTACGAATGTTTTAAATTATTGATATCCCGTTTGACCCAACAAACGTCGTCGATGCATCAATGATGATTGTTGAGACAAACGGAATATTACGGGAATGTGAGCGCATAACCACTTGCACTATTAATCGGTTGCACATTTTGTCACAGAATTATTTTCAAGCAATGGATGTATTGCCACTTTCTCTTTATGTCGAGTGTACATTTTGACATTCAAATATTCTGTCATAAGATCATTAAGAACGTTTGAATATTTTGACCCATGTCCATTGTACATTTTGACGAAGTTGCAATTTAACCCTGGTACAATCAGACTTATACACTTTTATGTACCGGGGCCCTTTCAACGTTTCGATATCCGGTAACGCTTTACCTGCGTGAAAATGTGAAAATTGATGAAAAGTAGCCTGTTTTTCTTCAGGGCTAGAACTTCATCGTCTATTCAAAATTTCAGGCCGATCCGTTCAATCGTTTTGGCATGTAGAGGTATCAAACATCCATCCAAACTATTGCATTTAAGTATATGTATACCTACTACACCTTAAATTTCAACGCAGTAACACGCGAAATCACAGTTACCGACATTCGCGTAATACCGCGTACCTTACCCTTGAAGACGGTCGTTAAATTACAAGATCGTAAAGTTACAGTTTCTAATTAACCTGAAGTGCCACGATTGAAATAGATAAAATATGATCTTAGAAATAATAATCACTATAATATATGAGGAGATTAAGAAGCCTTTATAACACTGGTTTTTTTGAGTTTATATTAATTTCGGAACAGTTGCATGCGCGATCATCACGTTAATGTCACTGTGAATAAGTTTTTACTGTCTTTATTACCTTCGTCATGATCCTTTGTATAAGAAACCTATAACCACAAACAAGAGTTACCGTTTGGATCTCGTAATAATTAGTTATGTTTTCTAAGCAATCAACCGTAGGTAGTGTTTAGGGATTCGTTCCATTCCCTATCCTGGAAAGTTAAACAGATGATGATTGTCCGAGTGGTCAACAACTTCCGCATGACCGAGGGCTACTATACACCTTTAGCCAACCAGCTCTCGCTGCCAGCGACTTAGCGATATCGCTTGTAAAATTGTGCAGCTTGACCAGGTATTTGTATGGAAGTAAAATCGTTCGATGTTATCGAACGATTTTACTATTGCTATCGCTGAGTTATTGTCTTTTTTTTAGGCTGCAGCACACACATACTTAAATTTAAAGATTTTTTTGATTGTTCCTATAGTTCTTAACTGTTCTTAAGTTACTTTTGTTATGATTGTGATTTACTTATATATTTTTTATTTTCATTTTGTTATTGTATTGTGTGTGTTGCAGAAAGAAATAAAACCTTTATATGTCTATCTTATCGATTCGCTTGATGGCATAGAATTGTATGCACATTATCTACCAATCTTCCATCTATTCGTTAAGATCACGAGACATCAATGGCATAAGTGAAGTTCATATATTTTTGGAATTTTCTACTATCATTATCGCCCTCTGTATATACGAGGCCCAGACAAGTACCTAAGTATAGATAAGCTACACATAGAGACCTATGCCAAGTAGTAGGTTGACAAAAACTAATTTTAACTAGCCCGCTGTATGGCAATGCAGATTATTGCTGATGCCCTCCGCCAGATTCTCACCTGCTTTCGGGTCACGTTTCGTATGTATAGGTATAGTATATACATACGAAACGTGTGAAACGTAGATAGGTATATACTATATATCTATCTATCTAGATAGGCTAGATGATGCTGTGTGGATTGTCCAGTTTTATGTATTTAATCTTATATTATTTTATGTAATATAGTAATTTAAATCTACAAAATTTAAATTCTACAATCAAACATCGATTACAGTTCAACGACTTACATCGCAATCATTACGCGCAATATATTCAAATTTTAGATCATCTATCTTGACGTCACGGTCCGCATTTTAATATTAATTCGGGGGAGAGTAGGGTGAACGAACACCCTTACATTTGACCCCTGTCTCTACCACCCCCAATGATTGTAAAGTGAGTCACCGCGCAGTCGGCTGTCTGTAGTACGAACTATAGTAATAATAATTTTATTTGCTTGTTTCGAATTAACAATATTTTAGGTAAGAATTTTATGTAGGGATTATTTTTCTCAATAAATAATACAAATTACGTTTCACTAATTTATCCACTTGTAACTTTGACTAGGACTAACTTTGATTAGGATATATAAATTTTTGAATTAAGTAATAATATTTAAGGTAAGAAAAAATTGTAGGGAACAATTCTCTCATTTAATAATATTAATTTAAGGTAGCAATAATGAATCCATTACGGCTGTGAGGCATTTCAATTTGAGAGAAAAGAGTTCCACGTTTCTATGAATCAATATTAGATTTTGATAGAACTACCAACTTCTCTTTCTGCAAATAAAAAAATATAAAATGAGTTTGACCCACGGACGACACAACACATTGATTATGCTGAGCATGGAGGTTATCGTAAAATGATTACGCCTCAGGTGAGTAATGACAGAAGAGATCAAAGCAATCACGAGACAAATGCGAGAATCTCGGTGATACCCCACACACTACTTTATGACGTCATTACTATAGCTGCCACGTCAGATAACCGTCATTAAGGTAGAGCTTAGCTTGGCAAACGTTCAAAGGAAAATCAGAGACTTGGTTTTGTTAAGCGGATTCAACCCGTGCTTCGTAATACTTGATACACGGTGGCTTCCTTTGTAAAATAGTTAGAAACTCACAGATTTTTTTGATCTATGGCTACTACAAAACGCGAATAATATGTACTTATACAAGTGTATATTCGAAATCTGGTAGCCCCTTAGACATTTAAAAACACTTCTAAAATGTCTGTACAGCGATTTAGTACCTAGTTTAAATTATAGTGCTCATATTTGCATGATTTAAAACCTGTTTTACTAGCAATACTTATTCGAATTAAGTAAAATAAAGCTAACCGAGCAAAGAACAATCAATAAGAGCTCGTTGATAGAAATTGTAAATTCTATATTTCTGTGAACTGGTCGGTAAGCCAGTCTTAGGCACCCCAAACTACACCACGCGATTGGTTTATGATTTCCACCGGAACGTTTACAAAACGACTGTCTTTTGTCTAAGTATTTTTGGATGATCGCTCAAGAGAAAAATCTGATTCCCTAGCAATACTTCTTCGATCTTTGAAAATAACGTATAATACAGCTAAGAGAAAAGCACAATAAATAAGAGCTCGACGATAGTAAACTTAAAGTCTATATTTCTGTGAACTGGTTGGTAACCCAGCCCTTTTAAGCACCCCAAACTACACCACGCGATCGGTTTATGATTTCCACCGGAACGTATACAAAACGACTGTCTTTTGTCTGAGTCGGCCAAGGAACTTATACCCAATCTGGAATGTGCATTGTCAATTTGAAACCAATATAAAATAAACCTTATGTCTATGACCCTAAGTCTATTACAGACAATCTCTAGGTCAGAGAGAAATCCGGTCCGAGGGAGAAACCGCTCGGAGAGCCCTGTGTCCCTTTCTAAAGTGTTGCCAGGCGGATTATTCCCGAATTTAGTTGAAGTGGTAGGAACAAATACATTTGACATGTCTTACTAAAAAGCATTAATTTTCGTTCTTTATATTTCCTAATATTTTCCAAATATCTGTATAATACCTAACATTTTTTAGCAATAATTTGCACACTGTTGAAATGTCAATGAAAAAATAAAAGATTATAAGTAGAATATAATATAAGTTAGACTGGCAGCCCGTCAGCCATTTTCATATTTTGTTGTGAATGGTGATCCATTCACAACAAATGATGAAAGGGACAGAGGGCTCTCTAAGCGGTTTCTCCCTCGGACCGCGTATCGTCAGCTTGTGCACATTCCAGATTGGGTATAAGTTCCTTGGAGTCGGCAGGGGGCGCCATTAGGGCGAGTGCACACGGGTAATGAGATTAGTCGCCGATGTGCAATGTGCTTTAGGATGAATTAACGACTCGGAGGGAGGCTGGACCGTCTGCTTCCTAAGATTTGCACATCGTGACAGGGCAATTAAATAATCATATGAACATCAATCTATATTAGTCCCTTGCTAGAAATAGGTCCCTCCCCTAATGATAGCGCCCTGTTATCAGTTTGCCGCATCCAGCATCTGCCTGCAGTATGTCGCAGATCGTCCTCCCACCTAGCCGGAGGGCATCCTACACTACGTTTCCCGAATCGTGGTTCCTACTTGGTACCTACTTCGCTATATGTATATGACCGACCCACTGGCATTTCAGTTGATAATTTTTTTGAGCTATGTCAATAACTTTGAATCTCTGTCGGATGTATTCGTCACAAATCCTATCTTTCAGAAAGCTCCCAGAATAGCATGTATTTAAAAGAAGGAGATAAGTATTTAATTGATGTTTAAAACAGTAAGATATGACTCGTTTAAAAACTGTTATTTTCTAAGAGTTGGAACAGTCTAAAGTAATTTTCAACGGGATATTTACCATAACTTGAGTTGTTTTGAGTGTTCCGATATTTCAGCCCCGTTTCATGCGCCGAAGAACTTAAACTTTAAGGTATGAAGAAGTTTGAAACGTTCTCAGGATGCTGCCAATTTTTCCAAGAATAAGTTTCGAGTTTTTGTCAGTCAGTGTTAACACGTATGTTTGACACAGTAGGGAGGCTTACAAAGTAAGTCTTTAGTATGTTACAGACTTACAGTTATACACATTTACTACGACTTTGGTCCATGAATTTTACTGGCCATAATAATATAACTGAAGGGTATTTCAACGTGAGTCATGCCTCAATAACTGAAGAGCTAGCTCACTGCAAAGCTTTCTCAGCATCTTATCTAACGTTTCGAATACAAACAATCTATTATGGATCAATTGAGCTACCTTTAGACTGTTTGCAACCGTCTGCAGTTAGCTCAATGGTTTCAATTGTAAATACTAGTTGTAATTTTTCTATTCCTTGCTTGTAATTTTCGTTGTTAATAAAGAATTACATTATAAGAGTTAAAAACAATTTATCAATCGTTTCAAAAAAAAAAAAAACAATCAGATGACTTGAAATTTAAAAGTGTTTTGCATGGCTACGATTATCTACAATTACACCATTGACGAATTCCTGGATGACAAACTTTAAATAAGTAATTAGGTATATTAAATTTACTTTTTAATATGTTTTCTTCAGCTCTTTTTTTGTACTTAAATATAATTTTTCAAATTTATTTCTTAAAGCATCTAAAGCTTAAGTGTCCCATCCCATCATAAGTGAGAATATCCGTCCTGTTGTTTTTGAGCTAGCTGTTTCAATATCACACGTCGCGTCGTCGTAAAGAGTACAAAAACTTTGGAGTTGGAAAACATTGCGTTTACTTGCAAAGGCTTTCCGGGCCCAAAGTTATGGGCCAAGTTTACTGCAAGAGGGGAGAAAACCTAATTTATTGTGAGGGAAACCGGAAGCTAATTCAGAAATATATTCAGTTCATTGAACGAATTTAACAGACGCTGTAGTCTTGTGATTCACCGTTTTTCACGAGTTTTCCTGTGAAACCGTGGGAGTTGGGGGTCGTTGTAACATATAACAGCGATCCCAGTACTTAGTATTGGCGTTATTTTCATAAAGCATTAAATTAATTATACAAATTAAGTCAGGCACATCATCCTTACTAATATTATAATCCCTTATAATTATAAACGCGAAATTTTGTATGTAACCTTATCTTTCCTTAGGCTCTTACTATTATTATAAACACAAAAGTTTGTTTGTTTGTTTGTGTTTTATGTATGGATGATTGTTACTCTTTCACTCTACCCTGCCCTGAAATAAAGCATGCTACATGCTTTTACATTGCGTAAAAGATATTCTATATAGATATTAATTACTTTACAACAGTCCGGCAGTCTACAACAGGCTACCAGATAATATCCGAAATGCAGCTTCCACCACAGTGTTAAAGGGTCGTTTAAAGAAATGGTTGTTGGAGAAGGTTTTCTACAGCTTAGAATTCTACAGCATGGGTGAATTCCTTAAATTACCCGAACTGTAGTAGAGCCCCCCCCAGTCAACTTATTAGCTAGTTTTAAGACGGTCAATGTTTAAATATTATATTATGCAATTATCGCAAATATTATTAATTTATAATAAGTTAATTATAGTTATGATTTACAACCGACGTGTAAAATGATATGTTTTACTAATAAAATCTTGCATCTTTGTATTAATAACTAGTATCTGCCCGCGGTTCACACACGTTTTTTGTATAGAAAAATTTAGAGGCGATCCTTTCAATTTCTATTCCATGGGAACTGATTTACGGGATGAAAAGTAGCCTATGTTTTATCCCAGGTTCCTTTCAGTAATTTAGGCGTGAAGAGGTTGCATAGATCCATCAATCTATCCATCCAAACTTTCGCTTTTTTAATATGAGTGTGACTAGCGATAAGTTGCGAGCTTAAACCCAACGGGCTTGCTCAATTTTCAATGCAGGTAAATCTACCCTATACTGAATCGCCAGAGATGAAAATTTGAATCATGGGCGATGAAATATGTTGGACATAAATATATCTGTACTTCCACTCCAACCAACTAATCCGACCAACTAAAACGGATCACTTATTTTTCTTTCTCATCGATACAACTTTTTAGTTGTTTTGATAAGAACATTTTATTTTTTGAAATTTGTTCCCTTCCACACAACATAAAACAGATCAACTATTTTTCTTTCTCAACGATACAACTTTTAAGCTTTTAAGCCTCGGTCTATTTTCCCAATCAGGCTACTTGTTCAAACGGTCTCCTTGTAATTCCTGGGTAGTTCGTACAATTCCTAATTTGAACAATCGATTAAAAATCCTGATTCACAAAATTTTGTCATGAATTCGTACAATAACCTTAAGTTTAAAATAGAGGTCAAACAAAATTAAACAGAACTTCAAAGAAATTTCATGATTGTTGCTGGTCTTCTTTTATACATATCTATCTACCTACTATCAATTGAAATAAACTTACCGGCAGATAATATGAAAGTAGGTACTAAAACTATAGATTTGAAAATATATTGATGCAAACTTTAGGAAATTCGTATTGTACCAGGCAATCATATTAATATAGAAGGTTCAAATAAAAGGCATTGATTGAAATAGAATTCGAATCAAAAAACGTATCATGAAATTAATTTCTTAAAATGTTTTTCTACCATTCAAGCTTTCTTGTAAATACATCCTGTTCCTCCTGTAACAGGAGTGCAGAACTACATTAGAAGTAGTTTTGAATCTGATGATCTCTTATTCTTGTTTACATTAATATGAAAAGTACCAGGTCATCATAACAACTAGGAGTAGTAATTATTCAATATGATTATGAGTAGACGATCTCCAATAAAGTTCTTACTCCAATAATACCAGTAAAATTTTGCAGATCGGAACAAATATAAATTAATAAAATATTCGCACCAACCTATCGAACCAAGTTGTATCGTTGAGAAAGAAAAACAAGTGATCTGTTTCGATTTGTCATTTGGTTGGTCCGAATGGAACAAGTTTTCCTACAATAAAATATGTGATCAACCAGTTGGTTTGATTGGAAATAAACCCTTCATTGAATTCCATTCTAAACAACCAGTTGATCGGTTTAGTTGGTCGGAGTGGAAGGACTGAAATATAATGTATGTTGGACAATCCACACAGCAACATCTAGCCCCAAAGTAAGCTACTCAAAGCTTGTGTTATGGGTACTAGATAATTGATATATTTAATACATTATATACATAGTTAGGTATTTTTTATTATACATAGAAAACACACAGACCAACGGAAGAAATTTCGGCAGATAGTGCACCAATTTGTTCCGAGGCGGGAATCGAACCCGCAACCTCCTGCGTCGCAGGCAGACCTTCGCCCACCGCGCCACATCGGTCGTCTAACGATGAAAGGGTTAAATCTTTTCACAGCTTAGAAGCAGCTTAGCTCTGATGGTAAAGTACTCTCAGTATCAAGCTTGCACACGGCACTAAGCTTCTTTAGGATATCATAAGCTCTAGTGCCTCTATCATATCCACACCTCCGGCTTATCGGTTTTATCCACAGAGTTTCACTTCTTGGCACGCTGCCGCATCACTGTGTAAAGTTATTAAGTACCAGTATAAGAGAATCTGTTTTCCAAAGCGTTTTGAAGCGCTTCAAGATTGGCTTAAGCGGGGCATTTTTTGGCTTTAGATTGTATTTCCATTTGGCGACAATGCAAAGACTGCAGGCTGCAAGTAGGTGCTGGATACGGCGCTCATTAGGCAGCCGTGGACTATTACCTATAGGTTGATGATCTTTTTTATTTCACATCACACGCAAGGCTTTGCCGCTGAGCAACCACATCGACGAATTGATAAAATCATATAAAATCTACGATCACTACATAGTATAAAACAAAGTCGATTCCCGCTCTCTGTCGAACCCTGTATTTAAAAGAACGCAATGGATTTTGATGCGATTTTTAATAGATAGAGATCAATAGGAACGTTTATATGTACTATACACAGTATACACCCTACCGAAGCCGGGGCGGATCGCTAGTATTTTATAATATTAACCTCAATATTAAAGCTAATCTCTACAAAAATAGCTGACAGCAAGCTGGAGGTTCATGATGACCTAATAACTATTTACGGGTATTTATTATATTGACCACGACAGCGTATACCTGTTAAACATTGCGACCCGTGAGTTTATACTAAACGGTGTTATAGAAAAGCCATTTGACTTCGCTCCGTTTTGTTCCATGTAGGTACAACTGACAAGGCAAGACTTTTTATCATGTAGTTCTTGTTCTCCCATACCTACGGCATAAGACAGCAAGGACAGGTAACTTTTTAGTCCCAGGCTTAAGGAACGGTTTATGTGCAATTTATAGACACGTTTTCACAACCAGTTTCTGTGCTGTTACGGTATACCTATATATTGGGATACTAGCTACGTCCAGTTGCTTCAACCGCGTGGAAATTTAATAAAAGTAGCATAATATGTTTTATTCGATACAAACCTTCGCATTTATCACTACTTATTATAAAACCAAAGTCGCTTTTTCTGTCCCTATTTCCCTATGTCCCTTTGACTGCTTAAATCTTTAAAACTACGCAACGGATTTTGATGCGGTTTTTTTAATAGATAGAGTGATTCAAGAGGAAGGTTTATACGTATAATAAAACCGTGCGAAGCCGGGGCGGGTCGCTAGTAATACTATAATATGCTCACGGCTTCGCACGCGTTGTTTCTATTGAAACGTTTCAAGGTTTTTTATATTCCATAAGAATTGATTTATGATATGAAAAGTAGCCTGTGTCTTTTTCAAGACCTAGAACTAGATTTATTCAAAATTACAGCACGATCCATTCAATATTTGTTTCGTGAAAGAATAACAAACATGCAAAGGTAAGGTGCATATGACAAGCTGAAGACTAGGCGCTATGGCGCTCATTAGGGGAGGCCTATGTCCAGCAGTGGACTAAATATGGGCTGATGATGATGATAGGTACATATAAACTTACGCGTTTATAATATTAGTTAGGATGTAGAGTTTTATACATGGTATTTAATGATCATTAATGTATGAAGTAAATTTATACCCATATCACCCTAAGATAGTAAATATCTATAAAAATCTAAGACACTTTTACGGAACAATTTTACGGAAAACAATCAATAGGACTCTAGCATTTTCAATTTAACGCATTCAAATTCGTAAATTCATAATTTTTCGACGCTAATCCGTAAGATAATTAGCAAAACAAACGTGAACCACCTTATTTTACAATTTAGACAAGGTTTTTTAAAATATTACGGGCATGCATTACTAAAAATAATATATTAAATGTCTTTTAAACGATTTTTGTATACTATAGGTGTTTACTTATCTGTCACTGTAATGCACATATTTACACCAAAACTAATGGATCTTTTCAGAAAACCTTGTTTTTCCTCATGGGTACCTCGCCATTATTGTCGACACCACAACAAAGCAGCAGTTTTCAATGATAGATCAGATCAGTCTCAAGGTTATTGATGAGTTCATTCCCAAGCTCACTGCGATTTAGAAGATTAGGATCAGTCAGACTATGAAACATACGCAGTGGCATCACTCATTTCTCCTCAGTCATCTGCTTTGCTATTTGCTACTATGATGACCATTCCGCAGCCATTGTCTTAGGGCCGCCTCCGATTGGTATCGGTATGCATCTAGCTATCTCTAGATTTTTTCAAAGTCTGCAGCTAGCTCAACTGCTTCAATCGTAAATACTTACATATCTAATTCCTTTATATTAGTTAGCAGTATTATATTTTATTCATTGAAGTACGTGTGTTTCGTCAACTGCAATAGCAGACTGACTTTTATGGTAGTCAAATTCAGAGTAGTTGCGAAAACGGACGATCTGTTCTCAACATATGATTATCCTGGAGCACTCAGGAACGCCCCAGGTTAATGATGCCAGTGGGCGGCCAGGGTCACACTATATAAAGCTATTTGACTGAATTACTGTAATTTAAGTAGTGTCCAACCATGGCAGGTGTTAGAGTGCTCGTGTTATGTGTGTTCTTGGGATGGAGCGCCGGGGCGCCGCCGACTAACCCGAGCGACCGTGAGTATTTCACTTATTAATAGCAACCCACCCCGATTTCGCACGGGTGTATCCTACTAATATTATAAACAAGAACAAGAAAGTTTGTAAGTATGTATGTATGGATAGATGGATGGATGTTTGTTACTCTTTTATGCAAAACTATAGAACGGATATAGATGAAATTTGGCACACAGATAGGTCTGGAATAACAAATAGGATATATTTTATCCCCGAATTCCCACGGGAACGGAATATATCACTTCACTCGTTCCTCTATCATTCTATTTATTTAAAACAACAGCATCAAAATCCGTTGCGTAGTTTTAAAGACCGAATCATATAGGGGATAGATAGCAGGAAGCAACTTTGAAGTTGCTTTTGACATAAGGAGGAGTAACGGGAATAACCCTCTATGCTGCCCTGATCGAACTTATTTGAATAAGAATGAAATAACTTGAACTTGCTTCTAGAAAAGTGCTTATGTATAATTAAGCCACAAAAGTCAATTTAAAGGCAAGCGTTCGAGATAAAGTATCTACCAGAAACAAGAGGCTCAGAAGCCCAAACGGTTATCGTAACCGGTTCATACAAGATGCAACTGACGTCCATAATTGATTCTACTAATAAAACCGATCCATTTTTTACCTCGGCACCATAATTTAACGTTTGTGCAACCAGTGTCAAAATTAGATTAACAACTGTGGGGAATAATCTGTACACTTAAATTGATTCTTACGGTGGCGCATTCGACAAAAATACATTCACAACAAAAAAGCGGATAAGCAATACACTCAAGCTAACCACACACTTTTCTTCTTTGTTTCGGAACTATTGTTGTTTTAATTATTTTGGTAATACTTAATACTTAAGGTGGCTTATGTGAGAACCTTATTTTATTTTAAATAATTTTCAAGAAATTTTCCTGTAATGTTTATTTCAAAAATGATATAAGTATTTAATTCAATACTGGGTTTATTTGACAGTAAGTAATGCTTATTTAATCAAGTACCAAAAGCCTACCAAAATGTCAATAAGTGTATGAGAATGTCTGTCAGGAAGAGTAAAAGTTTTGTAACTGCAGTTGCTAAGATACTTGTGGCGATGAGTTCAAACGGGGCATCCAGCACTGCCTTCTTTAAGATAATTATTCGTATAAAAAATTTATTTGAGGCTTTACTAATAACAGTGGGAGTTTGATTAAGGACCAGGTGTTCTTAAAATTCTAAAGTGTTGCGTTCAGTGGCATTCTGGTGAAAAAGTTCAAAAAATATAGGATTTAGTCAATACATCATTTTTATGCGTGATATTATATACCTATAACTTTTTTCTTTGCGAATCGATTTTACTCATTTTAAATCCGGTGCCGCTCATGTGATCCCAAATGAATTTGATTAAGATCTGACTAGTGGTTTTCGATGAGTATTTTTTTAAATACTTTATTAACAAATTCTATTCCAAGATTAGAAACAAATAAAAACTAGTAAGTATTATACAATTAAAAACAATTGATATTTGCGTATGTTTTTACAACGACATTATTGCTTTAATTTGAAGCCGCTTTTTACAATTTTAAAATATTTCTGATAGACGCTTAAAGAAAGTGAAATAAATCTTTTTGAATGAAGTATGAAAGAGGAAATAAAATCATAAATTTCAGTCATTTAGATAAATCAAGATAAGTCCACAGTTTAACTGAACAACTCTCGAATTAATTTGATTGTCAGATAATAAAGTGACTCCAAGAGTACTAAAGATAATATTTTCAAAGAATAACAATGACTTTCTTTTCCACTGGTTTCAGATAATTCTGTTCAAAATTTCGGTGACATCTAACTAAATGAATATTTTTTTTCTTTAAATCGAGGTTGTTGACTAAATATTGGAAAGGAAAATTTACATTGAATTTAACTACCTATACCTATCACGCAAAATATTAGGACTATAAAATAGTCTTTAGTAAATTTGTAGACAAGCAGTAAATCTGCTTCTCCCAAAACCTCTACCTGCCCGGCATCGCTAATTACAGTAATTAGTTCTTGGGGTTGTTAAGGGGTTTATGAATTTTAAACAGGGAGCGTTTGTAAACTCCACTTGTTAGTTTATGTTAGGTACCAACGTAGGTTTGTGGGAATAAAGATTACTGAATATAAAAATACTTATTTGACCAAGAGCTGCATAGACTGAAACTAATCAACAGGTACTTACAGGTACAGAGGAGGTTCTAAATTCGACTGTATTTTTTATTAGTTTTATTACAAAGGTAATTTTCAAAAAGCTGCTCTTAGCGGATGCCTACGTCCTAAAAGGAACCTCATACAAAATTACGGCTATGTAGCTCTTATAGTTACAGCGATTTCTTAATGAGACACCCAGTTTTCTTTTAACTTAACTAAAACCTAGTAAAACGATAACTTAGTTGTAGAATCACAAAAAAGTAACGACACATTATATTTTGATGTAAACAACAATATGATGTTATCAAGAGCTAGCTACGCCTCACGGCTTCACACGCGAGAAAATAGATGAAGCCTATGTTATATTTGAATACTTAATAAAAAAAAAATGCAATGCTGGACGATCCACACAGCAGCTAGCCTAAAGCGAAGCACGAACCCCGGAACAAATTTTTCTAGATCATACAAACATTTGTTCCAATCGCCACATTGGTCATCAAAATATCGAGTTTTGAAAAATTAATCGTTAATTTTCATAACTCTACTGCAGTAGGTACTGTAGTCTTAGACGGGTCAAGAATATATATTTAAGGATACAATGTAAATTAAACCTAGCACACATAACTTTAAGGTCCAATTGTCTGGAAATAGGAAGGTTATATAATGTATGAAAACTTGTTTTACGAGTCAATAAAAATCAGATAATTTGCTACCGGAGGAAACTTAAAAGCTTTTCGTAGATAAGGTACGGCATAACTGTTTTGTAACGTAAAAGTTGTAGAGAAACTAGAGGTTCTTTACAACAACAAAGGTAATTTTACAAAAATATTAATCAAAAGTTATTTTTACTTTAAAATTGCAACAAATTAAAACTAGTATTTATAATATTTATATAATATCAAATTAAGTCGGAAGCGTTCCATTCAAAAAGCAATAAATGAAAATAATAATTTAAAAGGTGCCTACCTCAAAATTAGAGAAGATTCCTTTAATTACTGTAAAGTAATTTCACGCCCAAGTTTACCTGAAAAAAAAAAGACATTAAATTACATTACCATATTAATTTTAATTATTAACTGGATTTCCAAAGCAATCGCAAAGGACAAAGGGCAGATAACGCGTAGGCATTCGGCATACAGTACTTATTTATAGGCACGCGAACACACAAAGAGAATCTCTGATAGAATTATCCCTAACCCTTTGTATCCCTGGGCATTCCTAATGCGAATCCCCCGATTTCATTCCACGGCTATAAATTTTATAAAATTTAATCCCTTTATCGTGTCGGCCATTCTGGATGTAAGAGTAGGTAAGGTATGGATTAACTGTAGCCAGCTGGGATTAGTCAGGTTCATGAGATTAGATGGTTCAACTTTGAGTTCGTAGGCAAAGGATAAATAATAACTGTTTGTTTTCCAAATAAACCAAAATAAAATAAATAATAAAATATATTTAACTAGCGACCCGCCCCGGCTTCTCACGGCTTTATTATACGTATAAACCTTCATCTTGAATCACTCTATCTATTAAAAAAAGCGCATCAAAATCCGTTACGTAGTTTTCAAGATTTAAGCATACATAGGGACAGAGAAAGCGGCTTTTTTATAATATGTAGTGATTTATTATGTAGCTATCCAAAGCATGGAATTCCAGATATTCTGGATGTGAATGCAGCCAAACACGACTAAACACACTCAAAATAACATGTAGGGCCTACGTTTCTCGATAACATAATTAATATAATTTTAAAATCCATTTGCAAATGAAATCAGGTCCAAAGGAATCCTCTTGGGAAGGGAAGTCCTTGCTCACCTTCAATAGTACAGAATGAACCACATAATATATCTACAGGCCTTATTCGGTTAAAGTCAGATTCTGTTTAGGTCTGATTCTGTTTAGGCATAAGAATAGACAAAAACAGAGTAGAAGGGAAACTTCGCTCCGAACGCACTCAAGGTCACGATATTAGCCTACACGATTCTGCACGTTAAACGTGCAGTGGGCGGGCCCGTTCAGTAGGGCTGTCACAGCCGGCGACGCCGCACGCGGATTTTTATTTGTGTAGGTTAGGTACCTACCTCTATAATATGGCGTCACGATCAAGTTATTGTGGTGTGATCGGTTGTAACAATAACTCAAAAACGAAGACAAATTTAAGTTTTTTAGATCGCTAAAAGACAATGATAATACATACCCTATGAAAGTAATATTTTCTAAATATTATTGTTTTTGTAGGTTCTTATCTAACTAATTAGGTAGGTACCTAATCAAAGGAACGTGAACATTGGTCGTTGACCTTTTCTCACACGCCTCGCGGCGCGACGGCGGCGGGGCGCGGCGGTATAGTGCAGTAGCAACCCTGGCAAAACGCCTGGACGACAGAGGGGCGTAACAAAGTGAAGGGGGAAGTAGGTACATAAATGTCGGCATTTGGGACTAGATCAAAGAAGAGTCGCTTCTAGTTATTATTTATTCTTATGGTTTAGGTCAGATTCTGGTTAAGACAGTTCCGCTTTTGACAGATTCGCTTGAGAACAGGGGGTCTACTTTTTTCAACGAAAAACGAACCTTCGATCGAAAGTTCGCGTAATTCCTACTCCGGGTTTCATTTTTTTACGAAACTTCGATCGACCGAAAATTGTTTGACATTTAAATTTTCTAAACCTACTCTGTTTCACGAAAGTTCGAAACGAACATTTGATTTTGACGGATCTTTGTTCGGAGTTTTAACCTCAAATCGACGAAACCAAAAGTGGTACCTTTTGATTTTCGTTTTTCTGATTTGATAAAGAAAATTGACTGAACTGAATGAAAGATTACTTTTAATTGTACCTGCTCTTCGTGATGAGAGTTTGGAGCGTAAAAGAAACCATATTTGTCGCATTATAACGAGTTCTTTATAGTGTCTTGGGTAAATTACGTCAAAAGTAGTAATTGGTCAAATTCTAGTTGTTTAATTATATGTTTTGCTTAGATACAACAGAAAATAGTTATAAAACTACAGAATAGATGTAAAATTTAAAAACAAAGCGAAACATTTTGTTTATTAAAGAAAAATCCGTAATTGGCATGTTAAAAGACCTAGGGGAAGCAGGGAGAATGGCGATCACTTAAGGAAAATTTGCAATAACTTTTTTTTACAAAGGTTTTATTTTAGAGAACATCATCATTTCAAAGGAACATTGGTTAAACTATCCAGTAATCAACATGCATTAAAACCACTTATCTATTTATCACACAAAATTGGTAGGGACTCGTACAAAAAAATATAGGTTTGACCGTCATTCTCCCTGAGCATGGGTAATGCCGGTCATGCAAAGGGGTAATGGCGATCAAAATTATTTGCTTATATATGACAATGGAGAACCATTTTGATTAATTATAATGATGAGATCAACGTTACTTTAACTTATTAAAAGACTACAATGATATTTGAGCATAAATGACTAATCTGAATTAAATGTTTCTATGAAAATATGTGATATCTAATCTTAGGTACATAAATCACAGATGTATCCTTTAGCAGAATCCAGAACACACTACATGAGACCATTGGCCGTATGTGGTGCATCGATACCATATCTCATCGTTTTGTCCGAATTCTTTGCAAATATTGCATTTTTTTTCTTTCATCGTCATTACCTACATCCATATCATCATAACTATCGTCGTTGCAAAGGTTAGGATGATTTTCTTGCAAAACTTTGCGTTTGTAAGACTTTCTTGTCATATTTCTTACAGCTTTTTCTTGAGGCTTAGTTTTCTCAGCTCCTTTGGTTTTACCAATTTTCTTTGCCTTGACTTGACCGGTATAACCCCAAAAGACGGTTTTGCAATCAAGCTGAATTTTAACAAAACAGAGATACAATTATTAAGAAATGTTTACTATATTGTTTAATTTAATGTTTGAGCGCAAAGATAATGAATAGCAACATTAAATGAGTAAAATAAATCTGTACTTGCCGACAAACGCACTTAGCCGAAAATTAGATCCGGGCGGCCAGAAACAAACATACGCACCTCTCTCTCACGGGCAGCGAGCGGGCTGACCAAACTTATCGCTGCCTGCTTTTACGTCTCGCCCCCCTCCCTTCAGCCCACGCACCGTATTTCTATGAACTGTATTTTGTTAGTTTTTTGAGTGACCGCCATAACCCCATGACCGGCATAGCCCCTGCTTACCCTACACATATCATTCGTTCAATTTCATTCACGAAAATTGTCTATGAATCCGAACTTTGTGTGCGTATCCGAAAATGAAAGAGAGTAGGTTCATCACCGAAACTTCGTTTTAAATTCGTTCGTTTGCGAACCTTCGTTTCAAAGAAAGCGGGTCGACGCCCAGTATCTGTGACAGTATTTATACAGAGTGGAGCTTCACACCAACGAGTTGCTAAGATGGGGAACCAACATTGCAAACCCAGTCCTAGTTTGACCGAATATTAACCACATACATCTGACACCTTATTGTTCTAATCATTATTATCCACGATCTGACTTCACTTGGGTCTCTTCTCCAACATATTGTTTCACTCTTGCAAAGAGTTTGTTTCGTCGAAGGCTTGTCTAGCCCCAAACGAAACATAAAGTACCTACCTACTATAGATACTGATAGGTAAGTCTACAAATGAAAATTATTACACTACATAGGGGTCATTCCAGCGAAGACGACACCCCAGATCGAAAAAATAAATTGCATAGTTGAGACTTGAATATATGACTATAGTAAAGCCATTGAACTAATTAAACAGTAGCTGGCCATTTTTTATATTTTTTTTACGATTTTCGTAGTTTTTAGTGTTCATGAAGTCAACCGTAGTGCAGTTGTCTATTGTACTGTAGTTTTATCTTAAATTAGCAGTACTTTTTTACGCCATTTATTTAGCCATTGTAAAAAGTGTTTATCCAGAAAGAAAAAGCAATTTGTGCAGTTTTAAACAGCGTTAAGATATCACAAGAGTTTATTTTTGGTAAAAAGTTGTGGGGGTTCAACTAAATGCTTACCTCCTGTCCCACCCGTCACGGCAAAACATATATTTTTTTAGCCTGACTTGGGAATATCAAACCTATTGTTTTCCAGCTTTGCAAAAGTAACAATTATGCGATGGGCTATAGTTTTAGCTTAAAAGAACATTGATAAAGTAATTACGCATGGAAATATTAGGTATGGAAATGATGTCCCACCCGTCACGGAGATGAGGGACCTTATAAAAATTGGATGAATTTGTGTTTCTTCTGTGTTATTTTTGTTAATTTATTTATTCATTTCGTTTATGATGGGCTTCGGTGACAAAAATCTTACTTTTTGTTCGTTATTTCTTGAATGTACCTGTAGTATGTAGATTGCCATAATGATTAGGATTTTGAAGCTCATTTTGGATTGGTATTAATTGTTTTTCAGACCATGAATCCCGCGAAAAGGCAGAGAAAGTAGAAGAGAAGTTAAAAGCTAATAATTATAGAAAAAACCCGGTCAAATGTGAGTCGGGCTCGCGCGCGATGGGTTTCCTACAAAAATCATGTCTGTCTCATGGGAGAAAAACAGAATTAAATTAATAATTAAGTATTAAAATATTAATTTTATTCTGTTATTTTAGTATTTGTTGTTATAGCAGCAACAGAAATACATAATCTGTGAAAATTCAACTTTCTTACTATCATGGTTCATGAGATACAAACCTGGTGACATTTTTAGCTTTTCTCTGCTCTAAAACAGTGTTAGCATTAAATTTATACCATCCCCAATTAGATTTATACATGTCCCCTAAATAAATTGCATTTCGAACAGTTTCTTATGTTTAATTCACGAACTTTTATGTTGTTCAATGTTACTCGTCCCACCCGTCACGAATTGATGTCCCACCCGTCACACACTATAAGACGCATTATTTCGAAAATTGTTAGTTGAATGAATTTAATTTTATCAATAAATAGTACCTTATTCTTTAAGAAACAACATATGAGAAAACTGCTGAACAAAATATTAATGGTTTGTCTTGTTTTGGGATGTGAAGCCACCTACTCAGACAGGCGGGTGTCATGAGTGTCCCACCCGTCACGCTTACAAGAAGTTAATTTTCTACGCTAAATGAGATATTAGAGTCTGTCCATTGATATTATCATTTGAAACAAATATCTGGCTTCAATTTGTTGTTATTTTTAAGCCGCTTGCAAATGCAGTTTCTGAGAAATTACATGAAGTTTGAGCAAAAAGGAGTTAGAATGTCCCACCCGTCACAATGGAATGACCCATAGATAGAATTTTTGATTATAGGTACATAGAAAATAAACCGGAACATATATCGGCCGATCGTAAAATCATTTGCATCAACCTCCTGCGTCGCAGGCAGACCTTTGCCCGCTGTTTATTTCGTCAAACTAAATGCACTTCTGACTGCCAAACTTTATTTTGGTATCAATCAGATTGCTTCTAACGAGTCTAAACAGAAAGTCATCAAGATAATTTGGGACTATGCCGCCTTTCACCTCATTACTTTAGTCAACTTTAGCCAGACTCAAACGCAAGTTTACAACGTGATCTTGAAGAAAGTAGGGAGACCTCATCCGCTATTCATGGGAAGAAGTTCTGTCGAGAGATAATTATTCAAACCTGTAGGGTTGCAAAGACTGTTTTTTATAATTCACTATTTAGATAGTAGAGTAGGTAGATGAGTAGGTAAGTATTTTTTTCGTAGTCTATTTAGTCCGTGAGTTAGCATTTAGAAAAATATTGGATACTTGTATTAACTCACTTAGGACAATACAGTTGTAACAGTAATGTTTGGGCTACATCCTACAGGCACGTTCGAGGAGGCGGTAGGAATGAGTCGAGGTACCTATTTAAGGTACCTATGCTTTATACTGCTTTATATGCTGAGAGAAGACTTATCAGGTAAATAGGTAGGTCAGGTAAACCTCCTACTTACAAATAAAATTACAGTCCGTTATTTATTTATAGTATACCTAGTTCCTGATTTCTCAGCTTTGGCAGATTCACAAACGAATTTGGTCTGTCGTGCAGTGTAGAACCTACCCATAAGCTTTTCTAAATTAACTCCTCAAAGTTAGTAAACTAATAAAAACAGCGAGCTTGTGCTTTTAGGCAGCAATAATATTATTATTCCAACGGTAGGAGCTAACACGATCCCGTATAAAAGTTTAACGTACGAACATGCCCATAATTTTCATGGAAGTCGTAAAAAGACGCGATCAGCACGCCGCGCCGCAGACGCGCCATGTTGGAAACGGCATGTTTTAGGGAGAGCAAGTAAAATAAAATAATTACGAAAATACTTATAAGTATTATATATTTATATTTTTAGTATTTAATATTAAAACCCAATAAATATTATCGTAATAAGATTTGCTAAAAGTTGTGGCCGCCTTTTTGGTCATCATTTTTACTATATTTATGTTATAAAAAATAATTATTTTTGACAGATTCTTATTGTAAACTGACAAAAAATCGCGCGCGACTGTATGGTGCCCTGGAATATTCCAAAAATTATAAAAAAATCTATAATAGTTAAGGTACTTAAAATACAAAAAAAAATATATGATAGAATATTAATAATATAAATTGGAGTATTCTAAGGAACTTAAAACGTTAAAGCAAGTCTCAAGAATCTGTTTCTTTTAGAATTCAGGGGTTAATCTGAGTTGCTAGTTAAAACGACAAATCTGAGCAGCCAAAAAATATTCCTTGCTCTGCTTTTTCGTTAGCGTAAAGGTGACAAATCTAAATCGAGCTGTGCTGCGCTGTACTGCGCTGTGCTGTGTCAACGTCAACTCGCTCGTCTAATATTTTAATGAGGATACAAACAAACCATGCTGTGCTGCGCTGTGCTGTGCTGCGTCAATGAGTTGACCAAACATAGTACAGCGCAGCACAGCTCGATTTAGTTTTGTCACCCTTATGGTAAAAAAGTCAATGAGTAGAATGAAAGCGTCCTGCTTTCCTCGCACAAGTACCAAGGTAGATTTTAGATAAGTACCTGTTTAATTAGTAGACCGTAACTAGGTGCTATTTTGCTTATAAAACTGAGGGGATCTTTAAGCGGGAGTTGACGCACAAAGGGTAGGAGACGACTCGATTTGATTGTTTCTCGATCTACTTATCAAATGAAAGCAGTCAAATAGGCGTTAGCGTCAGGACCCCTGGACCAAGTGCGATATTTTATATTTGGAAACTATCAAATTCCAATACCTTTCCAATACTATTTGATACCTCAGTTAAATTATTTAGTACCTCGATGAGCTGTGAAATAACTTGAAAAGAAAGTGGTCAGACATTCTGACGTCAGGTTGTCTGGACCACATCTTTTTCACATAGTTAGAGGCAGTAAAACTTGAAAAATCCTTTGTAAATATTTAATACCTTTTTAATACCTTCCAATACCTCTTTATTTCAAACATTTAAGCATCGCAGAAAAAAGTTACGGATGAATATTAAATTTTGCAGGAAGGTTGTTCGATACATATCTAATTTACCGCAGACATAACACTAATCTTGTGAATGCGTAAGTTTGAATGTCGAGATGTAAATATGTGTGGATGGATGGATGGATGTTTGTTAACTCTTCATGACTATGGATAGGACTGGATGAAGTAAAAAGTAACTTTTTATGAAATTCTGATGAATGAAATTTCATTGTATCTTACGAATAAGGTTACAGTTGCAAAACAACAACTTTCAAGGAGACTTTTTTTACTTATTGTTTGGAAAAGTTGCGGCCAAATTCTGATAGGCAACCTGGTAGATACATATTATCTTTCTTACAAATAAACATAAAAATTTGGTTTTAAGCACAAAACTATGCGGCTGTCCCAATGTAGTTTGTGTTATTATTTGTTAACTCTTCACGACAATGGATAGGACTGGATGAAGGTAAAAGTTACTGATGACTGAAATTTTGTCATATCCTACGAATAAGGTTACAGTTGCAAAACAACAACTTACAAGGAGACGGAGAAGACAAGAGATAAATTTATTGTGAAACACTCTGATTCTATTTCGGGACAACAGAAAAACGGTAATAGTGATTTAAAAGGCGATAAAAAGAAAAAAAACGCCAAAAGAAAGAAAAAAGTACAAAATATAAGCGATAATCAAATATTTTATGTGAAAATGTTTGACTTCACAAAACAGCACTACAGGAAGACCAGCGTTGTTGATTGAATTTTAGAAATCGCTGGTACATGTACCTATGTCAATATTCAGTCTACATCTAATGGTTTCTGAAATTATTTCAAATTCTAAGTTTCATAGTTTATTTAATATCACGTATTTTTTCTTAAAAAAACTGGTGGTTGTGCAATAAAATTTTAAAATTGATGACAAAAACATTCCCTTGTTTACAGATTCACTGAAAACATGATGAAAGTAAAACTTTATGTTAATAATAAAACATGTCTTATTCTTTATTCTGTTTTTGACACACATATTGTTCTCTATTTCACAAATAAGCGTACACGCAGGCAAAGTCGCGGGATGCAGCTAGTAATTATAAAAATATATATATTATAAAACTAAATAGCTGGGAAAATATGGACGCGCAAAGCTAGAGATAGAGAGAATTGGAGATCCTTGGAGGAGGCATACACCAGGTCCATATCACAATTAAATAAACTGACAGCAAGAAACACGATGACTACGAATGAATATTTTTATTTAATGCATGACAAACTAATATTTAATTATTTTCTTGTGACTGACTTAATAATATAATTTTTATCATTAATTCAATCGTAGGTTTAAGCAATGTAAAAGGAATTCTTTATTATATGTCTTGCAAATTGTTATGAGAAATTGTTGTGATATGTGATATCGGAATAAAGCGCTTTTTATTTATTTATTTACATTATAAAACTGTTCAACAGAAAAAAAAAATATCAAAACGGTGGATCACCGGCCGCGAAGCTAGGCTGAAGCAGCTGGTGACTAGGGTTGCAGACAGAGGAACTTCCTGACAATACGCGCCGAGTCCAGGAGAACCCCTTTTTGGGTCTGGCCCTTGACCCAACTTACTCTCTATTTAGCGAGTCTCTTGAGATGTTTATAGCGGCTCTCGTTACTATTGGTCTAAGATTAGCCCGCTCATACGGCTCTCCCAAACCAAAACCAAGTCAGAGCCATTTTTTTTGTAAACTCTTTTATCGTCATCCGTTTCTTGAATTTTGAGCCACGTGTTATGAAAAAACACCCGTATTTCATCTTATTTAGAATCAAAGTGACGTGACCCACTAATCCTAGTAACTCCACTTGCTACATTGCGAAACAAAATCAAAATCCTAGCATGTAACATTTCCATTAACATTTCTTTTTTGATATTTTTTTGTACCATTTACTTATTATTTTATGTCAAATCAAGCTAAGTCAGGTCAGCCAAATTTGAGTAAAACTTTTAAAAACTCGGTTTTTAGTGACGAACACTATAAACTATTCCAATCTTCCAACTTTAAAGCCTATTAAGAGACTATACTAGGTTTTTGATTTTGTTTCTTGATTAATCGTCTGAAAATATTTATGTAGTAGGTCTCATAAAACGTGAATGTGCTACAGTTTTTCGATTTTAATACTCTCTATTTGAAAAAAAACATTACCAAATAATCACGAACAAATAGTTCATCAAATTTCTTACTATTGAAGAGGCAGGTAAAAAATTTTGATTCGCTTCTCCTGTAATTTTTTCACAATGGCTCTTACTGGCTTTGGTTTGGGACAGCCGCATAGTTTTGTGCTTAAAACCAAATTTTTAAGTTTATTTGTAAGAAGGATAATTTGTATCTACCAGGTTGTCTATCAGAATTTGGCCGCAACTTTTCCAAACAATAAGTAAAAAAAGTCTCCTTGAAAGTTGTTGTTTTGCAACTGTAACCTTATTCGTAAGATACAATGAAATTTCATTCATCAGAATTTCATAAAAAGTTACTTTTTACTTCATCCAGTCCTATCCATAGTCATGAAGAGTTAACAAACATCCATCCATCCATCCACACATATTTACATCTCGACATTCAAACTTACGCATTCACAAGATTAGTGTTATGTCTACGGTAAATTAGATATGTATCGAACAACCTTCCTGCAAAATTTAATATTCATCCGTAACTTTTTTCTGCGACGCTTAAATGTTTGAAATAAAGAGGTATTGGAAGGTATTAAAAAGGTATTAAATATTTACAAAGGATTTTTCAAGTGTTACTGCCTCTAACTATGTGAAAAAGATGTGGTCCAGACAACCTGACGTCAGAATGTCTGACCACTTTCTTTTCAAATTATTTCACAGCTCATCGAGGTACTAAATAATTTAACTGAGGTATCAAATAGTATTGAAAAGGTATTGGAATTTGAAAGTTTCCAAATATAAAATATCGCACTTGGTCCAGGGGTCCTGACGCTAACAAATAGGCCATTCGAATTCGAAATCAAGATGAAAATTTCTAGGACACTAGTTCGATAGCATACGATAGATTTCATCATATTGTATAGCGCATTTTATATTGCGTTCTTTCTTACAATGAAGTACGTAAATTTAAAAAAAAATCATAATAATTAAATCGCCTGAGTTATCTATAAGTCACCTTTTTAACTTTAAAATACTGTGGATTGTGCGCTGGTGATAGAAGTTGGTATTCGGTTGTAAATGGCCGTCCCATCATGAATAGCAATAGGGAAGTATTCTTCAGTCATGGAAGAGCTCTCAGCCGGTTTGCGTGCCTCGTGTCGTATCTATGACCGACCCTTACCTTGCATATTTATCCAAATTATCACGCACAAACAACGCGGACGTAGGACGTAATGATTACTACATGATCATCATCAGCCCATATTAGTCCACTGCTGGACATAGGCCTCCCCCAATGAGCGCCATAGTGCCCTGTCTTCAGCTTGACGCATCCAGAATCTGCCAGCAGTCTTTCGCAGATCGTCATCCCACCTGGCCGGAGGGCGTCCTACACTACGTTTACCAAGTCGCGGTCTCCACTCAAGAATACAATCATTTCTACGATATTTCTAAAACTCTATGATACTCATGATAACGCTACATTTATTAAGCAGCCGCTTGGATTAGAAGATTTAAAAGTGATAAGAGTAGGTACAGCGCAGATAACGAAAAAATTCATTCTTCATTTCTTTATCAACATCGACAAGTGAACCCAGAACTCAAAAACTTTATTTCTTAATAGTATCTGCCTGTGGTTTCGCACGCGTTATTTCTATAGAAACGTTTCAAGAGTATTTCTCTGGAGAAAACTGATTTTTGGAATGAAAGTTATGCTATGTTTTATTGTAGGGCTAGAACTACGTTAACGCCTGATTTCAGCCCGATCCGTTCAGTAGTTTTTGCGTGAAGAGTACCAAACATCCATACAAACTTTTAAAGTTTTATTTGTCATTTAAATTTTCTGACGTGTCAAATAGTTTTGTAAGGTCTAAAGGGACTTTTGCTCATACATTAGCCACAAACATGCTCGCCCCAATGACCGATCTAGGCTTATAAGCTAACCTTACGGAGGAAAGGAAGACTTCTATGTATTTTACCACTTCTATTGCTATTAAAATCAATATGTATGTTTTAATAACTAATACCTAGTTGTATCTTGGACAACATCGCCTTAACAAGCACATTTTCAAATTAGGGCTAAGCGATCACAATCACTCAGATCAGATTCTGAAAAGAGGCGGTGGAAACACCATCTGAGCCCAGAAAAGCTATGAGACATCACCCCGAAGACAATCCTACAGTTCCTAGCAGCTGCAAGAGTAAGTGGCAAATTATGAACACCACAAATTCAAGGGTTAAATCATAAAGTGGTAATTATATTAGGCCTATCATGGCCGCAGTGATAGGAAAACCACCTTTGGTTCTAATAAAAAACTACCTAGTTATATGTTAGACAAAACGTGCAGATAAATGACATTTTGCAACTTAGGTAGTTAATTTTCTTTTTCGTTTATTAGTAAGATATTTTAGTATAGTCACAACTACATAGTTCTACCTATTGTATCAAGTGCAACGTGTGTTTTACAGTTGTGAGTCACGTAAAATCAGTCGCTTTTGCTACACGCACGGGCGATGAAATGAATAGTCACTTCTGTTGAAAGTATGATCTTTCGACTTACAAAAACAACTTTAAAAATACGATCGGTATGAAACAAATCATTTATTTATATGAAGGTCCAATAGGTCCTTGTATCCTAGATAAGTAATAGGTATTAATATAATGGTAAAACAGTTAAGCATCAGAAAACTAAACAGTACGTTCAAAGTGCGAAAACAAGAGAGCAGTATCGACCAAACCCTCAAAAGAGAAAGGGAGCTAGCCACCCTCTTTACGACTCAGAGGGGAGAACCCTTGTACGTATAGGTACATTGCCTTCGGTAGTACGCCACATGCACTTCGTACTCATAAGCTATTGATCTGACAGGTTAGCAAGGATGGATAAGTAGTAATTTCTGTCCTTTTTAAGCTTAGGAAACGCGACTACAATCCGACCAGGAATCAAAAATATTTTTTGGAAACCGAGACATGTATGAAAAATTATCGCCTGTTCACAGGCAGGGCAAAAGGTGCACTGCAAAAACTGTTTAGAAATGTACAAACCGGTACTTTTTATTTGAAAGAATGTTTAAAAAAAAATTGTGTTGAAAATTTTCATTATGATTTTATTATCTTCTTTTCATTGGTACAGACGCATGTTGTTTTTTTTTATTTAAGTGATAATAAGAGAGAAACAGGATAGACAGCTTAGAACTGACAACAGGTGCACTAGCGCCACCACTTATCGTATACTAGCGACCCGCCCCAGCTTCGCACGGTTGTATTATACCTATAAACCTACCTCTTGAATCACTCTATCTATTAAAAAAACCGCATCAAAAAACAGCCTACCTTAATCGTGTTCAGTCCAGTCCAGGGATTGCTATGAATGAACGCATACATCAGGAATGTGTGTATTTATAACTAAGAGAAAGGCAAAGAGTAAATGAAATATGACAGCAAGAAACTGAAGATCAACGCCAAGCTCGGTTGGAATCTGATCGACTTCGATACATGCTCAATAGAATGTCGGTTTTATCTGAATATTCAGATTATTTACAAAACTTGTTGTGAAGCTCTATGTTGGTTTCTCCCGTGTAAGTCAGCCAACCAAAGTTCGATGAAATCAAATATCTTTATTTCTTTAGGCATACAATGGTGGCAGATGCTATATGCAGGGCGCTATGGCTGGCGCTCATTAGGAGAGGCCTATATCTGTATGTAAGCAGTGGACGGATATAGGCTGATGATGATGATGAATCCAACAGAAACTATTGGTGTTGCTGATAGAATACAAATTATTTTTTAGTTTGAGTCATGACCATCAGCAATAGCCGTTATGAGCCCGCGCGACTGGCAGCCATTGTGATATTAAGCACCAAACTGAGCACTCTTGGTATAGGTAAAGTATTGATACATTTTTAGTAGATAATTTTGTGATCTTCAATCTTGTCTACCTAAGGTTTTTTTTATGATAAAACTTATGCCGCATTTACATTCAGCCGTAGTGAGCAGGGAAATGGGCAGGGAAGTGGGCAGGACGAGTGTGTAAACGCGATACTTCTCATGCCACTGCCATTGCCACTCGCGCTGCCCGGTGCTCCCCAAAATGGCGGTTTTTTGTGCGGAAGGAAGTCAAAGGACCGGCAGCGCGAGCGGCAGTGCGTGTTTACATTCTGCTCCGACGCTCAGTACTCGACGAGCGCCTGGAGGAGAAAGACGTTATTTCGACGTCTGCCATTGCCGAAACTTGAAAGCGAAGTGAGTGGTAGGGCAGTATGTAAACACACACTCCTCTCGATCCTGCTGCAGCAGTATTTAGGGAATTATCGCCGGCAGCGGCAGGGGCTGAATGTAAATGCGGTATTACTGTTTTGCTGAAAATCAGGAAAAACTCATTTTTTTGACCTTTGACCTTGAATAAAAAGTTTCCATACACGGGAATGATGGGGAACTTTTAAACATTGTTTATAATAAAATTATTTTTTGAACAATTTCACTGATTTTCAGCTTGTTGGGACTTTATATAACTTCACTATCATTTTTTGGTCTAAATTGACCGGACTAATATACCTAATATTCATTCAATAAAATTTTAGAAATTTAATGCACACTCCCTAGGTAGTTTGTAAAAATAAAAACACACTTGGTTAATAATGATTTTATTTAGACCCATTTGTGAGTTAATTGAACCAAGAATTATTTGTTCCATAGAATCTTTACCACCCTTTTTAACCGTATCAGATATTAATTTTTCTAAATTAGATTAGCCTATGTGTTATTTATATATCCCATACTACCTACGTACCAAATTTCATCTAAATAAGTTAAGTAGTTACGTGGATACGTACACAATACACATTCACACAGACTTTAACATTTATTGTATTAGTAGGATTTATCCAGATTCATCATTTTGAAACTAATATGAATAAAATGTCAGTCAAATAAATTCCTCATTACATAACTAACATTATCAAGTCAAAATTATATGATAAATATATTAATACTAAAATTTAATTATAAAAATTTTCATTAAGCTTTTAAAGCTTTTGTGGTTGAAGATATTTATTTCTCAAAAGAATTACAATTCACTTACAGAGAAATACTTAAAATTAAGGTTAAATTAGTGTGCCTTATAATTATCACATTTATGACAGTGGTTACATATTAAAATAGAGTTTTACCCAAGTTACACAAGTTTAGTGTTACAATATACATTTGAAGTGGTAATTATCTTAAACATAGAAAGCAAACCAATATCTAGATGAGGGTAGTTTTAGCGGTCAAACGCTTGCCTAGTTTTGTTGGTGTTGAGTTGTTGTCTAAGGCCTACGCCATAGTGAGAAGAAGAGCCGTCATTTTAGAAGTTTAGGTGTTTTCAATCAATGAAAAGTCGTTTAAAATATGTGTTTTTAGTAGTCTTTTAAATGAGTTAAATGAATCTACTTCTTTGATGTCTTTGGGTAGCTTATTATACATCTGTCCGCCCTCGTACAGAATACTTTTTTTCCCGTAATTTGTTCTAGGTGCTCAAAGATTAATATTATTAGCTTGTCTTGTTAATCGGTTGTGTATTGTTTTTTTCATTGTGAATACCATTTGTATGTTTATATCTTTTGTCAATATTTTTCTTATTAATTAAGCATGTGTTGTATTTATAAATTTGTTTTAAATTCATTAATTTTGTTTGTTTATATATATTAACAGTAGGTTCTAGGTAGTCATATCTAAATAAGGTTTTAATTATTTTATTTTGTGTTATTTGTAAGATGTTAAGGTTTGTTTTTGCAGCGGCGCCCCAGACTTCAATCAAATAATCTATATGTGGTTTTACCATTGAGTTATAAATTGTGTATCGGGTTTGCATTGGGAGGCATCCAACAATACCACGTATAGCACCTAAGGTTGCTGTCAATTTGTTTCTTATGGTTCCGATGTGCGGTTTCCACGTGAGTTGACTATCGATGGTAATACCTAAGTACTTTTCTGTATTGACCTTCTGTAATGTTTCATTATTTATTGTTAATTGATTATGGTTTCCAATTTTCTTGTTCTTTGCCGCAAATATGATGTAGCTTGATTTAGATGCATTTATAGTCAATAAATTAGATTGCAGCCAAATGTGTAACAAGTCTAAATCATGCTGTGCCTGTTCTATTAGTGAGTCTACTGAATGACCGGAATAAAACAAACTAGTATCGTCAGCGTATAAAGTAATGTCTCCATGTAGACCTATTTCGCAGATATTATTTATGTAGATTAAGAAGAGAAGCGGGCCCAGAATCGATCCCTGTGGTACTCCATAAGTGACTTCCTGAGAATCACTCTGGTGATCATTGATTGATGGTGACATGATGATTTTTGATTCTGAAATCATTTCTTCGTTTTGAATTTCTATGCGATGTTTTCTGTACTTAGCTCTAATAAGAAAAAAATCAAGACATTATTTTTGTTCTAGTATTTCTTAATCAATATCCATAGTTACTAAAATTTTACAATATTCGTTTTCAAACAGTGCGGTATGGATGACGAGAAGACTCGACGTAGTTTTCCACACGCTGCCCCAGTCTAGCTGGATCCTCCTCTTGGCCTCCTTCTCAAAATTGTTTTTACCAAGAAAAATTCAGCATTTAGCCGCGGTAAGCAGTTCTTATTATAGGTCTGTACGTACAGTCAACAATAAAAACTTAGCTTAACAATAATTATGTTTCGGTTTAAAAGCTTTAAAACCTGCCACTGGCCTTAATCGCTGATGTTTGTATTAAGGTAGCAAATCCGCTGCCATAAGTTAGTTCAATAAATAAATCATTTTAATTACCTTTTAGCTTCTTATCTATCCTTAGCAGACATATTTCATAGAAACATCACCTTAACACAATGCGAATACTGGATTCTTGGCCTAATGTTTTCCTTCGCAACACGACTTGTGAATCTTGAATCTGAACAGGGGCTGAAGTTGGCCACTACATTTTGTTTTAGTCTTTGGATTTGAAGGTACTACAGTACATGATAACATTTTGTTTTATCGGCCTTGATAAAACAAAATGTTATCACCAGGTCATACATTCCAAAATGTGGTCTGCTGAATTGAACGTCGAATTAAAAATCAGCCAGTCCAAACATTGCTCGATGAAAGATTTCTAGATAATATCTTGATTCGCGGCCTTGATTATTTGCGAATACCTTTTAGCCTTTTACTTTTCCTCTGGACAATTTACAGAAACATCGCCTCAACACAATGCAAATTCTGGATTATTTGTCTGCTGTTTTCTTCCGTTTCACTTGTGTATCTTGACTCTACACATGGGGCTGAAAAGCTGGCGATTGCCTTTTGCTGTAGTCTTTAAATTGGCAGGTACTTCAGCGCCTGGTACCATTTTTTGTTTCGTATAAGGTTTTGTATTATCAAGTATTCCAAAAACTTGTCTGCTAATCTGATTGTTAATTCAAAAATTTGGTTCAAGAAAAACAACGCTCGGTAATCTATTTTTAGATGTAACATCTTGACGCGCGGGCTTGATTATTTGCGAATACCTTTTAGCTTTTTACTTACCTGGAGAGACAATGTACAGAAACATCGCTTCAATTTAATATCAACTCCAGATTCTTGGTCTGCTGTTTTCCTCTGATCATGAATTTCGTTGCCATGTAATTTTGCAGTACAAAAGCATCGTTTTAAATTAGCACCCTTTGGAATATCTTGAGAACCGTGAGGAAGGGCCATCGTGCCATAAATACCATTGTCGTTGTATTTTTTTGTCTTTACTGTTTTGTTTTTCATGTCTTTTTTTTTGTGATAAGTCGTGGATTCTTTGTTCATCAGCTTTGGTCTTATGCTTGTACTTGCACTAGTTCCCAGGCCTCTCTTTTTAATTTTTTCAAAGCATACATACGGATCACATTGACCCGGAATACATGTTCCAGGTTCACATTCGTAAGGGTCAAGATCTGCTAAACTGTATTTAATTTGTGAATTTTGAGTGACTTTTTTTTTTTTATTAGTAGTTGATGTTGCTTTTACCGTAAGGTACGGCTCTGTGCCTGTTCCCATAGCATTAACCTTGCCTCTCTTTTTAATTATTTCAAAGCATACCTTCGGATCACATTGACCCGGAATACATGTTCCAGGTTCACATTCATAGGGGTCAAGATCCGCTATGCTGTGTTTAGTGTTTTCTTTTACAGTTTTGCGTTTCAAGTCTTTCTTGTTTGGAGAAGTCGTGTTTTTTTCTTTCATGTGCTTTGATTTGCCAGTTTCTTTCTTAAAATCTTTCTTTTTAGAAGAACCGAATTTTTTGAGAAAACATCGGCATTTAACCTGATTAAGAATATTTTTTATACCTCCTTTAGTTTCTTTTTCGACTTCTGCAGGCAAAATATTACCCTCCCCTGTTTTGCTTTTAACGAACTCTATACTAAAACTAAAATTAGATGTGATGCGGCAAGCTTGTTTTGATGACACATCTTTTTTTTTATTTGTATCCATAATTGGTCTTTTATCATTTTTCAGATATGGTTGAGATCCAACGGCTCTTGTTTTCGTGTTTCTGTTCGGATCAATATCCATTTCGAGGACCGTAGCATTGTGACTTTTGTTTTTTGTTGTAGAAGTGCCAGTCTCTTTTAGAACATTGGGTATTGGTTGGTGAAGATTTGCTGAAACACCTGACTCCTTAAAAACTCTACCCATTTTATGTAGCTTTAAAGTGCAGAAACACCTCTTAGTGTTAATGCCTACATGTTGATAGTCAGCATGTGACTGAGATATCGCTTGTTTATGTTTTATATTGGCATAGGTACCTTGATTTATACTATTTTCTAAGTGTGCATCCATGGATTCATCACCTCTTTCGTATTTTCTTTCAGAAAAATTATCACTGGCAGGTATGGTACTTTTAGAAAACTCTATGTCAAAACTAAAATTTGAATCAATACGAACGGCCTGTTCATGTCTACCGTCTAAATAATTCGGTGTATTTTCTTGTGCATTTGGGCTTGTGTATTTCGTAACACGGTGAGGTTTAGCTTCAGCGAGTCTTTTACTTGGTTTTTTTTCGCCTGTACGAGTATTCTTTACGTTTATATTAAAGGCATAAAATCTGCTTTTGTATATACTATTCATTCCATGTGAAGTATTTTGTTTGTATTTTTTATATTTCTCTAATGGAAAAGAGTGCTTGGAATTACTAGTAGTTGTAATAGTAGCTTCAATGACCGAGGAAAAACTACTGAACCTAGTTTTACATTTAACAGGTCTTTCATGTAGTAACTCGAGTTCACTTTGTTCGATTTTATTGTTTGTTTTTAAGCATTCGCATGGAAAACATTTAAGAACAGGTTTGAAGTCAAAAAATGGAATTTGAGGTTTTTTATCACTTACATTTTGACATGTTGAGCCAAATTTGTCAATCTCAGTTTTGTAATCGAATGAATTATGAGAAATATATCTATGAGATAGTTTACTACACTCTCTCGATAATTTCTTCATGTCCGGAGCTTCGTTGATGGCCACAGATTGAAATATAATTACAGGCGATGTACAAAATTTTGATCTTAGTGATTCTCTTTCCGCGTTTATATATGATTGCGGCAGGTTTTTAACGCATAAAACCTTTTTGTTATTTCTGTTTTTCTCTACCCATGATCTGGCTAGTAGATTATTACCAACATTTAATTTTTTTTTTGAATTGTCCGTATTTCTTCTAACACTCAGGTTCAAATAAGAACTGAGTTGTTTTGATGTTTTTTTGATATTTTTATCTTTACCAATGTTAAAGTTTTTACAGGATATGTATCGTACTTTGGCAATATTCTTTTTTGTTTTTTTTATTACTTTGGACCTCTCACTTACAGATTTGGATTGAGAGCTTAACGTCGTCCGTATAATATATCGCAAAGATTTTGTATTGTTAGCCGTAATAACATCTAATTTATTATTGTGGGGTTTTATTGAAAGCTTGGAGCAACAACGTTTCAAAGCAGGCCTTATTAGATACGAGTCATTTATTTCAACATTTCTTTTCGCGATCGGCTGTATGTTTGTTATTCTTTCATAAATGTTATCACCAGTAGCATCTTTGTCAAATCGATGTTTGATATTTTTCTTACAATTGTTTATCTTGTTCAAGGAAAATCTAGGGTTAGTTAAAAAAATATATGGTGGTCGGTGGGAAATTGGAGGAGATCGTTTAAGTATATAGTTAGATTCATTCTTTTTATTTTCTAGATGATGCTGTGTAGATTGTCCAGAAGTATTATTATTATCAAAATGTGCTAATGGTATTTTACCAGCCTCAATTATATATGCTTGGCTGAGAGGCGCAGATATTTTCAATGTTGTTAAATTTTCATTTCTAATATCTCCGACCATCCTCGTTTGTCTGTCTACTGTGTCATTAAAGAAAGCTATTTTACTATCATTGTATGTTTTAAATTTAAATGAATCATTAAATACTTTTACATAATTTCTATCAAGTACTTGTTTCGTCTCCGATCTCCATTTTTTTCCTTTCCAATCTTTAAATTTATGAATACAAAGTTCTGAGCTTAGCCGTCTTATTTGCCTTTTTTCCACTCGTGTCGCAGTTTCAACTCTACATCCTGAAAACTTCCTGCTCGTGTGGACTCCATACCTGTGTAACCTGCGAACATCACAAAGGGGAATTGTGGAACCGTAGCTGCAGCAACTGCAACAGTGTCTTAATATTTTCGAATTCGATGGATTATCAACATTAACAAATCTCAACGCATGGCCAATAAGCCAACTTTTTGCAAGTTTTATAGTTTCTTCAGTGAGCCGCACGTTTTCACTTAATTTTCGTTCAGCAGGTATATTATCCCTTGCAACAATTCCAGGAAGCATTTGAATAATTTCATCGTAAACAGCTCCAAATAACTTCCAAAGAAGTATTTTTTCTCTAAGTGAAATACATTCTCCATGGTATTCTTCATCAATTTTCGGATCATAAAGATAACTTTTAGAAGAGCATAAATAGTTTCGACTGATTCTCGCCACACCGCACTTAACCTTCATTGTTTTGTTGTGCTTGAGAATTTATAATTATATTCATGTGAATTCAAAAAGGACTAAGTACAAAAGCCAAAATAAAACAAATTGTACAAAAACATGACAATTTTGCACCTGAAAGAATTTTATTTTATTTTATATGGGGTATTACATACAATAGCAACGTTAGACTACAAAAATTAATTTAATTAGAGCATCTTTAAGCTGAAGACAGGGCGCTATGGCGCTCATTGGGGGAGGCCTATGTCCAGCAGTGGACTAATATAGGTTGATGATGATGATGATGATCTTAAAACTTATAGACAATTGAGCTAACTGCAGACGGTCAAACAGGTTCAAACAGTCAAGAGAAAACTCATCTGATTTATAAGTAATAATATCAGTTGGAAGTGTCCCCAAGACACCGGCTGCATTACCTACCACGCTGTATGTAAATACAAGTTTTTTTGTAATTTGTTTTACTCCTTGATGGTACATATTACGTATCATTTAATAGGATTAGGGATGGAATCTTGACCCTAACATACCACTTTATTTGGTTTTTAATCATGGATACACTCGGCCTCGAGTGTAATAATAAATATAGTTATAATTATTACACTCGGCCTAAGACGACCTCCATGATCTGGTATCACGGCTCTATCAGCAAAGTCAAAACACATTCAAGTCTTGGAAAATACCCCATAAATATTAGAGTAGTAGGTACCCATAAAAATCAGAATTTACCCATTACAATCAGATTTGAGTCTGGCGTCCATTTAAAAGAAGGTTTAAAAGAAGGCTAGCCTGGTCGTCAAGTAGATACTAGGTCAGTTTTACACCTCCTCTGATCTTGATCAGAGGTGTGAAACTGACCTCGTAAGATGGGTTGACTGAGGACATCGCCAAGTGGCAAAGGCATAGGCTTGCGTCGCAGGTAAACATTCGTCCGCCGCGCCGCGCCACATAGGTTGTCTAAGGTAAGGACTAGCATCCTTACACTTCTAGTTACACGCTAAGAGGAACTTGCTTGTGCTAAAAGTTAGAAAAGCACCTAATCATAACCAACTTACACGGACAAACAGCATTCATACTGGACTCATAATGCTGGGAGGCAAAACCAGCTTTTCTTAAGTCGATTTGTACCAGTTTACACATTCACAAATTTATAAGTAGGAAGACATTGAAATATCTTTTTAGTTTCCCAAGCGGTAATCATTATGTTCCCTGTGTACCTTAATACATCCGTAAGTAAATTTAAATAAGACAAGACAAAAAAAGATTTGAAATATCAAAGAGAATAAAAATAACAATATTACTAATAGACTGAACCACAGATTAGTCACAGATCACAGATCTACTACGAATGCTTGCTACGCATAGTAGGTAACTACCTAAGATCAAGTATTACTACGTTCCCTACATAGTGGACCAAGGAACATAAATATACCCAATGGATACTGGACCGAGGACTTAACTGGGGCCTTATTGTGTAACTCAACTGGTAATCGAGATCTACTTCATTTGTGACAGTTAGTCCAGTTCAATACCTTATGCCTTAGACAATACCGAACACATTCAGACTGTGTCGACCACTGGTAATCGATTTCAAGTAAGACAAAATTAGGCAGCTTATCACAGGGTGGAATCATAGAGCCAACAAGTAAAGTCATCGTAGAGCTTAAAAAGAGAATACGATGTACTGGAAAAAAGAAGTAGGGTGAGGGACCACAGACTAAAACTACAAAACTACCTTTAACAAAAAGGAGGTATACAGTCACTGACCTGTATCTATACAAGTTTGTATAGATACAGGTCAGTGTATACAGTAGGCATAGGCACATTAGGCACCAAAAATGTTAAATACCAAAACCCCTACATAACGCAGTCAAGAATCTTTGGTAGGCAGGCACTAATAATGTTTTTGGTTTAATTATGATAGACCATGTCTTTAGTAGGTATTTTATTCTCTTTGCTCATTATTTTGATCAACAACGTAGTCAAGTCATTATGATCTCTGATTTGATAGATCGCATGGAATAAGTACTACGTACACCAGGAAAGAAGAATAGAGAGAATATAAGATTTTATTTTATACTAGCTGGTGCCCGCGACTTCGTCTGCGCATGATTAGTATTTCGAGTACTCGCTATTTTACTTGCGTAATTCCCTTTCTCGTGGGATTTTCGGGATAAAATAAAGCCCATTTCTTATTCCAGCTTATAATCTATCTCTGTGGCAAATTTCATCCAGATCCGTTCTGCAGTTTTTGCGTGAAAGAGTAACAAACATCCATCCATCTATCAATCTATCCATCCATCTACCCATTCATACTTACAAACTTACGCGTTTATCAGTTCAATTCAGTTTGGCTCCCCTGGGCTATACGCCCAGGGGACACATCATCTAAACGATGCGTACACACGCGTCTTTCAGATGCTGTGAGAAATTTTTGAAAACCCGTATAGCCCAGGGGAACCAAACTGAATTCCGGGATAAAATGTATCCCATGTCCAATCGTCCCGAGTTCCATTCGAATTCATTCACTTCCGTCGTGATGCGTGGTTAAAGAATTTTTCTTTCACCCTCTCTCCCAGGGGAACCTTACCGAATTCCGGGATAAAAAGTATCCCATGTCCTTCCTTGTAGTATGAACTCAAATCGTCCCGAGTTTCATTCCAACTCATTCAGCAGTTTCGGCGTGATGCGCGGTAAAGGATTTATACTTTCATACCCTCTCCCATGAGAACCTTACTGAATTCCGGGATAAAAAGTATCCTATGTCCTTCCTCGTAGTATGACCTATAATCATGCCGAGTTTCATTTCAATCCATCAAGTAGTTTCGGCGTGATGCGCGTTTACGATACTGACAGACAGACAGACATGAATGAAAAAAATTACAGTTTTGGCTTGAGTAACGATAATAGAGTGCCCTCCGAATAAAATTTTTAAAATATCTTTAATGTACAGATTTTGACCTGTTACAGTTTTATTTTAAGTATAGATATAAGAATTTTTATTCTTTTCTATAACAAATAACTTTGTTACAGCTTCAGATTTCATAAAGATCCCAATTTTAGAGAGAGAGTACCTATATAGCAAACATTTTAAGCTTTAGATTTTGTAGCTTACTTATCACGGCCAGTATTAAAATGTGATGCAGTGTCACCACATCCTCATCAATCTATATTTGAAGATCCACATGATATTCAATTGGAGAAGGCGTTAGGGAATTCATATCTCAATTTACGTTTAACCCAGCTTATTCCTTATTATGTTTCATTGATTCTAATTTTGCATTACAAGGAATAAGCGGGGTTTTCAGCAGAAACTTCACAAGACTTTTATTTAGCAATGTCTGATTTAGAGTTAAACTTAAATGTAAACTTAACTATCTTTTCTTACCTAATTAATTAAATATACCACAATAGGTAGCTTATCATAATTTTACCTTAGTCCAGCTGCATGTCGTATCGTATCCCACAAGGACCAGTAGGTCAGTAGATACCTGTATGACGCAAGTGTGAAAGCAAGCAAAAACATTTTTTTATTATTGTCCCTCAATCATATTTCAATATGGTCACCATCGCCAGAGGGATAACAGGTACAGTAACTGATCTCTAGCTCAGCTTAAATTTCGCGACAACAGCTAATTCCTGCTGTACGTAGCACTTATTACTTCTATGATAGATCGTGACTAACACATCATAGAGGATAGTTCGTAAAGGGTGATTTTATTCGTCCAAAAAATATATGTACAGCTTGGCAAAAAAGTCTAGAAACGGAACTAATTTTTTTGTTTAATGGCAACATTCTTAAACCAATGACGTTTGATGTAAAATTGTAAACAAAGATTACGAATTCTCGGATTTTTTACTTGGATCGGTCAAGCGGTGGTGTTACAGTGACGAAAAGTGAAAAATAATGAATAAAACAGTTAGAAGTGCTGCAAGGGAGGTTATTTATAAAGTATACAGGCGATGTCTGGCAGAATTTGAGGCCAGAACTATTCTCTCAGATCTCAACAATGTTTTTCAAAGAACCGCTGATATGACAGGTTTGTGAGAGTTTGTTTTGTAATTTTAAGTTGAATCAAAGGTTACTTGATGGTCCTAAAGCAGGAATAAATTAAAGTTCCACGGAACAAGTGAAATATTCCTCAATAAACATCGGGCAGTTAGGTTATGTTTACGTTTGTTCTGCGTATTCTGCTATAGCGCGGGCATAGAATTTGATACTTGAGCTAGACTAGCTAATATGTAAATCTATTTCTACATAATTTAAATGTTGTGTTATTTCTTTGTAATAAAGTTACTATAGCGTTTGTATTTTAAATGGTCTAGAAATTAGATGCCTAAATATTAAACTGAAAAAGGTAACATAAAGGTATCATAAAAAGTTTCTTCTTTATAGGAAGCAGCTGAGCGTGCTAAAACGGAACGGTTCCAAGCTATTACGGAGGAGGATTGGAAGAATTCGTGCCAGCACGTAATAAAAATAGATAAGGAATACTGTGAGAGAGAACTTACAATGTATTAATAACAATGTATTAAATTTTAATTTACTTTATATTTTTTTCTTTATATACTTACATAACGAGAACCTTGCTCAATTAAACAATAGTTACTGATACTAGTATACTATGTGTGGATATAAATGTACGTATAACAGAAATATACACCTAAGTATCAAGACTAGCTTGGTGCGCTATAGGTGTTGCCATAAGGACCTACAGTGGCGCCCCCATTATTTTCTACTCTTTTTTGCCAAGCTATAACTGTGTGGGCATTATTACAAATAATAATTAATTATTTTCCATTGACATGTTACTAGCAGTAATGAATAAAGTCTGTATTTCTGTATTTGGCTCTTGTATCCCAAATATATTACCTCGATACCGACTCCGCGTTAATCGGTTCCCATAACGACGACTCTTGTCTTATATAAAGAGGCAAAAAATATTAATAAGGAGATTCCAGTAATAAACTAATCTCCTTTTTACAAAAGTCACTATAAAAATATTAAATTATAAATATCACATTATATTTTTTTAAGACGTAATTCTCATAAAAAACCTCAATTAGGCAAAGCTAGTAAAATTTTTAATGATCTGATCATGGCACATTTTTAGTCTAATACTTCGGTTTCTTACAAAGATATTAAATTAAATTATGACCGCATCTCAAATGCATCGGTCCAGCATTATAATAAAGTGTGTTTCTTGATGATTAAATTAGGTAAGCATCAGTTAGTTACCAAAGTGGCTGAAGGGGCATTTTACGGGTATTTCGGGTCAAGAGCGTGTAAGCTTTCCATGCACAGTTTGGCTCAAAACAGTACTTTTCCAACCCGTTAATAGTAAGGTAGGTACCCGTTATTATATGTATTTATGACATGAAATTGACAAAAAAATACAAAAATAGCTCAATAAAAGAGTACTAACGAATTAGACCTCGTAATTTACTTTTGAATCTAGTTCCTTCCTATTTGACTAGGGAACGTTAAAAATTAAGGTAAAATGTTTACCTACAAACGTTAGCACTAGGGGGTGCATTTCGAAATTTCGAAATTTCGTAAATTCGAAATTCGTAGGATTTTTTGGCCATTTTTCAATTTCGAAATTGGAGGCCTCAATTTCGAAATTTCGAATTTTTTGGTTTCCATGATTTAACCTCGGCATAAATAATAATATGGGTACCTTGTATACCAACACCTCATTATAATACCTACCGATCAGTGCTGATTGATTATTTGATCGTTGCTGAAGCTCTATTCAGCTTCAACAAGTAACCGCCTGAGGAGGTCTCTCAGCTCCAAAATGCTGGATGCCCTAACTGTTTTAAGAGCTTATTACCAACCACAGTAAAATGAATTACACCGTGCCATAGACGCAAAATTCCTATATATAGAATAAAATACGCATATAAATAATTAACAAAAAGTCGTGTTTACAAAATTACATAATTTGATTGTGCAAAGGATTTTTTTTAATATCATCCATATACATCAACGTAAAATCACAGTAAAAAGTTAACCGGATAGTAACCAGATACTAAAATTTAGTATCTGGTTACTATCCGGTTAACTTTTTTATTTAATAAACACTACAGATACAGCTATAAGAGGATCAAAAAGATGAATCAGGAACCCGTGAAGTCAGAATCTACACAGCTGGCTTCAAAACCGTAACAGGGACGGGAGCCGGCGTTCACTCAATGGACCTCTTATGCATTCAATAATACTAGGCAAACACAGCTCCATATTCCAATGTGAATGTGTAGCATTAGCCCAGAGAGCTGTACGCAACAGAGGAATCAGCGAATAAGGCGTACGTATTCTCTTTGACAGCGCGGCCATACTCAGATCCCTGGAAAGTAACAGCTCCAAGTCCATTCTTGTGTTCGAATGTCACTTAGCATTAGAAAAGATAAGAAAGACCAAGAAAAGGAGCCTATCCTTCAGTGGATCAATGGATATAGCGGAGTACTAGGAATGATGACGCCGCTCATGAATTGACACGCAGGGGATCGGAAACGATTACAGAAGGACCATTGCTCTTCCTACCTCTGCCATTCTCTTTGCTCTAGATATGGACTAGGCTCAGAACTATAGATATGCATAAAGAGCGACGACACACCTGTTTGAGTGCAGAAAAGCCAGAGCGGCGCTTCCATTTACCTATATAGATATCACCGACGCTAACAAATCGCTTCCTTTACCTAAATAGATTGGACATGCATATCCTGGTGGGAACACTAACGGGACGGGACACTGCCCTCTAAATAAATAGTTATTCAAAATTGGAACAACGGACAATCCTCTTTGCAGAGGATGTCTTAGCGATGATGAAAGAGCTCCCCAGGTAATCCTTGAATGCAAGCGAATAACAACACAATGAACATAAATTGACAACTTGCCGAACCTATGAAGAATGAAGATCTCAGGAAGATTCTGCGCTTCGGGATGGAGTAAGGCTGGCCAAGCTAGCAAAATGAACGCGTAATGGATCAAACTGACTCCGAACACGGAACCGCTTAGTTCGTGTGTATGGAATATCCACAAGGTAAGGGTGATAATGCGCCGTACTCCTACTCGTCCTGGAGTGGAAGGGAGATGGTGGAATCAAGTAGTGAAGTTCCTGTGAGCGTCTCCGAAATGTAGTGACAAGCTGTCCCGGTGTAAAGTATCGCTGAACCTTGTTTAGGACTCATCGCCCCAATCTGAGACTAACTTCAGGGTCAAATTGGCTGGTTCTGGCGTTAGACAGGTACCTGTCTTTCACGGTGCTGTCGTCTACGTATCCAATAATACCGGTCTGGCGCCTCATTGCCAGGCTTCAGCGATACGACTGGGAGGTCGCTTCGTCACTGCTACATGTGCAGTGCAGGCGCCTCCGTGACACTTGATGTAGTAAAATTGAAGTATTTTAATAATTTTTATATTTTGGAAAAAGGAAATCTCTTTTCCGACTCTAATTCTATCTGTAAAGAAAGGGAGTCACAGATCTCATCATCACCAGAGAATAAAAGCTATATTTTCTGTCCGAATTTCGAAATTTCGAAATTGAGCTTCCGAATTTCGAAAGCCAGTTTCGAAATTGAAAAATATCGAAATTGGACCCCCTAGTTAGCACCCAGCCTACCCCCTCCTTTAAATGTCATCTAGACGTAAATCTCACAAAGTATGATGTTTTTTTACGAGAACTTACATCAGATTTAAAATTTAACGCATTATTAAAGATAACAAAATACCTACTAGCCAGATCTTGATCAAATTAGAATCAAATCTTCTCGCTCTTGAGCGATAAGACCGCCAATTGTAGCTTAAGTTTGTATAAATTGTTTCTTAGTTTTAAGTGTGCAATAAAGAATTTTCTATCTTCTATCTATCTATCAAATCACCTCCTGATTGAGAACCTCCTCTTTTTATGAAGTTGGCCGAAAAACCAATGAGGATTGCAAATCAGTGCGAAAATATTACTGCGATAGTGAACTCGCTAACTCTCTCTAATACCTGTCTCTAGCTGGAAATCTTCGTCACATTCCCACTTGACGGCACTTGTTTCATAGGACCTTAGTTTGTGTTTATATTTATTTAAAAAAATCATTATTCTTGAATTATAAGTCCTACGACTATTTTAATTAGATATTTATTTATTATTAGACATAATAGAAGATTTAGTCATGCTTAGTCTTGTAATTTGGTAAAATTTTGTTTTCTGTATACTCATAATTTATGAGATAACATCATAACCCATTTTTATTATATTTTGTGATTATATATGTTTTGTGCATTTAAAAAAACTGCGACAGCTGCATAGCCAGGAAGGGCTTAACTTTAGTAGTATTAAAAAATCGTTTTTATGTAATAATCAGTTTACTAACTTTTTTAACAAACAGACACGTTACTAACATTTTTAATTTTATGCAGACACTGTACATTTGCAAACAATTTTTTTCATCGTCACTTTGTTCAGAAAAAAAATTAATTATATTATAATAGTACACAAATACCCTTCTTCTTTGATTGCTGAGTTTCTAGCAATTCTTTCGGAACTTTGATCCCATGCAATTTGGCAGTACAAAAACATCTTTGCAGATATTCAATGGTTTTTGTACCTTTTTCTCGTCGCGGTGAAAATTTAACTTGAGAATCTTGATCGCGAAGTTCCTTCGTATTTTGTACGCCAGAGTCTACGTTATCTGGTTCCGTCATGATCGGTTTACTTTTCATATTCCGCGGCATATCCCCAGCTTGCGCATGTGTCTTAACTAAAGCTCTGTCATAATCTCTGGCGTAAGTCGTCCCTCTATTAGAGACGTCTCTGGCCTCCTCGGCCTCGGCCGAGTCGGGGTCCATGGCAACAGCCCTGTCAGTTCGATTATTATGTACCGCACGTGCATGTTGTCTCTTGGTGGTGGTGGTGTAAGGTGTTGATGTATTGTCAAAACCAGAACGATTTTTGTAAAACTCTATATTAAAACTAAAATTCGAGCCGATCCGACAAACTTGTTTGGAATCGTCAATTCTATTTTCTCTATATTGGGCTTTACTTGACTTTGTCCTATATGTATCTGGCAATGATTCGTCGTTTCTATTTTCTCTTTGTTGAGCATTAGTTAATTTTGTATCATATGTCTCTAGCATGGGTTTATCCGTTTTCATTCCCATGTATCTTTTTTTAATTTTTTCCCAGCAGACATTTGGGTCACATTCACCTGGTGTACAAGTGCCAGGTTCACATTCGTTAGGGTCGAGATTCAATATGGTTTCTCGTTTATTTTGTTCTTTATTAGCAACTGTAATAAAATCATAATCTGGATCATATCCTGTCCTGGCTTTATGACCTCTGTCCTTATAAACCTTAGGGTTTACCTTATATTTTTTTGCATTGACAGCTCTATCCCTATACATTCTTCCCGATTTATGCAGTTTTAAGGCGTATTTTTTCCTATGAGTGTTGATACCTACGTGCTGCATCTCAGGATCTAATTGAGATTCTGTGTGATGAAGTTTTAGGCATGGGCAGTTTGTTCCTGTTTTCATACATTTTGGACACGTTTCTATGCATGCATCATTATATTTTACTTCTGACCCTACCCCAATCCCCATACGTCGTCTATCAGATGGGTGTCGTATTCCTCCATGAGCTTTTTGAGATAATGAAGACTTTAAACGATTATTTCCTGCATAGCGTTCTCTTCCTGCATAGTGTTTTCCTGCATAGTGTTCTCTTCCTGGATAGTGTTCTCTTCCTGGTTGGTGTTCTCTTCCTGGATATTGATCTCTTCCTGCATAATGTTCTCTTCCTGTATCCTGTTCTCTTGCAGCATGCTTTTCTCTTCCTCCATTTATATCATGACCAGGTGCTTTATTTTTTGAAAACTCAATGTTAAAACTAAACGAAGAACCTATGCGAACTGCTTGTTTAACTCCCCTTCTCGTTTTACTAGGGGGAAAATGTCTGTACTGTAAACTTTGTCTTGTAGACTTTGTAGAATGATACGGGTGCCCCTTGACATTTGTTGCAACTTTATTACCAATGTTACCCCGTCTTATATCTGGACCACTTGAAATCGAGTGTGATCCGTCGTCTGTAGAAGTTTTTGAATTCTTTCTCATTGCTCGTTTCTTAATTAACTTATCACATTCAATAGGGTTGCATTTACCAGGGGCAGGATAACAAGCACCTGGCTCGCACTCATATGGTTCCAGTTTGTATTTTCTTTGGTTTCCATGAGTATTTTTTACATTTATATAAAGTGCATAGAAACTGCTTTTGTAATATCCACTATTTGCTCCATTTAAAATACTTTGTCTAGAATTAGTAGTTGTAGTAGTAGCCCCAGAAGTAATCATCGAAGATAAGCTACTCGAGCTAGTTTTAACAGGTCTTTCATGAAGAATATTCACAATACTATTATTGTCATGTCTGTATTTATTTGATACATCGTGGATCAGATTATCATTGCGTACATACAGATTTCTTTTTTTTCTGCCCTGAGGCTGACGTAAGAAAACCATGTTCTTGTTTTCACTTGATAACTGTTTTCTTTTCAATGAGGAAACGTCTAAATGGTTATTGTTGAAGTTGGTATCCATTTGTTGTTTGATTGTAGTGAAAGAAAACGATTTATTTCTTGAAATATCAGTGACTAGGTCAAAATGGTTTAACGTATCGCGATGTAGAACGGTATCTTGATAATGCGACTTTATATTAGTATCTTGCTCTTTGCGGGGATTCTTTTTTTTCCCTAATAAATTATAATTTATTTCAAAAGTATTGGGTAACTGATCATTGTCATTGAGTCTACAAAAACAGTTCTGAAAATTAGATTTAAAAAAAACATTGTTCTCCAAATTATTATCTGTTTCCGAAGATTTGTTGTGCTTTATATTCTCGATTTCATGATTTTTAATCTCTATAGATGGACACCTATATACATAAATGTTTGCATCACATGAGACCGGTGATGGCGTTTCTTTACGAAACTGCATTTCAAAGCTACAATTTGAATTGATTTGAATAGCTTCATTTTGTTTTGGAGCAACTGGCATTTGTTTTACACCAAGCCTTTTGATGACTTCTTTTTTAGATTGCACAATTTCTGTCATATACGGATTTTTTATGGAGCTGACAGTGGGCTTCGTTTCGGGATGGTCAGTCTGAAAATTGGTAAAATTGTGACTTATACTTTTATTTTGTTCTATATTATTACTGATTTCAACGTTTTCTTGTAGATTAGATACATCATGGACATTTTCATGAAAGCACTCATAAGGAGAAGTTTTTTTGTGAATTATATTTTGACATCTTAATCCAAATTTGTCTAGTCCAATAATCTCGGGCTTGCAATCTAATGACTTATGTGACCTATGAGACATAGGGTTGCACTCGCATGGTGAAAGGCCACGTTTCTTTAGTTTCCAATCTTGTATAGCTGATACTTTATTTAAGCCACTGGTTTGATATTTGACTACTGGCGATGGACTTTGCCTCGATGTAAATGAATCTCTTGATTTGCAAAAATTCTTTTTACATGTCTTATCTTGCATTAACGTGCAAAAACATCTTCGCAAAGTAAGATTAGTCCAACAGTTCATAAGGGTTCCACAGGTTGGTGGAAGGTTTTCAACGTAATTATAATTTTTATTATTTTTGCCTTTATCTGTAGCATTTGATTTTTCCCATATTCTGGCTATGAGGTTGTTATTGCCGTTTATTTTATGTTCTGATTTTTCTTTAGTATCTTCGATAGCAGGGTTAATATGAAAACTAAGATTGATCCCCTGTTTTGGGAGTTTCGTTTTATTTTTGACAAAGTAAAAGTTGTTAATAGACCTTTGCCTTACTTGAGCGATAATCTTTTTGTTAGTTTTATTTATTTTTTTTGATTTATTTATTATTTTTGATCTCCCACTCACAGATTTAGATTCTAAGTTTGGCTTGGATGCTAAGTTTCGCATAGCTTTTACTACCATTAAAGGGTAGATTTTATTGCTTTGGGGTTTTAATGTGAGCGTGCACAAACAACGCTTCAAGGAAAACCGATCATATGGATTCGTAACATTTTCAAGGACTGCTTTGTTAGTGGTGTCACCAGTTGCATCTTTGTCGATTCTCTGTTTATTTTTTGGCACTGAATTGTTTATCTTATACAAGGATATACTATGGTTGGCTATAAAATTATATGGTGGACGGTGGATAACAGGAGGAGTCTGCTTAAGTTTGGTTTGGCTGGGATTTTCATTGTTTCCCAAAGGTATCTCAAAGCCAGTCTCAATTTTATGTGCATGGATGATCGGTGGACAAATATTTAATTTGGTTAAAGATTCCCTTTCCATTTCATCAGCTTGCTTAGTCTGTCTTACTTTTATGTCATTTTTATAGCAAGCCATTTCATTTTCATTATAGTATGGGTGATCGTATGTTGTCATATAATTTTTATCAAGCATTGTTTTCGTTTCAAGTCTCGAATCTTTTTCGTTCCAATAGCTTAAATTAGAAATACAAAGGCCTGAGTATAATTGTTGTGCTTGCTGTTTTCCTAGTGGTGTATTAGATTCGACTCTACGCCCAATAGTGTCGTTTCTTGCGTGTACTCCATGTGTGTGTAATATGTGATCCTGCTCCCGAAAGGGGATGGTTTCAGAGGTAGAGCAATTCCAACGATCCCTTAATTTATCAGATTGCAGCGCTTTATCAGTTTCAATAAATTTCAATGCATGACCAATGAGGCTGCTCTTTGCAACTTTAATATTATTTTCATCAAGTGGCAAGTTTACACATGATTTTTGTTCGGCTAGTATATCCCCTCTCGCATTACTTACAGCTAGCATTTGGGTGATTTCATCGTAAACAGCTCCAAATAGCTTCCCAAGTAGTATTCTTTCACGGAGCGGAATGAACTGACATACCAAGTAGTTTTTATCAATTTTAGGACCAGTTTGATGATGTTTTCTTACCGACGATCGCCGTGATTCACTTCTGAACAGGCAAGAAGTGCATACGCAACTTCGACTGGACCTCGCAACATCATGTTTGACTTTCATTATGTTGGTCTTTATTCCTTAACAATGGGTTTTACTCGTACTTGATTTTCATCGGACAGTGAAATAAAATAAAAATTTACCAAAACAATATTGTCGACCGTCGCGTCGTTAAGGTGTCTTACATAGTTACATACAAAACCATCAAACTTTATTTAAACTATCACAATTATGACACTAAACCTGAAAAATAAATTATATTATACATCGTGTCCAGTAGAAAGTTTATCATGTGGTAACTGGGGGAAGTAGGTGGAACCAAGTGCATAGCTGGGCGCCATTTTTAACCCTGAAAAGCCTCTCTGGACTACGGTATCCTCATATAATGATATTCAATAGGGTGTTCCGCAAAGAGTTTCCCTGTTTGTCACAGGGTTTTCCTGTTTGTCATTATGTTATCTGGGGGTATCAAGAAATGAGTGTGCCATACTTTAAAAACACATAATAAAACAAGGAATTTAAGTTGCGTAGATATAGGCGGTCACTATTACGCAACATACATTCCTTGCTTATTTCAGATCTTTTCTTCAATAAATACCTAATGCATAAAGATGTTTTTTTACAACGAAATGTCATGATTAAAAATCCTTACCAATAATTGTAATATATAAAATTCGAAATTTTATTATAAACATGAAAGTTTGTATGGGTATTAAGTTGCATTGCTGTTTTACTTGCGCTATAGAAGTAGGGTAAGGCGTGATAGAACGGTTCACTATATACTAATTCGATTATGAGGTACCCTGGTCTGTGTCTGTGAAGTTAGCAGAGCATCTTCCAGCAGAGCATAAATAAATGAGAGTTCTGTTCCCATGCAGGTGAGTTCTATAGTTCCTGATACTTTTCAGGAATAGTTCCGGCGTTTTTACAGGAAAAAAAATGAGTGAAGTTATGCTCTGCTAACTACACGCAGCAGATCATTTTTCAGGAATCGAAATAAAAATCTGGTATTTTCAAGCCTCAAGATAAAAAAAAGAGTTCCTGATTAATTTCAGAAGTAGTTCCGGTGTTTTTACTGAACCAAACTTAATTTAAAGATAAAATCAAATATGTACTACCTGTTCGAGTTGGCGTAGTAACAAAATGTTCATTGGACCGGCACAAAACATTATTTAAATGGGCTGTACCGAGTATAGAACGGAAAAATGTCAAATTTTTATTATTTTGAAATATAAAATGACAGAACTCCTGAAATTTTCATGAAATAGGTCTTTGATAATGACAAAATTTAAAACTAATTCTTCGAAACGGTATAGGTTCAAACACATGTAGAGTGATTTTTATCAGAGTTCTAATAGCGTGCATTGAGTTTTAGTTATATAGAAGCTTATTCAAATGAAAAACATACAATTCAGAACCAGAACTACTGAAACTTTCATGAAATTGATCTTTGAAAATGACAAATTTTCATACGAATAAGCTTCTAGTTAAATAAAACTCAATGCACTCTATTAGAACTCTGATAAAAATCACTCTACATGTGTTTGAACCTATAGCGTTTCGAAGAAAAAGTCTTAATTTTTGTCTTTTTCAAAGACCGATTTCATGAAAGTTTCAGTAGTTCTGCATCTGAATTGTAAGCTTTTCATACGAATAAGCTTTAATTTACCTAAAACTCAATGCATGCTATTGGAACTCTAATAAAAATCAATCTACGTGAGTTTGAATCTATACTATTTCAAAACATGAGTCTTAATTTTTGTCATTTTCATAGATCAATTTCATGAAAGTTTCAGTAGTTCTGGTTCTGAATTGTATGTTTTTCATACGAATAAGCTTTTATTTAACTAAAACTCAATGCATGCTATTGGAACTCTAATAAAAATCAATCTACGTGAGTTTCATGCTATACTACACTCGAGAGCAATGAATCCGGGTCACTCAAAGAATCCAAAAAATCTCGGAAAGTAAGAATGCTAGGTTAATGCAATAAATTGCATTTAATAGACAATTTAATACTCCTTAAATGAAAGTATTAAAACTTCTTAGTTATTGTAAAGTTATATCATAAAAAAATCAAATTTGAAAAGGGAACACTGTCGAAGATGGAACTACGAAATTACAGGATATGTTTTTGCTTTTGTTTGTAATCTGTCATTTATGTTGGTACATAAACCAGGTTGATAGTGCTCAATATTCATTATTCAAGCTGAAATCATGTCGCTTACACTTGAAGAATGCACCAGAATACTTACATTGGTGGAAACCGGCCGGAGTCAGCGCGATACAGCCAGGACTGTCGGTGTGTCGCTGTCAACAGTACAAAGAGTTCTCCGACGTTACGAAGAAACTGGTTCTAACCTACGCAGACCAGGAACGGGCAGAACTAGGTGTACCACAGCACGAGAAGACCGATACTTGGTGAACACCATGCTTCGAAATCGCTTTCTCACAGGAACTGAACTCACAAATCAGTTTCGACGCCTCGGAGGAAGTAACCCAAGTGCATGGACAGTAAGACGTCGGCTTGCTGAATCTAACTTAAAACCCCTTAGACCTGCAAACGGCCCTAAACTGGAGCGTGGCCATCGTATTTCAAGACTAAGATGTGCCCAGAACCACGTAAATTGGAGTATTGAAGATTGGTCGAAAGTTATGTTCTCCGACGAATCAAAATTTATGCTCTACAAGCACGATGGAAGACACAGAGTGTATAGAAGACCTGGGGAAAGATTCAAGCAAGCATGCATCGAAGAAAAAGTAGCCTACGGTGGTGGGTCTGTACTTGTGTGGGCCGGAATTTCCTCTGAAAGTCGCACAGAGCTGGTGATCATAGAAAACGGCTCTTTAACTAGCGTAAGATATGTGGAAGAAATCCTCAACGAACACGTTGGTCCATTTATGGTCAATTTGGGTGAGGATGCTATATTTATGCATGACAATGCCCGACCTCACACAGGTAGGATTGTGAATGACTACCTTCAAGAGATGAACATTACTTGTATGGAGTGGCCAGCGCGCAGCCCGGATATCAACCCGATCGAGCATGCTTAGGACGAGCTAGGGAGATGCGTAAAACAACGAAACCCTCCCCCAATCACGCTTCCTGAGCTCAAAATTGCTCTCACAGAGGAATGGGAGAATATTCCCCAAAATCGTATAAGGAACTTGGTGTACAGCATGCCAAACCGCGTAAACGCAGTAATGGAAGCACGAGGAGGTAATACGAAGTATTGAAATTCAAGAAAATCGTCATAAAGTTCAAAAATTTCATGTTTCCTATTTTTGTTATAAGGAGAGATCAGCAGTTTTTTTTTAATGTGATTTTGTGTAAATAAAATGTATGGTGACTCATATTTTTTAACTTTCATTTAAGGAGTATTAAATTGTCTATTAAATACAATTTATTGCATTAACCTAGCATTCTTACTTTCCGAGATTTTTTGGATTCTTTGAGTGACACGGATTCATTGCTCTCGAGTGTATTTCGAAACATGAATCTAAATTTTTGTCATTTTCAAAGATCAATTTCATGAAAGTTTCAGTAGTTCTGGTTCTGAGTTGTATGTTTTTCATACGAATAAGCTTCTAGTTAAAAAAAACTCAATGCACGCTATTAGAACTCTGATAAAAATCACTCTACATGTGTTTGAATCTATACCGTTTCGAAGAAAAGTATTAATTTTTGTCTTTTTCAAAGATCGATTTCATGAAAGTTTCAGTAGTTCTGGTTCTCAATTGTATGTTTTTCATACGAATAAGCTTCTATTTAACTAAAACTCAATGCACGCTATTAGAACTCTGATAAAAATCACTCTACATGTGTTTGAATCTATACCGTTTCGAAGAAGAAGTATTAATTTTTGTCTTTTTCAAAGATAGATTTCATGAAAGTTTCAGTAGTTCTGGTTCTCAATTGTATGTTTTTCATACGAATAAGCTTCTAGTTAAATAAAACTCAATGCATGCTATTGGAACTCTAATAAAAATCAATCTACGTGAGTTTGAATCTGTACTATTTCAAAACATGAGTCTTAATTTTTGTCATTTTCAAAGATTAATTTCATGAAAGTTTCAGTAGTTCTGGTTCTGAATTGTATGTTTTTCATACGAGTAAGCTTCTGGTTAAATAAAACTCAATGCACGCTATTAGAACTCTGATAAAAATCACTCTACATGTGTTTGAACCTATAGCGTTTCGAAGAAAAGGTCTTAATTTTTGTCTTTTTCAAAGACCGATTTCATGAAAGTTTCAGTAGTTCTGCATCTGAATTGTATGTTTTTCATACGAATAAGCTTTAATTTTACTAAAACTCAATGCATGCTATTGGAACTCTAATAAAAATCAATCTACGCGAGTTTGAATCTATACTATTTCGAAACATGAATCTAAATTTTTGTCATTTTCAAAGATCAATTTCATGAAAGTTTCAATAGTTCTGGTTCTGAATTGTATGTTTTTCATACGAATAAGCTTTTATTTAAATAAAACTCATGCATGCTATTGGATCTCAAATAAAAATCAATCTACGTGAGTTGGAATCTAAACCGTTTCGAAGAAAAAGTCTTAATTTTTGTCTTTTTCAAAGATCGATATCATGAAATTTTCAGTAGTTCTGTTTCTGAATTGTATGTTTTTCATTTGAATAAGCTTCTATATAACTAAAATTTAATGCGCGCTATTAGAACTCTGATAAAAATCACTCTACATGTGTTTGAACCTATAGCGTTTCGAAGAAAAAGTCTTAATTTTTGTCTTTTTCAAAGACTGATTTCATGAAAGTTTCAGTAGTTCTGGTTCTGAATTGTATGTTTTTCATACGAATAAGCTTCTGTTTAACTAAAACTCAATGCACGCTATTAGAACTCTGATAAAAATCACTCTACATGTGTTTGAACCTACACCGTTTCGAAGAATCATTCTTAAATTTTGTCATTATCAAAGACCTATTTCATGAAAATTTCAGGAGTTCTGTCATTTTATATTTCAAAATAATAAAAATTTAACATTCTACCGTTCTATACTCGGTACAGTCCATTTAAATAATGTTTTGTGCCGGTCCAATGAACATTTTGTTACTACGCCAACTCGAACAGGTAGTACATATTTGATTTTATCTTTAAATTAAGTTTGGTTCAGTAAAAACACCGGAACTATTCCTGAAATTAATCAGGTCATCACAATTAATCAACTGTTTCTTTTATCTTGAGTCTTGAAAATACCTGATTTTTATTTTGATTCCTGAAAAATGATCTGCTGCGTGAAGTTAGCAGAGCATAACATCACTCATTTTTTTCCCGTAAAAACGCCGGAACTATTCCTGAAAAGTATCAGGAACTATAGAACTCACCTGCATGGGAACAGAACTCTCATTTATTTATGCTCTGCTGGAAGATGCTCTGCTAACTTCACCAACATCCCTGGTCTAAGGTTAGGCGTCTTCGAGATAATTACTTAATTTTTTAATGAAAGTGTCTATTGAAATCGTAGATTTATGATAATTTCTATAAAAAAGTCACTTTTTGGTATAAGTTTAAGTACTTATGGTGTAAGGTATAAGTACTTACAGAAACAACCAATTTTCATGATGATTTTTTTTATATTGTAATGCTTTCGGGGTTTTTACACGCAAGAAGTCAAAGCAAACAACTCTTCAGTCCATTTGGATAGGTCACCACTTTGACTCAACTCTTGGCGTGAGGACATTAATACTAAGCCAAGTATTATAAAGTCGATAGTAATATTCCCCCCTGTGTAGTACATATACTATTTCGGAACCATCATGTCCGTTCAAGTACCCAATAAATAAGTTAATTTTGATTACTAATATTACGGTTTTTATTTTACAAAGTGACTGATGTAATTTGACAACTGACAAGTTAACCCCTTAATTGGGTGATAGAAATACAGAAATACAATATAAAATACACGACTACGTTGGATACAATATCTTTGCTAAGTACTTAGGGTGACGACACACTAGCGAAAAAGGTCTTCGAGGCACAAGTTTACGAAATTAGGTAGAGATAAACCATTCTAAAAATGCACGCCCCTCCACAAAACGTGATAATTTCAACGTGTGAGAGGAAATACTTATTGCATCACTATACTTGTGTGCGTGCTGCAACATGGACAACAGAAATATGGATTCATCCGCGCACTGAGAAGTCAACTGATTGTGCGATCAGTCCATTGTAGGCATTGTATGGCTTTTTTTTTTTTTTTTTTCGAATGGACTATAATGCTGTTGACCTCAGATGGCCATGACAGCGTTACCGGACTATGGTGGGCGCAGAGGGCGCCGCACCGGTAAAGTTATGATGGGGCAACACGCACAAGGGCCACCACTTAGGTGCGAACCTCGGCTTGGGCTGTTGCCAGATGCTACAAGAGGGCAAGGAGAGTTTCGCCTAGGTGCACGAATGCACCTATGGGCGGAAGCGGGGATTTCTTCGACCCCGCATCCGGCGGGGTCGGTTTTTGGAAGATTGATTAGTGTGCGGAAGCGAATTGGTTGCCGTCACCTCCGGGTTAGCGGCGGTGATTGGGTCAACGGGGTCGCCGAGAACGTGTCTCGGCCTACGGAGGAGAGAACTCGTGGGAGGTTCCTCTATGGGATAATCGGGTATGTTAGAAATGAGAGGGTTGGGGTGGTTTGAGGCCGTATCATAATAACGCCGGGAGGCAGTATTTATGAAATGGGCGATGGACTCGAGATTGAGATCTCGGTGAAGGTCATTGTTGCGCATGTACCACGGAGATCCCGTGATTTTGCGCAAGAATTTATTTTGGACAATTTGGAGGGGACCGGTGTTGGTCGAGTGACCAAACACCTGGGACGAGTACGTCATGACGGGGCGGATGACCGATTTGTAAAGTGTCACCTTATTTCTAAGGGACATTTTACTCTTCGCTCTAAGGAGGCTGTTTAGCCGGCTAAGTATAAACTTAGCACGGTTTGTTACAGCGCGAATGTGGGGTTTGAACGTTAGGCGGCGATCTAAGATCACCCCTAAGTATTTGGCGGACTTAACCCAGGGAATGGGTTCGCCGAAAAGGGTGAGGGTGGGGGGCTTAGAGTACCTCCGCGAAAAGTACACTGCTGCACTTTTCGTCGGATTAACTTCTATGCGCCATTTTCTAAACCAGGCACCTAGGGTGTCTAGAGCGGCTTGCAGCCTTGTACTTATCCGGTCTGAGTTCAGATTGGATGTGTACAGTGCTGTGTCGTCCGCGAAGAGGGCAAGTTCGACTTGCGGGTATCGGGGGATATCGCTAGTATACAGCGTAAAAAGGAGGGGGGCGAGCACGGACCCTTGGGGGACTCCGGCTCGGACGGGTCGGGGGGCGGAGAGAGTGCCCTCCACTCGGTAGCGGAAACTGCGATTCGACAAGTAGTCTCGTAGGATGAGCACGAGTCTATCTGGCACACCGAGAGTGGAAAGCTTGTAAATCAAGCCGTTGTGCCAGACTTTGTCGAACGCTTTCGCTACGTCGAGGAAGACAGCTCCCGTACTGGCTGGCCAAGTATGGTGCCACATGGACAGGATGTGTTCCGTGATGCGGAGCACTTGTTGGGGACAGGAGTGGCGAGCTCGAAAGCCGAACTGCTCATCGGGTAAGAGCTTGTGCTCATTTACATGGGACCAGAGACGACTCAGAAGGAGTCGTTCGTAAATCTTCCCCAGGGAACTGAGGAGACTGATAGGGCGGTAGGAGGAGGGTACGTTCGCCTTTTTGCCCGGTTTGTGGATGCCAATGACATTGGCTTCCTTCCAGACATCAGGGAAGGTACAAGTGGCTATGGCTGCATTGAAGATGCTTACGAGGAGGTAAATGAGGGCAACAGGGAAGCGTTTAAGGACTCTGTTACTGATGCCGTCCGAGCCGGGGGACTTTTTCGGTCGGAGATCTTTAATGATCGCTGCGACCTCGGCCGCCTTGACGTAGTCAAGTTCGGCGGAAGGGGGTAGGGACACTATACGTTCGACTTCACTATTCACCGTATCGAGGTGAATAGGGTCAACCGGCTCAAGACTGGGAGAGCACTGGGCTTCCAGACTTTCAGCCAGAGTATCGGCTTTGTCCACATCATCAAACGCCGGCGTTTGATGATTCGGACGTAAAAGCGGGGGCATGATAGTGACTTCATCCGATTTCATCGACCGCGCCAGGTTCCAGTAGGCCTGGTGACCCGGCTCGATAGACGAAAGCAGATTGTCCCAAGAGGAGTTACAATGCTCTTGAATGGCTCTCTTTACCTTGCGGCGAAGCGAGTTCATTCTAAAGCGATTTAGGTAGGTGGGATAGGAACTGAAGCGACGTGTCGCTGCGTTCTTCTCAGTGATCAGACGTCTGATATCATCTGGCAGGTCCCAGCGACGATCATTCATCGCCGGCACCTGTTTCGATGATTCGCTGATAGCGGACTGGACGTGACTAGTCAGAGAGTCGACCGCGATCGCGATGTCGTCTACAGTGACAATATCATCGGGTATTTTTTCCAAGTCGGGTGAATGGATATTCTTGAGAGCGGTCTCAAGTTTAAACCATTGTAACACCGTCTTGGTGGGAGGACTGAGGTTGGGAGGAGGGCCGAGCCGCATTATGACGGGGCGGTGGTCCGAGTCTAGTTCCTGCATCACCGATATGGATTGCATCCGGAGGGATACATTCCGTAGCAGCGCCAGGTCTAGGTACTCGTTGTTTTGACCGGGAATGGGAGAGTACCGCGTCGGGCACATAGGGACGATAAGGTCTAGATCTAGGGGCTCAAGACACCGGGTGAGGAGACGACCGTTACGATTAGAATAACGGCAGTTCCACATCGGGTCTTTGGAATTGAAGTCACCAGCCAGAATGACTGAGCTTCCGAGACTGAGGAGTGATTCAAGATCGCTTTGAAGGCATTGTATGGCGGGGAGCGCTCTCTTTATTTGGGCGACACGTGCGCTCTGTCGCGCGTTCGGCTCATTTATGTACTAGTTGGCCAACAGATCCAGCCTTTCTTTCTTTGAGATCTACAATTAAAAATTAAATATCTTCTAGACAAAAAACTTTAAATGTTATTTCTGAGCATATTCTGCTTCACCATAAAATAACAATGTCGACATGTATTTTCCCACATAATACTATCAATCATTTCAATTCGTTCCTTTTTATGAGCCATTATAGACGTCAGGTTTTGTCCAATGTTTTTTTTAACCACGTAGTTTTTCAGTATTCCCCATATCTTTTCTATTGGATTTAAGTCCGGGTGATAAGGAGGTAATCGCAGAACTTCGAAACCTTTCGATCTGACTAGTTCATCGATTGCAAAACTTTTGAACCTGTCTGTATTCTTTAATATTAAATCATACAGTTAAATTTTTTTCATTGTTTCTGCAAACGGAATATTCTTCTCTGTCAGCCATGCTTGCATTAGGTTCTTATTTGAATTCGAATTAGGACATTTTTCTATTACAACGTTGTGGTAAGACGCATTATCCATGACTATAACCGATTTTTGTGGGAGATTAGGTAGCAGTTGTTTTGTAAGCCATGATTTATAGTTTTCAAAATTCATATTGTCATGGTAATCGCCACTTGTTGAGTTTGCTTTATATATTAAGCAAGCATTTGAAACGAACCCTTGACTTCCTCCGGCGTTCCCTTTGATAACTTTTTCTGAACTGATGAGAATCCTTTCACGGTTTTCACGGCTTTTCCAGCATTTATTCTGTATGTGTGTTGTGTGAACATAACTTTCATCAGTATACACGATGTATCGACCTTCATCACGATATTTGTTCAGTTGGTTTAAATACTTAAAGCGCAACATTTGTATATCATGCTTTTTGACTAGTAGTTTCCGATTATCGTCGGTTTTGGACCATTCATAACCAGATTCTCGCAAAAGTTTACGCAACGTCTATACAACCGTCGAAACCTATTTTTTCTGATAAAACTTCTTTGTGTTTTTTCAATGTGGGCATTTCATTAAATTCTGTATGGAATGACATTATTGTTCTGCGTAGCACAGATACGTCAAAATTGTTCAACCCTGATTTTGGACAAACCCGTTTTCTTTTTGAGAGTGATTTAAAATTATCTGTGCCATATCTGTGGATTGGTTCCCTGATGTTTCGGCTAAACTTGCCTGCTGTTTTTCTCCTTTTAATAAGTTTGAAATAGTACGTTCATTATAACCAACAGCTTGAGCAGTTCGCCATCTGGCATCAGTTAAATTTTCAACTCCATTTTCTGCTTCATATTTTATTCGATGATATACCTTAGCAATAATTTCTTTGCTCTGTAAAATGAAATGTATTAATAATTAATGTAATTTGATATACAAACGCTGTAAAAAGTTAATTTATAACTTAAAACTAAAAAAATACTTGACTGCAGATGCTTTTTCGTTGACATGCCAACCGTACTTTTGCGGCGTAATCGACGCGTGTTCACCTTCGTGTCTAGCCGGTGACGGAACAACCAATGACAAAGACCAACTTATGTGTATTGTGTCTATACGCCTGTTTTGCTTGTAGGTGTAACGGCGGTGGAGGGGCGTGCATTTTTAGAATGGTTTATCTCTACTTGCAGAGTCTATCAGTCACTTTAGAGGATGATTTTCTGATTAGTGATTACAGAAGTCGTTTGATTGCGTTCGTCCAAGAAAGCACTGTGGAGAGAAGATTGTACAACTGCCCTAACTCTATTCGAATTCTATGGTCATCAATTATATTCTAGAAACCACTGACCTCTATCTATACGTACTTGTATAGATACAGGTCAGTGCTAGAAACTAAGATCTAGAATAGCATTACTACGTTCCGTAAAACATTTTTGTCTAGAAAAATAACACTATGCCTAAGACTATCCCAATGGTACAGAGCACAGGGGCGTGATCTTCTGTGGGCGTGATTCACTATGACAGAACGTAGTAATGCTACTATCTTTGGACAGAATCTAAGAGTCCGTTTCACGAAAAAAGTCCCACGGCAACTGGTGGAACTAAATTTGACAGATCGGCCATGTTCTGTGTTTACATTTTGATATTGTTCTACAACCATAGTGAGAGTTTTATTTATTTAACGTGGTAAAGTATCGTTTACAATGCCTAAGATGTTGAAAAGTGCTGCCCGTGAAATGGTCCTCAAGGTGAAGGAGTTTTGTGAAGCAGAACAGCTAAATGAAGGTCTTTTGATACCAATAAACAATGTTCGCAATTATGTAAACAATATTTTTAGGGATACCACATCATTTTTTCTCACATGATTTAATAAAAATTTGTTTATTTTGTAAATATGTTTAGGTATTTATCTATAAATATTTTGTATGTTTAAATTGCAATTAACACGAAATGTTGCAATCAACGTAAGCATTAATGTTTTTAACAGTACCTACATTTTATTTCGAGACATTAGGTAGATACTTCAAGATTTTTAATTTCATTTATTGACATATTCATTTATTGATCATTTATTTCATTTATTTACAGGTGTTTCTAAAAAAACCGTATCAAGAATCACTAAAGAACATCAGAAGATTGCTCTAAACAATGCAAGCATGTATCCTCCACATGATGACATTCATCTAGAGATGAATATTTTAGAAAAACAGAGTTGGATGACTATAGTGATTTGAATGATACGGACAGTGATATCAGTATGTCAGCTGTACCTCACTTGATCATAATTATTCAATAAACATTTGACAACCTATTATATTTTTTTCATTTAGGTAGACACAGGCTCTTCTTCTTCCAGAATAATGATGATGGTAAGCGACGATGTGGCCGAAGATGTATCACGAACACGGAGTTGATATAGAGCAGGGGTGGCCAACTTGATTAGACATGAGATCTACCTACTGTTTACTAACAAAACCCAGTGCGATCTACCATTTACATACTTACTACTTGAAATTTTAAATGAAAAAGCATAGTTTAGTACACAAGCATGTAGTATTTTTTGACATTGGAATGAGCTACCAGTTGGTATAAAAAAGGCTACATCACAACACTCTTTCAAAAGAAAAGTGTACAATCACTATCTAGGTATCACAGCAAATTAGGTTGTAAGCGTGTCCTTTAAATTTTTCAGTAGGTAATGTTATTAGGTGTATGTATTAGTTTATTAAATATTTTTTTTTGGTATATGTGTATTAGGATAATAAAATGTTAGCTAGTTATGTATTAGTATATTAATTTTAGTTATTGTGTATTAGGATAATTAGTTTGTATATATTTAAAATAAGCACCGCCATCCTATGATTTTCTCCCTACACCTTGGTTGCCTGGAAGAAATCGCTTTAAGCGATAAGGCCGCCAATTCCATTGCCTCTCTTTAGGATTAGTTTAATTAAGGAATAAATGTTTAAATAAGGCTTTGAAATAAAGTATTATCTATCTATCTATTTTTTATTGAGCAGTCCTAGAAGTTCCTTTTCTTATCACATAATGTGAGATTGTTTCCTTAATCTTCTGCGACTGACGTGGCTCAACTTTTACTATTCTACTGACGAGACACCATTTCAACAGCATACATTTTGGAAAAGTTATTATATAGCTATTTTATTTATATTTATTACTAGCTGGTGCCCGCGACTTCGTCTGCGCATGATTAGTATTTGGAGTACTCGCGATTTTACTTGCGTAATTCCCTTTCCCGTGGGATTTTCGGGATAAAATAAAGCCTATTTCTTATTCCAGCTTATAATCTATCTCTGTGCCAAATTTCATCCAGATCCGTTCAGCAGTTTTTGCGTGAAAGAGTAACAAACATCCATCCATCTATCCATCCATCTATCCATTCATACTTACAAAGTTTCGCGTTTATCAGCCTTCCAAAAAAAATTTTCAAAAAATCTTCAATGTACGGAATTGGACCTGTTACAGTTTTATTATAAGTACACGGAAAAAACGTAACGGTTACAATTAAATAACTTATTGCTATTTACAACAAAGTCGCCGGGCTCGGAGGGAGCCTGCAAAGTTCATTGCTAATGCTACACAAGCCATCTTTGCTAATATAAATTGGTAAAATTAATCCAAAAAGATGGTTAAAATTTAATAACTTGGGCTGGGTAGCTTCCAACCTTTAAAATTGTCGATTTTAACAAATCAACTTTGTAAACGCAGCTATTGAACGTTTGTATGTTTAACAAAGACTTTGTCAATCTAGTTAGGCTAAAGGTATACTTAGCAAAGTTACTCGGTGGTTTTTAACCGTGTTCAGTGGGTTAGCTACAACCAATCTACATCTAGTCCATTTAAATTAGTACATTTAGCAATGTTCTTTGTTGTACCTAAGCGGGTTTACTGGGTTATCTATAACCAAGTTGCATTTTTACTTCTAGCCCACTTGAATTGGTATATTTAGCAATGTTATTAGTTGTTCCGTAGCGGGTTTATTGGGTTAATACTGCTAAATACTTATGTGCAGGTACCTTCTATTTCCAATTGACCACAATACAAGCTACAGATTTGAAGTTCGAACTTGCGTTGTACTAAAAGCAGCTTTCAGTAGATACAACACAAGTTCAAACTTACAATATCTGTAGCTTATTAATATTGCTGTCACTTGGAAATAGAAGGTACCTGCACATAAGTATTTAGCAGTATTAACCCAATAAACCCGCTACGGAACAACTAATAACATTACTAAATATACCAATTCAAGTGAGTTAGAAGTAAAAGTGACACATCATTCTGAAGCTCTACCTAACTAGAAACATTAAGATCACTATTAAAAAAAAAGACCATGTTTTATTTGTACATGTTTATAATCCAACGTTTACAGAATATTTCATATTGTATAAAATAATAACGTTTTGTCAGCATTTAAACGCTCTTCAACCAAACAACTACATATTTAATAATAACTTTCGTCATACTCTATTGTCTCCAACAAATTTCCAGAAAAACATAATCACTTCACTTTAAACACCAACACATAAATACACTGGCCTGCAAAGCTACCATAGCCAGGAATAGCGAGCGAGGCGGCCGGGAGCTGGGGGCCTTTTTTGGCTTTACTGGTCATTGGGCATAGCCCATAATCCCCACGCTGCTGGGCATGCGGGTTGGGGATCGTTGTTTGGTGGTGGGTTTGTATTGCAAAGTCGCTGCTGCATTCCTCCGCACATGAAGAGTTAGGGTAGTGTAATTCTAAGCCGGCACCACACGCCTCCAACAAATATCCAGAAAAACATAATGGATCACTATTAAACACATAAAAACACTGGTATGCAAAACTAAGTAGGCATCTACGACACTTTTCAAATATAATTTTTGGTTCAGATGCATGAAAATTTAGTTGATTAATCTCCACTACACCAAAACTCTCAAACTTTGTTTACTTTCGTTACGCTTCCGCACCCAAGAACGTGTCGAAAAGAAATGGCCGAAGTCCTTGTATTCAGTTTAAATCACGGAGTTTAAATAATGTACATGACAACACGTTACCTTTTTCTTGATTATTCTGAATATGTTAGTTGATTGCAATATTAATTGCTAATTTACTTGATTATTTGAAACCCGCAGAATCGGTTGTGTCTAAAATTAGATAAGTCGTCTCGTCAGTTTATAAATTGCAAACTTATCTATTTTCAAACAAGAAGTGAATGGGTTACTTTTACTGAGGAACTCACTTGAAATTAACCAAGTACTCAGCTAGTACAACCTAGACTAAACAGCAAAACTCGCTTGTTTACTATTAACCGTGCTTGAATGTACGTTTTAAATAAGTCGTATTTATAAGTAGCCGAAAAAAAATTAACCAAGCCAAAATGGTACTTTGCTAGTGCTCCGTTTTTTCCGTGTATAGATGAGATAGTAGTAGAAATTTCTCACAGCATCTGAACGACGCGTGTGTACGCGTCGTTCAGATGCTGTGAGAAAATTTTGAAAACCCGTATAGCCCAGGGTAACCAAACTGAATTGAACTGATAAACGCGTAAGTTTATAAGTATGAAGGGATAGATGGATGGATAGATTGATAGATGGATGGATGTTTGTTACTCTTTCACGCAAAAACTGCTGAACGGATCTGGATGAAATTTGGCACAGAGATAGATTATAAGCTGGAATAACACATAGGCTTTATTTTATCCCGAAAATCCCACGAGAAAGGGAATTACGCAAGTAAAATAGCGAGTACTCGAAATACTAATCATGCGCAGACGAAGTCGCGGGCACCAGCTAGTAAAATAATATTTTTCTAACAAATTCCACGCCCAAGTGACGTCACAACGTGCTCTAACTAAATACAATTTTATCCGATTCCACACCTCTATCTTGTCTTAGGTGTGTAACAAACACGCTTGAATTTGTCAGACTGAATCACCCCCCCAGGACTGAGAGTTCCTAGGTGTATGTAATGTTCATATTCCAGTTTTAACAGCGAGATCACAGAACTCTTAGGCTGTGTCCCCAGTAGGCAAACTGTGAGCAGTCGACTGAGTTTGCGGCGTATCATTCAGTACGCCCTTCCATATATTTTAAATGGAGTGTCCACAGTTTGCTAGCTGTGCGCTCACTGTACGCAGTTTGCAGCGTTACGTGAGACGACTGTCTCAGTTAGCTAGCGGTCGTCTCGGAGGTTCCAGTATAGGTCGCGTCACGTAAAAAGAGCGCTGGCGGTCAAGCTGCGCAGAAGGCGATTTATGGGTCTATTTGGAGGTAGGCGGTGGGGCGCGGGGTGGAAGGGTCATGCGCCGCATGCTTGCCGGTGCGCTATTGGTTCGTCAGTTGACATTTGCTGTCACACGTCACGTTTCTTGTCAAAATACCATCGCGCACAAAAGTTTACGAAATGGTTTTACATTTTATTGGTTTTTGGAAATTATGCAAAAAGGTAAAGGAAATACCTCTAGAGACCGATTACTGTAAAAGCGATCATTTGGTAGATATGATTACAGAAACATTTATTATTCGTGTAAGGGATGATGATTCTGACTCAAATAATGATGAAAGCTCAAGTGACGACAGCGACGATGATGAAATAGCCACCTCCAGTATCAATCCCGCGTCCTCATCTGGTTTTCACGTCACCCAAGACGACTTAATGGATGGAGTTGCTACATTACATTATTTTTTTGTAATTAGATTAAACATTCTAAACTGAATCGAACTTGTTTTTAATTTTATCTAATATTATTTTCTAATAACCAACACCAAGCCGCGAGTGAAATATTAGTTAACCCTTTCGTACTCCATGTTACCATATGGGCCACTAAACGTTTCCTGCCGTCAAGCACCGATGTTACCATATGGGCCACGGAACGATAGACCACTTCAAACCTTAATTGTACAGTGTAGGGTATATTTTACAATGAAATCTCTATTCTACCTGAAGCTTATTGATATGGAACGTAAATACCATTCTTAGTCGATGGTCAAAAGATTTCTAAAAAAACAAAAATTGCAGCACTATCGCGGATGGTGTCATGGTGTCAAATGGCTTAAGTAAACATTGACTTCGGGTTCCTTTTTTGTAAATAATATCATTGAAAGAGACCTGTGTTTCGTGATAATAGTTTTTATAATGTTATTCTCAATAGGTACAACAGTTTTTAGATGCTAATTCACATCCAATTCTGCGGTACATCGCTTTAAAGTTATCGATAAATTTCACCATTAAATTTAACCATCTTGCTTTTATTGATTATAATATGACTAAAGAGTCATAATATAATCAATAAAAACAAGATGTTTATCGAGACTAGTTATTCTAAATTATGGAACTGTTTACAGAATTAAAATTAAGGCAGTAGTTTTAGAGATATCAGAAGAATAAATACAAAAAACGGGAGCGCGGCGTTGCACGCAAATACGCGAGCATAAGCGAGAGTCTTGAGGGCTACAGAGCAGTTTTCAAAAAAAATACAGAAGGGTTAAAAATAGGCACAGCAAATTGGCATAGTACTATCGTACGCGAGTGTACCCATGCGCGAACATACCCCTTCCACTTTCTTCCAGCGCTCTTTTTACGTGACGCGACCTATACTTGCGATACGCACGCAAACTGATCTGAGTTTGTAGCTGTTCGCCACAAATTTGCGGCTCACTCAGTCGGCCGCTCACAGTTTGCCTACTGGGGACACAGCCTTATACCTTGTGAAGGTTTCGTCACAAGTTACCCACTGAGACTAGGATCGATAGACGATGTTGTGTTGTGCACGTGGTAACTCTTAGGTTTTGTTTTATCTATACTTATAATAAAACTGAAACAGGTCCAATTCTGTACATTGAAAATATTTTGGAAATTTTTTTTTTGGAGGGCACTCTATTATCGATACTCAAGGCAAAACTGTAATTTTTTTCATTCATGTCTGTCTGTCTGTCTGTTTCGTAAACGCGCATCACGCCGAAACTACTTGATGGATTGTAATGAAACTCGGCATGATTATAGGTCATACTACGAGGAAGGACATAGGATACTTTTTATCCCGGAATTCAGTAAGGTTATCATGGGAGAGGGTATGAAAGTAATATTCCTTTACCGCCCATCACTCCGAAACTGCTGAATGAGTTGGAATGAAACTCGGGACGATTTGAGTTCATACTACAAGGAAGGACATGGGATATTTTTTATCCCGGAATTCGGTAAGGTTCCCTTGGGAGAGAGGGTGAAAGAAAAATTCTTTAACCACGCGTCACGACGGAAGTGAATGAATTCGAATGGAACTCGGGACGATTGGATAGATTGATAGATGGATGGATGTTTGTTACTAAATGATGAAAGGGAATTACGCAAGTAAAATCGCGAGTACTCGAAATACTAATCATGCGCAGACGAAGTCGCGGGCACCAGCTAGTAATGATAATAAATTCATTTATTTCAGACAACATTAGAGGGTAAGGACCAAAATTTTTGCATGTTTGCAAAACGGAAACGGAGCAAATGTAGCACAACAGAATTTGCTAAGGTTAGTGTACATGGGTCTAGAAATGATCACACTATAGATTATTTACATTCTTATTGTTTCTTAACCTTTGAAAAAAGAAAATTTGAAGCAAGTTTCATACAAAAAAAATGAAAAAACATTTTCTCTCTGAATTTGGTTTGTAGCAAAGTTTGTAGATCCTTATTTCAATAATTTATGAGATATCCGCTTAATTGATACCTCAAAAGAAAGAGTAATAACCAAACATGTTTTTAAAAAGGTTTGAACAAAAAAAACAACGACTGTTTTTTTTAAATAACGTTAAGTAAAAAGGGTTTTCGAAAATCGCTGAAAATTTTTGTAAGTTTTAAATGTCTGTAAAAAAATAGCTAATGACTAATACCTAAGAACATGTTTTATTAGATTGCTTACACATTAGTTTTACTTAAATTAAACAAAAAAAAATCATTGGCCTTTTAAACTGGCAATGATTAGCAACTTACTGTAAAATTTCGGGTTTTTTCCTTGCCACCAATAAAAAATTGGTAAAAAAGAAACAGTCAGACTTCGTCAGCGCCAGTCCTAGTCGTGCCAACAAGCCGTCCGCACGCCGCCGCCACGTTGCGTTCGCGCATAATCTTTAATATTCTTGTTTCCTTATACCTAGTCTGTGTAAAGCGTGTTTATATTAATTTACGGGTGTGAAAACAATAACTAGACTTTGTCTCAAACACCACCCCTATAGTACCTACCTACTATGTTATGAGATTGGTTGTTTCAATAAACTGGTTATGATAGATAAACAGAGTTCGTGGAACTGACCTAATTCTTTGGGGATTTGTGGGGTTTATAATATGCCAGTCAATAATGATCAAATCAATAATGATCGAAACTACAAAGAAATATTGGTGTAACATATTTTACGACACTGGTCTGATCAGAGCAAGCTGGAGTTCCAAAGACTTCCTGTTTTTGACAGTTTTCATTCCATTGGTCTCTCATTCGTTATCGAACTTGCATCTTTTTCGGTGTACTTGAGCAAATGCGTTATTCAAGTTTTTTGTTTGGTTTATAGTTGATTCCTCGCTGTTACCCTGCTGTTGTCTGTTATTCTTATCAGATTTTATTAAATTTTAATTCAAAAATACTATGTTTACAAAAGATATCTATCATTTTAAATCACAGTATATACCTACATTATCTGCCCGCTGCTTCGCATGTCTTGTTTCTATGGAAACGTCTGAAGAATATTTCTACCCCATGGGAACTTTTATGGAATGAAAAGTCCTATGCGTTATTCCAAGGCTAGAACTACGTCTTTTCAAAATTCAGCCCGATACTTTCAGCAGTTTTTGCGTGAAAGAGGAACAAACATCCATACAAACATTCGCGTAAGTAAATTATATCTATATATACCTACTAGCTGGTACCCGCGACTTCGTCTGCGCATGATTAGTATTTCGAGTCCTCGCGATTTTACTTGCGTAATTCCCTTTCCTGTGGGATTTTCGGGATAAAATAAAGCCTATGTATTATTCCAGCTTATAATCTATCTCTGTGCCAAATTACATCCAGATCCGTTCAGCAGTTTTTGCGTGAAAGAGTAACAAACATACATCCATCTATCAATCTATCCATCCATCTATCCATTCATACTTACAAACTTTCGCGTTTATCAGTTCAATTCAGCTTGGTTCCTCTGGGCTATACGGGTTTTCAAAAATTTCTCACAGTATCTCAACGACGCGTACACACGCGTCGTTCAGAAGCTGTGAGAAATTTTTGAAAACCCGTATAGCCCAGGGGAACCAAACTGAATTCCGGGATAAAATGTATCCCATGTCCAATCGTCCCGAGTTCCATTCGAATTAATTCACTTCCGTCGTGATGCGTGGTCAAAGAACTTTTCTTTCACCCTCTCTCCCAGGGGAACCTTACCGAATTCCGGGATAAAAAGTATCCCATGTCCTTTCTTGTAGTATGAACTCAAATCGTCCCGAGTTTCATTCCAACTCATTCAGCAGTTTCGGCGTGATGCGCGGTAAAGGAATTTTACTTTCATACCCTCTCCCATGAGAACCTTACTGAATTCCGGGATAAAAAGTATCCTATGTCCTTCCTCGTAGTATGACCTATAATTATGCCGAGTTTCATTTCAATCCATCAAGTAGTTTCGGCGTGATGCGCGTTTACGATACAGACAGACAGACAGACAGACAGACAGACAGACAGACATGAAAGAAAAAAAATACAGTTTTGGCTTGAGTATCAATAATAGAGTGCCCTCCAAAAAAAATTTTCAAAATATCTTCAATGTACAGAATTGGACCTGTTACAGTTTTATTATAAGTATAGATATAAAAGAAAGTCGTGTTTGTTACAACACTTATAACTCGAGAACGGCTGGACCGATTTTTATGATTTTTGTGTTTTTGGATTTGTCTTCGTCGGGAATACCATATTATGTATAAAAATATGATATTTGACAAATAAATAAATTTCCCCGCGGGCGACGCTGCGGGGCGCAGTTAGTGTAATTAATAAGTAAGGAAGTAAATAACAATTTAGGAAGGTATAGCAAGTATAAAGTTTATTATAGCTGATTCACAAACAAAACTACACAATGTGGTTTAAATCGATATGTAGCCTAATTTCCTCCGAGTACATCTTCAACTTCGGTCGCACCGCAGAGAATGAACAGGACAGTTAATCAAAACATTAATCGAAAGGAAGCCACATGATTTTATTCAACTGTAACTTTTTGGTTTTATTAGATTCGATGTTGTCCATAAGTGACGTGGTAACAACTTCTTGTTTCCTCCTGTGTTTTTAACTACAAGCAATTTAATTCTCCTATCCAGCGACTTCGTATGCGTATACCTAATGCGATTTTCAAAGCTTAAAAGTTTTGCTTTTTCATAACACACCACTCCATCCAACCTCTTTGTAAGTTGTTATTTTCGAATAATCCTTAACACGCGTGTAGGTACTTTTCATTTGCATGACTATTTACTACTATAATTACCTATTCTGACAAAGTATCAATAAAATCACTCGACGCAATAAAAAGTACAAACGTTGTTTTTTTTTACACCCCTTTTGGGGGTCGAATTTCTAAAATCCCATCTTAGTGGGTGGTTAAGATAAATAAGGAATCTACGTCCCAAATTTCAAAAATTATAACTTCAGCGGTTTCGGCTCGGTGATGATGAATCTGATGAATCATCAATATCAGTCAGGATTACCTCTTTTAAGGACGGCCACACTTAGCAACTTGGTCTAAACTCAATCTAATTTGGCTTTGCAAGTCAAGCCACATTCGGGCTCATGGAGAAAAGTAAAGCCAGGTCGCCAATGTAGGTATTGTATTCTCGGATACGGCAAGAACTTAATTTAAACTTTGTTTGAAAACTAAATATGTAAATGTAGTCACCGTTTCTGGCTAAAACACATAATGTTACTATACAAAATAATTCAAAATTATTTATTTGGCATAACATTTTGAGGCACACTTTTCTGGTGGCCCCCGCTGCCCCCGCATGATTTGAATCCCCTTTAAAGTTTAAGTTTTATCGCACTTCGAAAAAGTTCGGTTTATGCTTTATTTTGGCCTTTGAAAATTTTAGTACAATCTGATAGGCGGAAGTCTCATTTTTTTTTATTCAACGTGAGCAACCTTTTCTGTTTTTCAGATTTGCCCATAAATTCGCGCGTGCCAGAGAATGGACTTTTTTTAAAAGTGATTTCTTAGCTCTCGAATAAAAGTAGCCAAGCCTCGTTAGTGTTTCTTTAGAAAATGTGCTACTGTTTTCTCTACCCTGTTTTTGGTTCTTTGGACTAACGAATTTAGATATCAGCAGATAGCTTTTTTGTTTTGATAGTTTTTGGATTTTTATAATTTGTGCGAGTATTTCATTTTTATCTTTACTTCCTAAAAGTAATTTTAATATCGTTTTTGATTTTGTTTTGTCTTCTTTATTAGCGAGTTTAAGTTTAGTTTTGATGTAGGAAGGACGTTTTGCAAATAAATATTTATCGGAATGTGATATAACTTCACTCAATTTGTATTTGTTGTTTGTTTTGTGACCTGTATCAGATGCTAATCTCGAAAACGACGTTTGTGCATATTGAAGTAAAGTTGTATTCTCTATAAATTTATCTTTAGATTTATGATAATAATTTTTTAATCTTACTATAGAGGCTAACGCAGTTATTTCAGAATATTTCTTGGTTATTCTTTTGGAAACTTTAAGGTTTACTTTTTCAAACAACTCATCAGGATCACAAATAGGCCGATTTGCTTTCAAATCCTCAAATTTCGACAAGGGATAGAATATTTGATTTCGTGTGTTTTGTACATTGAAATGATATGTAAGAATATTATTATTTTTGGATAGCAAAGTATTTTTATTATTTGAAAATAATTCATGATGTTTAAATATAAGAGTTGAATTGCGTTTAATATTTTCTATAGCTTTAAATTCATTATAGTTAGATAATTCATCATGAGATCTTTTTGCTTCGTATACTTCCTTTTGGAGTGATATTTTACAATTACACCGTTTCAAACCAATGTTATGGTCTTCTTGCAATAATTGACTGCGAAATGAATATTTATGGTCTAAGCTTGATATTGTGTTGGCTTTATTCTTATTTTGTCTTTCTTCATAAACGTAGCATAACGAAATAGGATAAGTAAAATGAAACATACCAAATGAACCAAATGGTGTACATACGTTCGATTTAACTTTTAATATGTTATTATTATATGCTCGCTTTATGAGTGCTATTCTCTTATTTACAAATCGAAGGCATTCAGGGTTTGACTGTTTTGAATTTTGATGAAATTGGGTACTTAGTGTGCGTATATCGATATCATTTTTTTTTATGCTATCTAACAGTGTGTTTTTATGGGTCAATGCTGTTTTAGATTTCTTTTTTATAACTTTTTTAGCGCTTTTTCGTTTGGGTTTGACTTTACAAGGAGGGTTTTCCATTTTTGCCACAGCTAAGTTAGTTAATGATGTGGTCTTAAATTTTCTTGGTCTATATGGTAGTATAATAACGCATGGTTGGATTAAACCTGTATGCTGAAATTGTCTTCCGGATGGTAATCGTGCATTTAGAAAAGTTTTGCTGTCTTCGAAATTCAATTTAAGATTAGGCAAATGATTTTCTTTTCTTTTATTAGAGACCATCGCACTAATATCAGAAATTGTTTTGTTTACTCGCTTTCCGAGGTTTAAGTTAAGTTTTTGAAACCTTTTGTCAAAATCAAAATTAGGATTAGGACTACATGTTTTCAAACCCCTAAATGACGACGAATATAGTTTTATATTCTCCGTGTTTGGGACTTTTAAATTATAATTATATGTAATTTTTGTATTTTTTGATGAATTGGTATTTTTGTTCATTAATATTTTTTTACCGGTGTGATTATGTCTATTAGGTCGTTTGATATTTTCGATGCAAGGTCTGAAAGACAGTTTATTTTGCGGTAGTTTTCCTTCCATTCTTTTATTTTGGAGTGATAATGTACAGAAACAGCGTCTGAAATTACAATCTACTTCTGATGCTTGACTATACATTGCTTGTGCATTGCGATGCATTAATTTTTGGTCCATGTTAGTTGATTTTGTGAATTTTTTTGTGTTCTTGCAAATACTAGGATCACAAATAATGCATAAACCATTGGCATTTGAGTTACATATGAGTTTGAGATTCGGTAAGGTGTGTGTTGATTTTGTATTAAGACCTATTTCTCTCATTCGAATACCATTTACTTGATATTTGCCCGTTGTTTGCATGCTTTTATTTGGATTTGTTCTACATTTAATCTTTTTTTTTGGTGTGCATCTAACAGCAATTTTTTTCGTTATTTTGCAATCTAACAATTGATTTTTTGAATTTTGTGTTGCTATTTTGGCATAACATTTTGCAGTACCATAGCATTTTTTCAGAATATTGGGCATTTTACATTGACAACCTTGATGATAAATTTTCCTTGAATGTTGTATACCACGGTCTTTGTTATCTCTATCCACCACCTTATATCTAGTTTCTGGAGGTACTGAAGACATAACATTACCCTCGCCGGCACCAGCCAGTCCGTCAGATCTAATAATTCGACAAGTGTGTGTTTTATTTGGTAGTGGTATTGAAGGTTTACTATTTTCTTTGAAAAACTCTAAGCTAAAACTTATATTGGAACCGATCCGGGTGACGGTTGGCGACACATCTTTCTTAGTTGAAATCGGTAATTTGTTTGTCCTTCCTTTACAAGTATCTGGACTTCTGTTTATTGCTACAAGTTCATCTGCTACTACTGGTTTTGGTGGTCTTTTACAATCAAAGATATAAACTTCTGGTAAAATCGAAGTTACCTTTTTTTTTAAATGTGATTTTCGGCTTTCCATAGGTACAACTTTTTTTTCTAGTACTGCTCTTTTACACTGTTTTGTTGTAATTGACCTTGTCATCTCATTTGTTTTTATGTTTGATCCAATGTTTTTACATCTCATGTTCCTATTTTTAAGTTCGAAACATTTGAATGGATCACGTTTTACTGAGATTGAAATTTTATGTTCTTTGTTTTCACTTTTTTCTTTGCCTTTAATACGTTTTTTACATATATTTGGTTCACAACAAGACCTGGCATTTTGACCTTTATCTTTAGGTTGCTTTTTAAATCCGACACCTTTATCAGTATAATATTTATTTCCGGAGACAGTGTTATTATCAGATTTCGCGTGACGGATTTTCTTGCAATGATCGTCATACGTGCCAATACTAGTAGATTGTGGTAGTGTACTCGAGGATGCACTAATACAACAATGTTTTTTAGCAACCGTTACAGTACATTTTGTTTTTGTTTTTTTAAATGGTTTTCTATCTGTACGTTTTTCATTATTGTGAGTAATTTTAGAAAAGTCTATTATTTGTGGAACTGGTTTTCTGTCTGGATTTTTTTCATAACCGCGAGATTTTTTTGAAAAATCTATATTAAAACTGAACGAGGAATTAATTTGAATTCCTTTTTTGTCACCAACGGGCAACAAACCAGGTTCAGAAATGAGAGGACGGTTTCGGTTAAGACATTTCAAGATTTTTCCTCCGAAGGAAGTCCTTGCTTTCTTCGGAGGAAAATGTCTACATCGAAAACATCCTGTTACTTTAGAAATTACAGAACCATTTTTATAAAAGTCTCGTCTTGTACAGACTTTTCCATAACATGGGGCAGAAGCGGGTATGTCATTTGAAGCGGTTTGATTTCTATAGTCTGCAGAAGTAGACGATGGAGAGGATATCCTGCCGGCTGTCATGAAAAGCTTCTTGTTACACATTGTTTTGGCAGGAAAACAAGTAATGGACTCGCCTCTATATGGTTTAAGCTTACATGATTTGTATTTACATTCAGCATTTTGCACTTGTATTCGAAATGCGTAATAACTACTTTTGAAATATTGTTTATAACAATTTTGTTGGTAGTTTTCAAATACTTTGTGTTTAATAGAATTGCTGAAATCGTAATAATAAGTAGCACCATCGATTATCGGAGCAAAGCTACCTGCACTCCTTTGAAAACTACTAGGCCATTCAGTTACAAAATTCGGCACTTGATTTAAGACCCTCTCTGTGTCTCCTCTGTGTTGCTTTGTTATTTCTTGTACCAGAAATGGCATGACAGATTGCTCATGGTGGCTTTGGATTTTGAAACAATTTGAATATTTTAGATTTGAACCGATACTAGAGCTAAAGAGGAAAGGTTTTATCTTTTGGTTGAATTTGACATCGACTTCCTTAAAAATCTTGGGTAGATTTGGTGTTGATATCATTCCTGAAATATCAGATAGAAATTCATTTGTATGAGGATAGCGTTGCAAGACAGTAGGTTGATGAAATGATTTTATTTTTATTCTTTTTGAATTTTTACTCTTTCTTGGATACTTTTCTTTAACTGTACCATCGTCAACTTTTATTAGATCATGAATATTATTTTGGTTTATATCCAGTGCATGCAGCGAACAAAAACATTTTTGACTATTGTGAGATTGAAATGACACATTTTCCTTAATGTTATTGTAGGTTCCCAAAGATTTCGTAGATTGCCCTTGAACTTGAACATCATGGTTGTTTTTAGGTTTTTGTAACCAAGCTAGTTTAGGACTCGTATCTTGATAAATAACTGGATTAATGGCGAAATGTGCGCTTTGTTTTCGAATTTCAATACCGAAGCTACAACATGTGCTTACTCGTACCGCTAGTTTTGGTTTCTGTTTGATATTATTTTTTAAGATGCGACTTAAACTACTTTCCATTGTTCCAGTTATCAGTTTTCGCTTAGTCAATTTTGATTGAGACTGACAAGTCTGTAGATTTTTAGAGACATCCATTCGGGGTTTGTTTTGTTCTCTTTTATCACAGGTCACGTAGTGTCCTAGTTTGCACTTACATGGCAATAAAGTATATTTGTTGTTTTTGACTTGTATTTTTTTATTGCACGTTAAATTGAGTTCTTTTTTATCTCCTAAATGAAGTTGTTTATGCCTATGATCGAGGAAAATATTTTCAGTAAGGTGTTTTTGATTTTTTTTATTGGTTTTATTTGGAGATATTATTAGACATTTACATTCGTCGAGACCACAAAAGCATTTTTTAAATCGGCCTATGTCCTTGCTTATATCTTGAGACGTTTCATCATATTCATATTTATCGTATCTAAATGGATACGATTTATATCGCAATTTACTTTTTTTACCAGATATATTTTGAGAAATCACGTGGCATTCAGATTTGTCGGTCCCACATGCCTGAGTTTTACGTTCTAAGTCAAGATAATGTAATGTATACTTATTGTGGGTCTTGACTGTTGCCTGCACATATTGATTTATAACGCCTTTCTTAACATAGTTTTTATTATGTATTCCTTCATTAATTAGTTTGTAGTATTTATGTAAATGAAATTCATTTGGAACACAAGCTCGAGGTACGCACTCATAAGGGAGTAAAGTGGATTTATCGCGGTCTTTATTCTTTTTATTGTTTTCTTTATTTATTAGGTCTAAGTAATCGTAGGGATTACATTCATCAGGAACACTAACTTCAGGTTTGCACTCATATGGAATTAATGTGGATTTATCTTCAACATTATTTTTTTTGAGGGATGAGCAGTCCAGCTTTTTATTTCTATACTCATTCATTTTCGGATCTTTACGACGTAAACTTTTTTCTGGAATTAGATTTTTATTTTCTTTTGAATTAGATTTATTAAGCTTTACAATACTACAGCACTTTCTTTTATTATGTTTATTCAAAGAATACAAAGATATATCACAAGAGCATTCAGATGGCTTTTTTAAGCAGAGGCCAGACAACTTATTATTATTTGTTTCTGTAGTTATATTGTTTTCATTCAATGGAGTTTCCTCGGTAGGATAACACAAGTTAGAATTTAAACGGATATTTCTTTTAAGATTGGTTTGTATTTTTTTATTGGTAACTCTATGACGCACTCTCGCATTATTTCGACACGTGTTTTTTTTACGCCGTTTTGGCCGTGCGCTATTAGAATTAGATGGTAATGATGGCGTTGGCGATTCATTTTGCTTTGCAACTATGTCAATAGACGCTCTGAGGTCTAAATTACTATCGCGAAGATTTATTTTAAGGGAACATACACAACGCTTTAAAGCAATTCCATCACATAGATTTGAAACATTTTTTAAGTTTTGTTCAGATGTAACATCCAACAGGTTTACTTTTACCACCGTTTCGATTTCGGAGACACTGGCTGTAACTTCTTTTTCTCTCGATTCAACTTTAAAGTTACAACCTACATCATTTTTTTTTACTTTAGATTTTCTTTTCGGTTTTCTAGGTTCAACCACTAATTTAAATGACGGTCGTTGGAGTGGGACTACGTTAAGGTTGGCAACAGATTTGGTAATAATTATACCACGCTTTTCTCCAACCTTTGCCGATGACCTATAACAGCCCGCACGAAGTTTGTTTGCTGAATTTATTGCAGGAGTTATCGTTTCACCCATGCCAGCTTGCCTGGCTTTTGTATCTAGAATGATAAAACTTGTTTGATTTTCATCAAAAGTTTTAAACGGATGATCAAACGCTACTGGCTTATGTTTTTTGCCGAGCGTCTTCTTCATATGAGTGGTTGGTTTATGTTTTATCCAACCATTATCATAATCAGACAGGCAAGTACAAGCATCTGATAGGACGTGTTTGGTCTTGCATTTTTCTTTTCTTGTCTTGGATTTATTTCCACGAACTACACTACTGGAGCTTTTGCAAACTCTATGTCTGTGTGCCCTACGATCGTTCTCATGAAGAGGAATTGTGGAACCGTAACTGCAGCACTCTTTTATCTTTTTCGACCCCAGTTTGATATTGTCTTTGATTTTTAAAGCCTCAAGACGAAGACAGGTACTGGCATCAAGTTCTATTTCACGGAGTAGCAATTTTTCTTCAAACTTTGAGTCTATAACGATATTATTTCTCGCATTGCTTTTGGCTTGCACAGGAATAAAATCATTGTATGCGCGCGATTTTACAAGTTTTTTAAGAAGTTTTCTTTCTTTTAGAGGCATAAACGTATCCAAGAATCGTTTGTCTACATTTGAACCATGCAACATGTTTTTTCTGACTGATGATCGCTGTGATTCGTTTTTGAACAGGCATGAAGTGCATGAGCATCTTCGGCTGACCCTTGCCACTTCATTTTTGATCTTCATTGTCAATACAATTCCTCGTAAAACGATTTCAGATGATTGTCATCGGCAATTTTAAAGAACTACAAATTAAATTTCTTCAAAACAGAATCTTTAAAAACAGACAGAAGGGGACAACACATCAACATCCACATGACAATGCACCTGAAATAGGATTGAAAGTTAGACTAAATTATTGTCGATATTTACTAGCAAGAAGAATCATCATTTTAATTCATCAAGTATTTTTTAAGAAAATTATAAGTACCTAATCAAGGAATATAAATATTTTTTTTCAATTGTATAACTATTGGTTTTTACAATTGAAAAATTGAGCTAACTGCAGATGGCGCTCCTTTTGAGACTCACAGCCAAAGTTACCACCGCACCAGCCCTCGTGGATGACCTTGAAAGATGGGAAGGCACAAGTGTGTCGACGCATGTATGTAGCATCACACACAATGGGCCTCCCCAACTTCCATGAGGTATGACACTAGTCCCAGTGTCATACTGTCGGGCTTCTTGCCATCGTCACGGAACAGACCATCCGTTTCGAGAATAGTACGTTAGCGGTGACAAAGGCCGCCGGATGATTTCGTTAAGACTGGCTTGACGAGATATCCGACCGGCGGCCCTAGTACAAGATAATACAGGGATGACCATGACCAAGCTATTTGACAACAGTACCTCATTGGCATTGATAAGGCACGCGAAAAATAAAAATAACTACTTATAGTAAATTCTATAGATACTTTAAGTTCCCACTTACTTACGTACCTTTAATAACATCTACAAATGATTTGGTTCGGATAAGAGGTACAGTTGCATGTATATAAATTATTATGTAAGTATTTTGAAATGTCAAAAGACGCGGCGTGCGTTTATCAAGCGACAAGCAAATGCATACACATAGGATCGAAAACTTCCAACTTCGATTTTACTTTGAACCATCATAATATTATCATTTGAACGTTTGCAGAGAGTTCAACCATCAGACTCCTCGATGACTTCACCTTTCAAATAAAAAAACTTAATCAAAATCAGTTTAAATTCGTTTGGATAAAAACGACAATGCTGACCACAATGCCATAGGAGGACAAACGTAAGACTTAATATAAAAATATATTATATTATTATAAAACGCTCGTTTTTCTAGAGCCGCGTACAGATTGCTGTAACGTAGAGCCGCGTACAGACTGCTGTAACGTAACATGCAATGTAACATGAAAGGAGCATTTCATAAGTGTGGACGCAGCGCGCGCACGAACTGAGCACGTTCGTTTTCGCATCTTTTCCGGCATGCGCGCGGCGAACATAGCTCAGTCTGCCGAGAACACGCGGAGAGAATTTATTATACATTTATTACTGGCTACGGTGATTGTCGATGCTTCAATGATTATCATCAATCATGTGAAAAAAAACGTAACGTTAACGGCTCTGCTGTAGACAGCTACAGCAGAGCCGTTAACGTTACGTTTTTTTTCACATGATGTTTTTTTTCAATGTTTTCTTCCATTCTTCCAGCGTTCGCGCGCGTTCGAGTAAACAACCCGTCCGTCCACACTGGCACTCCGCGCACACTGCGCGCCCCTTTGTGTTCGGCCAAAAATCCGACAAATGGCGGATCGCGGCGCGCACGAGTTGAAATGCTCTGTTCGTGCGCGTAGTGTGCGCGGTTCGTGCGCGCGAGGCGTCCACACTATGTGATTTCTGTTACATTGCGACAGTGTGGACGGCAAATTGTTTCATTGCGTGATACATTGCATGTTACGTTACAGCAATCTGTACGCGGCTTAACATGCAATGTATCACGCAATGAAAGAATTAACCACTGCTGGACAATGGCCTCCCCTAATGAGTGCCATAGCGCCCTATCTTCAGCTTGCCGCATCCATCACCTGCCAGCAGTCTTTCGCAGATTGCGACATAGATATATTTTTTTATACATAAAAAAATCAGAACGAACATTTTGTCCCGAGGCGGTATCTATCCCGCAACCTCCTGCGTCGCAGGCGGCAATTCTCCGTTGTGCTACTACGGAGGTGGTTATTGTAATAAGTAATGCTGGTCATCACATAATATACTCAAGACGCAAGAGGTTGCGGGTTCGATTCCCGCCTCGTAACAAATTTGTGTTCGTTTTCGATCTGCAGAAATTTGTTCCGTTGGTCTGGGTGTTTTCTATGTATATTAAAATAAATATCTATGTATGTAATATATTGTATTAAGTATGTCACTCATGTAGTACCACAACACAAGCTCTGCTTAGCTTGGGGCTAGATGATGTTGTGTGGACTGTCCGGAATTATTTATTTATTTCTTCATCTGACCACAAAGTAATCAGAAGAAAAATCAGCTTCTACCATGCATGAGTACCGCCAGAAAACTTCAAAAAGTAGGTTGGTGCTCGTTTTTAGAATCCAAGATATTTTATATACCTACAAACCCCAGAAAAGAACAAGGGAAAAGAAAGGTGAACGCTAAGTAAGTATAGGTTTTAAATAATTACCATTTGGTTATAGTATTGGTAGTACAGTCATTTAAAACGGGATAGGTAAGTAGTGTTGATTTGTATTTACTTTCTTCATTTGTGATAAAGGCGATCGAAACTGTGCTGAAATATCAAAACACTCAACTCACTCAAACAAATCACAATGGTAAATATCTCGTTTTAAATGACTGTAAAGTTTATATCCGTGATAGTTTTAAAAGTTTAAACGTGTAGATACCTAATACAATAAACAACATTTTAGCGAAGTTCTGCTATTTACTCCGATGATAGCGGTTTACATAAAATGTGTCAACTAGAATCTCATTGATTCTGTCACTCCTTTGTTTACAAATATATCTGGGATTCTAGAAAACGTAGAACGAGTAGATACTTACCTACTAGGATAACTTACAACGACTCACAATGGATCCTACAGCCTCTTAGGACATAACCGCCAAATCTGCAGTCCAGTCATACATCGTCAATACTTTGAGAAAGAACCGACAAAATACTATACAAATCTTCAATGAAAAGATTCATAAAAATCTTCCTCCCTTTCAATTCCTCAGGAAAGTGCCTTGCTGGGTTTTACCATGCAAATTTTAAGCTCACTCCAAATTATTAGCACATACATATAAATTTACTCTATATAGTTCAAACTTAGGTACATACACCTATACATAATGTTTTCGTAGAAAGATACAAAGAGAATAAAAATATGGAAAGATACAAAAAAACACAGATTTATAAATATAGTACTTTGAAAGATAGCTGGGCTTATTTCATGATTTCAGTTTCAACTTCTTGCTTTATGCTCTGTGTGAGGTTTTATGTCACCTCTGTCAGGTCAGTGTCTAGAGTGTGCTAGAGTGTGATAAACTTTGAAAACCTAAGATCAATATTCTATAATATACATCTTTGTTGAAAACAGACTAGGTACCGTAGTCACACTCGAAGAGACTGCCATACCTACTGCTTTAAGCCATCTCTATATTATATAAAAATGAAGCCCTATTTAACTTGGTCACGCCGCCATCACGCGTGAACGGCTAGACCAAGGAACATAATATATACCCAGCTAGACCGATTTTGATAATTATTTTTTGTTGTGTTTGTTATTGTCAGGTCTTACCTAGGTATGACAGAAAAAATAAAAATTTCGAAATTAGAAATTTATTATACGTATAAACATTCCTCTTGAATCACTCTATCTATTTAAAAAAACCGCATCAAATTTCGTTGCGTAGTTTTAAAGATTTAAGCGTTCAAAGGGACATAATGACATAGGGACAGAGAAAACGACTTTATTTTATACTATGTAGTGATTAAGCTGTGATCCTTAAGACAGGACAACGTCTATTGGGCAGCTAGCTTTTTTTGGCATTGATTAAGCCATAACGAAGAAGAACGAACCTGAATTGTTTCAAACCATCGTTTCAATTTCTTTTTATTTTGTACTAACTAGTAGCAGCTAGAGTAGGCAGGTAGTACTAGTACCTACCTACTAGTTAGTTAGGTAGGTACCTATAAGGCCGCGGCTTCGCCCGCGTTTTTCTATGGAAAAAGTTTTAAGGCTATTTTTATAGCATGGGAACTGATTTATGGGATGAATAGTAACGAGCCTACGTATTATTCTAGGGCAAGAACGACGTCTATTCTAAATTTCAGCCCGAACCGTTCAGTAGTTTTTGCGTGAAAGAGGGATAAACATCCATTCATCTTACCTCTTACTATTATAATAAATGGGCAAGTCTGTGTGAATGTTTGTTATAGGTAATCTCCGTAACTGCTTCAGTTATTTAGATGAAATTTGGTACGTAGATAGTTTAGGACCTAGAATAGGACATTCGATTCTATCTGAAATTCGATAAATAAATGTCCATGCGGGCGAAGCCGCGGGGCACAACTAGTCATTAATAAATCATTATAGAGTAGGAAGGTATTATAAAGTAGGTAGGTAGGTACCTACGGTGTTTTCAAAGACCACAAAAAGGCAAAAACCCTCAGTTAGAAAACTTACTAGTACAAACTAGTTTCCGAACGAGAGAGTTCGGTTTCAAATAACTTCAGCCAAAAAATCATACCTAAGTACACTAACTAACTACTAAGTACAGGTAGGTACCTAAAACAAGTTGCTAAAATAGGTACTTTTCTAGTAGTATAGGGTTGCCTGATAGGAACGTACAAGTCCGGGAAAAAATAAAAAAAGGTCGCCTGTCAAAATGCGAGTGAGTGGTATAATATCCTTTTCCGGCGCCTTTTAAAAAAATACAAGGTCCGCCATTGCGAGAGCTGTAATTTTATGAGCTGGGACTTCAGGTCTGCCTGTCCTAAATATCTACATTTCTTGAAGGATTTCGAAATCCGGGACAATAACGCCTAATTACTAGAGACGAGACAAGACACGAAATTCCGAGACAATCCCGGAAATCTTGGCATACTCTTGAATCTCACTCTATCTATTAAAAAAAACCGCATCAAAATCCGTTGCGTAGTTTTAAAGATTTAAGCATTCAAAGGGACATAGGGATATCGGGACATAGGGACAGAAAAAGCGACTTTGTTTTATACTATGTAGTGATTTATTACAGCGAAAAAGATGTTAGTTCGAGTTCGATAACGAATGAAAGACCAGTGGAATGATGACTAAAAACTATTATAACCATGAATTGTATGGAGCTCTTGCAGCTTGCTTGATGATACCTTCCTACCAATATCGTGAAATATGGTACGTACGCTGCGTACGTAACCAAAATTATATCATTTACATGTACAACTTCATTCGGCTTTTTACCTCTATTATTAAAAAAAAAATTATGTTTTTGAATCGCGGTATGGGAATTCTAACAAAGTTTCAATAAAATCGCACTAGGTACTTACTTACGTAGGTAGGGAGGGACGCATTTAAACGGTTACATCCTTCTATGGGTAGAATTTTGAAAGCTAAGATACCTACTTAAGTACCTACCTAGGTAGGTACTTTACAAATTGCGACCTTCTAGCTTCAGCGCTGCAGCGGTTTCGGACTTCGGTTTTACTAGAATTCACAAATAATCCAATAGCAATGGTGTATAATTGGACCCATACAACTTACATACAGGCTACAGAACGGAAATGATTTAACTACAAGGTACTTACAAATACGTAGGTAAGAACAGGTACCTACAAATACGTACCTAGAAAATAAAGGTACGAAAATAATCATTTATTTGCGTAAAACACGAGTTTATGCAACTTTGTTTCAAAATAGTTCGAAACTGACACAGAGGCCTAGGGTACGGTTTCGGTTTCATATCAAGTCTTGTTCAGATGAGACAAATAGATTTTATGAGATAAATAAATAAAAAAACGGTAAATTAAGTAGAAGTAGAACGTATTTAATCCTACATAAAATAAAATTAATTTAAAACGTCCGGCTCGCAGGTTGTTGACATGTGAGACAGGTAGCCTACAACACAACACGTAGGTACACGATCTATCAAAGAAGTCAACGACAAACTTACCTCAAAGTTCGTAGAAATGATTCCTTCACTGAAAGTTCCAAAGTACACTCAACACTAAAACAAACACTGCACAACAAATCAGTAGGTATTATTTCCAACACTTCACAAAAGAAGTAAACGAGAATAAGTTATTTCGCGAGTATAAAACTCCCACTTCACACAACAATTCGAACAGGACCACCGCAAACGAGGGGCAAAAGCACACTGGCTTGCGGTTGGTTGGTTGCAGTGTTGCCAGTGGCAGGTAGTCAAATATTACATGAGACAGCTCAAAAAGTAACATTTTCCCGAGAAAAGTTACATTAAGTACCTTATATTATGTGGAAAACGACATAAAGTACCTATCTATGTAATACTTTATTACACAAAAACTAAAATAAGTTATCTGTCCTGTCCCATTGTACACAACTTCAAAAAAATCGCTATCACTTCACTACGACCTCAGTGGCGCAGCGGGCGAGAGTCCGCCTGCGACGGAAGAGGTTGCGGGTTCGATTCCCGCCTCGGAACAAATTTGTATAAAATCGGCAGAAATTTGTTCCGTTGGTCTGGTTGTTTTCTATATACAACAAAAATATCTATCTATGTAAGTATTCATGTAATGTATTAAGTATATCAGTTATAAGTACCCATAACACAAGCTTGAGTAGCTTACTTTGGGGCTAGATGCTTTTTTTTTTCTTTGCTAGTGCTATGTGGATTTTCCAGCATTATAAAAAAAAAAACAAAAGTGACAGATTGGTTGCGTTTCGTTTCGCGATATTTTTTGGTCGCTGAAAAATATTTTTCAAGTTTATTTACCTATATTGACCTAAAAGTAACACAAAATAACATATTGAGTCGTGTAACATTGAAGTAACATGAGAGGGTCAAAAGTAACGTAAAATGTTACAAAAGTTACATTCTGGCAACGCTGGTTGGTTGATTTTGCTTGCTCGAGTCCACACGCACATACAACCAACCAAGCGACGACGACGACGACGCGAGGGCATTCGAGTAGGCACACGCGACAACGGACCCCAACATAAAGCTTCAAATAGCGACATCTATTTCCAAACTCACGACATGTCAGGAGGCCCCACTGCGTCGATGGTAGCGCGGCGGCGCGGCAGGTCACGATCGACTACGACGACGTGGGCGTATAGTCGCGTCGTCGTCGTCGTGTGGTTCCTACATTCTGAGTTTTAAATTCGTTTCACTCAAAAATCATAGATGGCAGGAACGTTTATTTTTATAACCCATCTCTGGGATTTTTATACCTAACTAGCGACCCGCCCCGGCTTCACACGGTTTTATTATAGTATAAACCTTCCTCTTGTATCAGTCCGTAATCCGTTGCGTAGTTTTAAAGATTTAAGCATACAAAGGGACATAGGGACAGAGAAAGCGATTCATTGTTTTAAACTATGTAACTATGTGTATGTGATTTAATTATTACTAGATGCGCCCCGCGGCTTCGCCCGCAAACCAGACATTTATTACAGGTTATTTTGTAAAAATAAAAAATATGTGTTACTTAAGTATTAATTTTCAGGGTTCAAAGTGATAATTATGATAAATAAGATAAATATAAGTTGATCATTATCTTTGATAAATAATATAATATAATCGGAAATATTTAAACTGCCCCTTACATTTTTCGTATTGTAGTAATTATACCCATATACCTATTGGTGTAAGTATCAGAACATGAATTCAATCAAAATTCAAAATTAAAACGTACCTAATAAGAGGTTTCCTTGATTGTTAAGTACATGACGTGTTTATTTTATTCTTCTGATGTAAATTGTGGTAGGTAGATAGCCAAAATACCAGAAATATGAACTGAAAAGTTTACTTTCATTTGATAATTATCATGATATTTATCAAGAGGGATATTTATCTTGATAATTTCAAATCCTGTTAATTTTATACTTTATCCATACCGAGTTTTGAGTAAATCGAAGCAAGGAAAAATAATTTTCCATACAAACTTTACCACCCTATTTAAGCCCCTCAGAGAATACTATCTATGTACCAAATTTCATCTAAATAACTTAAGTAATTACGGAGATTACTTATAACAAACATACACACAGACTTTCCATTTATTGTAATAGTAAGATTATTAATTAAATTAGGTATAAAAATATTTGGCACATACATTAAAGTACACTCAAATACCTATTATTATTAGGTGGGGTGGGTGGGATAATGATCAGCGTAAGCCTGCTAGCAGATGCTGGATGCATCAATAATAATAATACTTTATTAATAATTATAATATTCATATGCTTGTACTCAGGCGAAATATGCAGAATGAATGACCTATTCCAATAATGTAATGTACCATGTTTTGTGTGAATAAATATTACTGAATTACATGCTGAAGACAGGGCACTATGGCGCTCAATAAGGGAGGCTGTGGGCTAACATAGGTTGATGATTATGTTTTATAGGTAAACACAGAATATAGGTACATATACTAATAAAACATTTTCAAGGATACCTTATTCCATATATATTAATTTAATTACTTATATTTTATTTACATAGTTATTCTATAATAATTAATGTAAAATGTTTATAGGATTGTATCTTTTTATATTGTTATAAAAAAAAAAAACAAATAACTTAAATACCTATAGGTACCTACTATGAGTTTTCTTCTGATTCACTTTCTGACTCACTTGGTGGCCACATTGGTCTTTCATCTTTCTCTTTTTGAGCTGATTCTAAGAATTGAGTCTGAGCCTCAATTACACTTTTGCTGTCTGTACATGCCACATACAGGTTCAACACATCAGAATTTAACTCCAGAAATGAATGACCCCATGAGAACTTCGACAGATAAAACTGTGCTTCCTTTTTATGGCCAGTTATAAACATAGCAGCTGCCAATGCTTCAACACAACTAAGCTGATAAGGTTTACCATAATTTATAGGGTTCGCTGCAACTAAAAAAGGCAACAACCTTGGGTGGTTGGACTTCATTCTCCCAAATGGTGTCTCATCTATTCTAGCCCAAGAACAATCTATTACAGCAAGTCCATACTTCTCTATAATTTCTTTATCATTAGGGCTGACACACTGAGTGCCTACAGGTGACAACACTAATCCTTGGAAGCGTTGACCGAGTTTCAGATTTTTTACCAGGTTATGTCTTGCAAGTTTGCGGCCAGAACATTTCTTGGGATCACAGTGGTTTAAATCCCACATACTAACAGGGAATGAGGCTTCAATCCCTTCACCCTCAGAACTACTGTCTTCGTTTGCACTGTCGTCTGATGATTGTAAGCTCAAATCATTGAGTGTTTCAGCATAGTCTTTCTTGACGTGGTGATTGGATTTCTTGCCGTGAATGGCTCCTTTTTTTCCTGGTACCATGATGCGTTTCTGAAAAAATGCACACATTTTATAATGTGTACCTACAATGTAAAATTTATTATGCTATGTACCAATCACTGAATTATTATTACTAAATTCCAAATTTTTTTCCTCAGATTTCTTTTGCTTGTTTGAATGAGATTGGTTCTTCTTACTTTTTATGAATGAATTTGTTACAAACCAGTTCTTTTTGTACGTTCTAATAGGCACAAATTAATAAATATGCTATTTGGATACGACAAAACAACAAACACAAACAGACATGTGAGGAAAACTATTTGTTTTGATTTTGATTTGAATGATTTTGTCTGTGTTGCCGCGTTGGAATTATAAGCTTACTACATATTTCCATATTGTTAGAGTGGCGGGATCACAGGGCGGGATATTCTATACTAGATGCGCCCCGCGGCTTCGCCCGCGAACCAGAGCTTTTTTTTCGTACAAATTTCAGAAGTTTATTGCACACCCCCTAGGGGTTATTGCGTAAAAATAAAAAATAAGTGTTTAATTATTAACTCCATAGTTAAATTATTTAGGTATACCGAGTTTTGAGTGAAAAAAATATTTTCCATACAAACTTTACCACCCTATTTAACCCCCTATTAGGTTAAAATTTTCTAATTTTAATAGATTATATCCTATTTTAGGTCCTAAAGTATCTACATACCGAATTTTATTTTAATAACTTAAGCAGTTACAACGATTACTTATAACAAACATTCACACAGACTTCCTATTTATTAAAATAATAATGGGCGCTCCACATTCACACGAGACGTTCACACAAGAATCTCCGGAGATTCTCAGCGAGAACTGTAGCGAGAACTTCTTTGGGTACACACTCTCACAAAGTTCTCAAATAGTTCTCACTACAGTTCTCGCGCTCGATGACGATGGACGCAGCAGTAACCGCTGCGACAAGTTTATTGTTACGCGGCTCGCGCGCTACTGAGAAACATGCGAGTGTGGAGTCAATACACGTTCTCGCCTGTTCTCACGTTCTCGCGCTCCTTTGTCTCGCTCCAAAAAACCGACAAAAAGTGGAGAAAAGCCCGAGAACAAGGCGAGAACGTGAGACGAGTACGCGAATCGCTTCCACATTCACGTTTCTCGTCTGTTTCACGCGTTCTCGCGAAGTTCTCGTGTGAATGTGGAGCGCCTATAAAATTTTCTGCGTTTTGCGAGACTTATCAAGGTGATATAGCCAGGTTTATGCTTTAGCAAACGTCAATTCAAAAAAATTCACTTTTTTGCATAAAATTTAAAAAAAATTAATCAGTAGGTAAATCAATAACGATATTTCTTTACGCTTACAAAACAAGCTGCAGCAAGACATAACGAATAGGTAATTATGTTCCTAAACTTTAAAACATTACCAAAATAATTGAAATAAGGTGTTACTTAACTAATTGATTTTCTCTTCGCTTCAATCTTAAAAGGCAACTTAATGGTGACTTAAGATTTTTATATCGTACGTATCATGTGTAGGTACGTCCTCTGCATTGTTATTGATGAGAAAGAAGTAGCATTTAATATATAGGAAAGCATAGGTACCTATACTTTCCTTCCTCTACTCAAGCAGCTAAGGCATTATTATTTTTTGATAGTCAATTCAACATAATTATTATGATGGCATTTAATTGAACTAGCACAATTTGTATGTTAAAGTTTTACTTACTAACTTATTTTCAATTAAAAAACTAATATTAACATAAGATATAACTTAAAATATACATGTTTCCTTTTTCATAAGGCTACAAACTGTACATTGAAAAAAGACACTGCGAAGAACCATTTTAAAAACAGTTAGATGTGACTGCAAATACACCAAGGTGGAAACATTTTCAGTTAAATGTGACATTGACAGTTGTGTGGTAATGTCATTGGCATTAGTTCTGCTGATAGAAACATGCTGTTACAATGTTGCAATTTTCCCTTCAACTTCCGTTTTCCTCCGCACCTAGATAAAAATCATACCATGGTGATACCTTGTACCTACTGAGTTTTATGAATGATTCAGCAATTTTAATAAATATAGGGCGGTGGCGGCGGTGATGAACTGATGATCAAACACTGAACACTAGTTTTGAATTTCATTACTTTTCATGCGTGAAATATGAAGTTTGGACAACAAAATTTTTATACTTAGGTACCTAACCTACCTACCTACCTACCTAGGTACTTACTTAGGTACCTATTCTAATGTTTTAAAACGCCTGAATGCGTTGTAGGGGTAGTCAGAGGTAGTAGGTAGACGTTTTTGTTTTCACGGTAAGTCCGCTTGTAAAACAAATGAAATGTTTCCTACTTATTTATTATCGCCAACCTACTTAATCTCGATGGCTTTGTTTGACTTTTCGAAACTATAGATAGATTTCTACTTATTTTGTAGGTACTTACCACTGACCTCTATATATACAAGTACGCGTATATATAGAGGTCAGTGGTACTTACCTATGGCTTTTGACTTTGTACCTACTATGAGGTTAAAAAGTTTGATTGTGGCATTCCTTTCATAATTAAAAACAACATTTCTGTACTCAGAGGGCATGCGCAAGTAATTTTACACTAGACGTCAGTGGGTCCAATCCATTTCGAAATATTTTTGTGACAGAATTCAAATAGCTCTAAATAAAATACAGGTTTGAACCTGTATTTTTCATTTATATTATTAGTGACTGATTCTATTCAAAATTGATTTTACACGGGGAAGAATGAGCAGCGCCGGAATGGCGGGTAAGATTCAACTTTCCGTAGGTAGATAAAAATAAAACCATTAGATTTTTCTATCTATACTTAACTTCTACTTAAGTACGTATGTGACTTTCCTATTGTGTTTGTGGGGTTCAAAGACGATTTTGTTGATTTTTCGGCACCTTTCTCCCCTTGGGGAGATGTCATGAAATTTTCTCGTCTCCTCCTTCACTTGAGATTTGACAAAATGAGTACCTACTAAGTATTTCTATTGTATCAAATTGTAGGTACCTACTTCTTTTACATTGTTGCTTTGGAGTATGTAATTAAAAAAACAGGTTGGAGTGTAAGTAGGTAGTAGGTACAGGATGAAAAACAAAAACTTTCTTTGAATTTGTGATGCTTAATAAACATACTAGGTACCTACTTAGGTACTTAGCGTAGGTATAGTTATATTATGTTTTTGACAGTTTTTATTGTTGTACCTACTTATCATACAACGTGATTTGAAACCAATTTATATTTTATATTGTTACAAAAGCGTAGGTATGGATGGATAGAAGGATGGTGTTTGTTAAGCTAGGTTCATATTGCTGTGTCGGGGTGTGTTGTGGCGCGACAGAACGCTATCGGTCTCATACATTTAGTATGACTAGATTCACATTAGCGACAGATCGCGCCACACCCCAACACAAGCTACTAATGTGAATCTAGTCATACTAAATCTATGAGACCGATAGCGTTCTGTCGCGCCACAACACACCCCGACACAGCAATATGAACCTAGCTTTAGGGAGTTAGGTACCTCTTCACGCCAAAACTATTGAGCGGCTAACATTTTGAATACTTACCTACTTACACGTTTTTCTAGGACTAGGACGCCTGGAATACATAGGCATAAAACATAGGCTACCCGTCAAAGAGTTTCCACGGGATTTATATAACTACTTAACCTTTTAACGTTTCTATAGAAACAACGTATACGCAGCCGCGGTCTAAAACTAGTCACAAATAAATCATAGTAATTTTTCATTAAATTCCCAAAATACTTCTCACAGAACCCTAAACATGAATATGCGCTCAACTCTAGCCTTTGTCTCAGCCATTGTAGCTTGTAGCCTATTATTTCTTCAAAAGGAAATTAGCCTATGATTGCTAGAAATACATAATTAAACAGTAAAATGCTATGCCATTGGATAGTTGATCGATATTTCACGCGTGTGACAGTGTTGGTAATAATGTCTGGGCATCATTGCTGAGTCAGGGGCGAACCGTGACAGTCGGGTGATGCTTCGAGTCATCGAGTCTGAAATAAAATACAGGTTAGTGCAAGATAGGATATATTATACAGTACTAGCTGGTGCCCGCGACTTCGTCTGCGCAGGATTAGTATTTCGCGTAGTTCCCGTTCCCGTGGGAATTCCGGGAGCCTTTGTGCTATTCCAGACAATGTATCGTTCCAAATTTCAGCCAGATCCGTTCATTAGTTTTTGCGTGAAAAAGGTACAAACATCCATCCATCCATCTATCCATCCATACTAACAAACTTTCGCGTTTTTAATATTAGTACCTAGGATATTTTTGTATGACATAGATTGAGTCCTACTACTCGGCAAAGGCACAGAAGAGATACGGACAAAGGTCTCTTGTAGGTATCTTCTTCCACAACTTGCGTTCACCGGCTGCCTTCTCCAGCTCCCTCCTCCAGTTACCCTGGGGATGCAAGGAATCGATTTCGCTTCTAGTTCATTTCCTTAGCCTGCCTCTGCGTCGTGGCTGACCGTATTCAGCATTAAAAAGTATAGAAATTAAAAGGAGGGCTCAGCAGAAAAAATATCAATACCTTCGCCATTTCATTTGTGGGATGAACTATAGAGATACGCACGATGCCGTGATGTCGAACACTTTTATCCGACAGCGAAAAATGTTATGATTTTGAGGTGCAGGTAACATAATAACTTCAATAACTTCTGAAGGCTGATGCTGTAAGTACTTACCTACTCAATTAAGCAAGGGCTATTTTGATGTTATGTATTTTAACAGGAAGACGTGAGCATTATCAATTAAGTTTAAATCACAATAAAGGTTTAGGACATAATAACCAAAGGCACTATCCACAGTAAGGAGGTAGGTATTTTAAGTTATTATTTCTTTACTGGTCAATGGTTTCAATGGTCGAGGGTTTGGTATACCACCATCTTACTAAACTAAGTGAAGATGTGGCCTAAGATGGAGCAAGCCTTTCCAGAAGAAACTGCTTCACTGGATTTATTGGGACTTGAAGACTGTATGTTAGGCTTCGTAGCACAGTTAGTAGCTAGCAAATATAGTTCATCCGGGCGAGTCGAGATGGCTCTTTAGGTTTTTTCCTCAGCCACGTAATCTAGATTCTAGGCGGGCTGTGATGTTGTGACTCAGCCGTCTGACCTTTATCAATCACACGACCATGAGTTTAATGTTTTGTTTGCGAGTTTGTTTATCCGCGTAGGATGAAACCGAGATGTGTAGGAAGCGCTGGATCGCATGTACGTAACTATTTTAGATCTTACTTCAGACAAAATGATATAGGTACTAAGTAAAAGTTTTGTAAACAGATATGCTACTCTAATGATACGTATTTCAACTAGAAATTTAAATTGCTTATCGATTTAAGATCTTTCCTTTAAAAGTAGTATTCTCGACCATAAGTGAGTTTCAGTTTTTTGTTGTGGTGTGTTTGCAATCAATACATCAATTTGGATGTAGTACGTATAGGTCAGAAGAGGTAAACATAGTTTAGGACGTCCTGCGGCCAGGTGGCATGATGATGACGATCTACGAAAGACTAGCAGATGCTGGATGCGACGCGCTGGAAGTCATCATCAGCCTATATTAGTCCACTGCTCAGTGCCGGATTTATATTTTTCATGAGTGTAGGCCACTTTGTCCCGCCGCCCCATGTACTGAGCCGTTCATTATTAGCTGCGCACCCCCCCCCCCCCGGTAGACATACAATGTGATTGTCTGCAATCGAGTGACCGTCCTCTGAAATCTGCCGCCCCCCTAGGACGCTGCTGCCCCCCTAGGACGCCGCCGCCCCTAGGCCGAGGCCTATACGGCCTGTTTACAAATCCAGAACTGCCACTGCTGGACATAGGCCTCCCCTAATAAGCGCCTTAGCGCCCTGTCTTCAGCTTGACGTATGCCTATGTCCAACTATGGACTAAATATTATGGGTTGATGGTCATAGGTAGGTAGGTTAGGTACATGACTGCGTTGAGACCAGACGTACGTAGCCGAAATTGTTGCAAGGAAAACGTACGTAATGACTTTTTAGTTTTGAATAATATGAATCAAATCTAGGTACACTCATGGAAACTCAAAAAAATGGGATAACATTGCATGTAGACTCAGACTATAGAACCATATACTTAGATAAAATTAAATTTTTCAATTTTTAATATTTTCTCCACTTAGATAGTGGTAATTTATGTCCTTGGTTAACTTTATTACTTTTAATGTTGTCTGGGCGTTTATCATTTCACCCCACTCCCTCCCTTATTGATTTGTTTTGACCTTCCCACGCTAATTAATTATACAGACTACCGTACTATAAGTCCTTTGGATATTTTATTGAACAGTTAGGTCTTTGTTAAACTATAAGTTCACGCACATATTTATACTAAGCAAAAATCAATTATGTTAAAGTAGGTAGTACTTATCTTCTTTTTGTCTCTATTTGCGTGACATGACCTCTTTATTTACTACCTATATACTTACCTACAAGCTTTGCCCGCGATTTCACCCGCTTAGTTTTCAGCCTCTGTTATCCGCTTTAAGGAATGTTTGGTGTATCGTTGGCCAAATTAAAATGGGGGGTGAAGGGGGTTATATCTACTAGGTACTATTATCTCTCTTAAAATTTAGATCAATCGACTAGTCATCATTCGCAGTCGCGCATAATGTGAAAAGTGTAGCTTGCTTGAGTTTCAATGGAAATAACAACTCTCGGCTTGAGAGGCATTAGGGCGGATCTCAAGTTACGCCCAAAATGACTTTTTTGCATAGTGGTGCTTAGTTTTACTTTCTCTTTCTTGCAAACTTACAATTACATTTCTATCTCTTTTCATTCCAAAACTAGGCATGTGCATTTGGTCGGATCTAAGGATTATCAGAAAATTCTGTGAGGCATAAGAACTTTTATTAAGATATAATTTTATGCACCTAATGATAAAATAGTTTTTGGATACGCATCTCAGTTACAACCATTATGCTTCTAAATTTTTTTCCCACATTCTATACGTATCAATACATAAGTATTTCTGCCTCTAAATAAATTCACAATGATGGTACGCAACATTAGATGCAACCTTATGCTTCAAATATTTTATCAAGATCACTGCTATTTTAAAGTTCAGAAAATTACTTAAGACCATATGCTTCTAACAAGATATCGGTTTGTCGTTGAATTGATGTAATTATCTGCAAATAGCTCGTTTGCTTCCAAACAAATGCAAGAAAACGACCCCGAAGGTATCAACATCGGGCCTTTTCGTAAAATTTTCAGGTATTTTCGTCGTCGGTTGCCAGCCAATGACAGTGTGGTGTAACAAACAAAATTAAATTGCGTCAATCCTGACACAGAGCCAATATAATAATCAAGAAGGACTAAGGACTAATATCAAACAACAAGTGCTTGCAACGAGTGTGGATTGATTGAACTTATCGGCCGGTCGGCCATTAAGTAAATAAATTAAAACCATTTAATTTAATAAATTAAATGGTTTTCCTTGCCTAGTTAAACACCATTGCCAGTGAGGTGAAACCATGGATAAGCTTGGTCACCATGCATTGGCATGTGTCTCTAGTGCAGGACGTGTGTCTCGCTATAATTCAATTAACGCCATCATCCGTCGGGCTTTTACCAGCGTCAGTGTGGCAGCTACACTCGAACCACAAGGCCTTATGCGAGATGATGGTAAAAGACCTGATGGTATGACTCTGATTCCCTGGAAGATGGGTCGGCCTTTAGTTTGGGATGCCATGTGTGTAGATACTCTAGCGCCTTCACACCTGGCAGGGACATCAGCAAGAGATGGCTCTGCAGCTTCATCAGCGGAGTCCCTCAAACGGCGAAATGCTTATCTTGACCGAGGTTACCTATTTGAGCAATTTGGGGTGAAAACCCTTAGTTCTTTGTCCTGGAGCAAATCGAAATTTTTAAAGATCTTACCAAACTTCTCCTAGAGTCCAAAGGAGATCGGAATGCTGGCTTCTATTTTGGTCAACGAATTAGCATTGCCATTCAACGTGGCAATGCTGCCAGCATTATGGTTACTCTGCCTTCTGGTGACGGCTTAGATTTTTAAGAGTTTGTTGTAATTGTAATATACTATTCGCTCTATTAATTATATGGTACCTACTTATAAACATAATTGAAGCCTAAAGAAATAAAGATATTGATTTCATTCAGTAAATATTATTTTATTGTACTGTGTGTTTATAAGACAAGTTTTGATAAATGTGAAAAACTACGTAAAAATAGTTAGGATTTGTGTAATTAACACTACGGTATGGAGTACGGTATAGATGATGGAGGATAAAGATAAAGTAAGTACCTAAAATCATTTTTTCCGTGGATGGTTGTAAAGATTTGACTTTTTCTGGCGTAGATATTTTATAAAAAGACTCAGAAGTAAGGCTTACTTCAAGTTAAATATGGCTCAATCAATAATGGATCATATAAATTCGTATCCAGCTTATGAGAGCCATTACTCGGGAGAGCAGTGGTAAAAAATGTTTGAGACCGAAACTAAACATTGCTACAGTGTTTAGACAATATAGAGAGCTAAAGATATACGATGGAACTCCTGACGAATTGATTCGAAAAGAGTGTCTATATCGGAATATATTCAATACCAAGTTTAATCTCAGCTTCTTATTACCATCAGTAGACACATGTGACGATTGTGATGGATTTGCAAGAAAATTGCAAGATGTCTTGAGTGATACCGAAAAGGAAGAAAAAGAAAAATAAAATCATAAAGCAGCGGAAGAAAGATATAACTTAAAAAGATCAGACAAAACAGACGCATTGAATAGTTCAGGATAGAAAAAAGTGTTGATGTTTGATTTGCAAAAATTGATCCGATTTGACAAACTGCAAATCTTTCTACTTACGAAAACTCTGGACTTTGAATTTGACATTCTATGATGCAACAAGTAATGTTTCTACAAATGTTATTTGGTCAGAAATATAAGCGGAAGAGGAAGAAACGAAATAGCTTCCTGTATTATTCGTTGGGCAAAAGAGATCAGAAGTAGGTATAACTAAGCTGTTGAAGAGTTGACATTATAAGAAATATTCATAGATGAGAGTTTACATCTACTTCTTCGATGTTGAGGCTCAACGTCGAATCACGAGATACAATTCAAGTGTAAAGGCAGAAATCGCAGGCATAAAGTCGAATCTCTCATACACCCACCGATATTGAGCCTAATGCAAGGAATTTACAGGCATAAGGTCGCATGATGCCAATTTCATGAAAAATCGATTATTTGATTTTTTTGAACAGTGCTACAGTATTATTGTAGTAATAAGGTGTTAGTAATAAGTAGACTGTATACCTCATTATTATTATTATTGTAGTAACAATTTTATTTAAGAATTATTGTTAGATTATTTAAGAAACTAGTCTTAGTACTTATTAAAACAATGTGACCTAATTTTAAGACAATTTCCGACACAATACAACTATTGTTTGAGAATAAATGATTGAATTGAAAATTGAATGATTGATTGATTGTAAAAAAATAAAGGTATAGTACCCTGTTAAACACAAAAAAAATACAAAAATTCCAGCCTTGATACTATAGGAATTATGGCCAAATTAATGTGACATTTTTGTTTTGGCTCTCCTGAAAAATGACAAAATCATACATCCGGCCTTAGAGTCCGTACACACGGCGCGTTGCGTTGCGTTGCGTCGTCGCAACGCAAATATTTTGACGCATACCCGGCCACACAGGCGCTGCGCCATCGCAGCGTTACTACGATGCAGCCTTAACGTTCCGTCGGCGCAGCGGCGACGCACACCCCTTCCCGCTTCGTCTCGGGGGCTGCTGTCCGTCATGTGTGCGTTGCGACGACGCAGCGCGCCGTGTGAACACCTTGGTTATTTGTATGTAAAACAACGCAGCGGTAGCGCTGCGTCGACGCAACGCTGACGCAACGCGCCATGTGTACGGACTCTTATGCATCTGGAGCCGAGAACTGTAGGTATGTTTTCACACCAAGGAGATGCTGCATCGCCATAGTTTTTTTTGAAAATGTATAGGTAGGTATGTACTTACATAAAATCTTTCTAACACAGTTAGAATTGTTTCACTCTTTTCTCCACAATTAAAAAGCTTGACATGACCTTCCTTAAAAAAAATATAAACTCGTTTTTGCACCTAGGGGTTAAGTGTTACCAACTTAGATTGAAAATGGATCTGAAAGTTCAGGCCACGGAAAGCATTCAATAACCAGAAAAATTTATCAAATTTTTAACATTTCATTATCAAGAACCTAGGTATTTTTTTTAAATGTGTAATAATATCAACTTTTAAAATATCTGCACAATGTTGGAGATACCTAGTATATTCTTTCTTCCCACAGAGGTGATCTTTCTTATGTGCGGTGCGGATGCGCACCATTATTTTAAACTGCTATTTTAAAAACAGGCTAATTGGTCGTTCTGACGACGACGACGGCGAATTTGACCGTTTGTTACAACATAGAATTTTTAATTCTTGCTAAGTAAGCCCTACCTATGTAAGTACTTACATTCCTCTTTGTTTTTGTTGCAGCTTGCTTTAACTACGACTCGTCTGAAGTCCCACCAAAAGGTGAAAAAAATATCATGGATCCAACCGGTAAGATTTTATTATAACCACATGATTATAATATTTTTTTTTAATACCTTCTTATCAGTAGGTACACATTACACACTTTTGTAATGATAAATGATAGACTGCGGGCTGCTCAATGCGGGTTAGTTTTATTTTAAGTAAGGTGGTTGGATTACCATACCTACACATTTCATGGTATTTATATTCACATATAATGTACCTAACCTACCTATTCCTCAATTGAATAAATATCAGAATAGAAAAATAAAGCGCGTGAAGCAAAATAAGAACGATACCTACCTATACATAGTGTATACCTAATATGTAGTTGCAAAATTTTAGAATTTCACTAATACTTTCAAGGCCACTACGACGCACATCAAATCACACGATAGAAAATCATCGACTTTTGTTTTATTGCACCTATTTATCGACGACACAAACGCCGTAGGTAGCGTATTGACGAAACGGCGACGCGGCGGCGGCGCGGGCGCGGCGGCGCGGGCGCGGCGGCGCGACGACGCGGCGTGGGTGTGTGTGTGTGTGTGGGGTGTCACGTCGTAATCGGCGCGAGTTCGTGGCTCTGACTGGCACCTAGTCACTAACTACTACATGTAAAAACTCTACTAAATGATAAAATATGATAATTTAAATTATTTAAGTTTAGTCACGATTTCCAGTTTTATCGATCTGGCTGGCGATCCTGTGATTGAGTCGCAGAGTTTGGGTTTTATTGGTAGTTGGTAACACTGAGGAAGAAATAATAAAGCAGTGCTGATTTAAGTAATAATTATTATAGTGCAAAGAGTTACAACGCTCATGACAGGGATGTGGAAAATTTCCTCATCCATGGCCCGAACTATGACACAATGGTGATTTCACCGTCACTACATCGCAAATCGCCAGTACATGGGATTCTTAACCGGATAAATGGTAACCTATTAGTTATGACGTATACCTAGTACCTATATAGATTTTACTATATTTATTATATTAAACTAACATACAAATTATCATCAGTAACTTTATTTATTAAATCAATAAATTAAACTAGTAGTAGGTATTTCCACTTTATATTAAGTTCTAAAAAAATTAAACCGTCACCAGAAAGCAGAGTGCCTAGAGTTTTGCAGCGTTGCCTAATTGGTTGACCGAAATAGAAGCCAGAATTCCGATGGCCTGTAGAGTCTACACTCATATATTTTTTGTGTGCCCCACCCCAGGACCCCAAGGACCAAGGGTTTCTACAAATTAAAATTAATTTACTAACTTTTACTAAAATTAAAAAAGTCGAATGTCGCATGTTTATAAACCATGTCACGCTAGTAGGTTAGATATATTGTGAAGGAATAGTGATTGAATCGGATAGCAATCACGTGACTTGGGTGAGGTGTGCATACTGTGCATAATTATAGACTACACGCCATGAGACGTCACTTCATCGCTCATGGGTTGGGGCCGTTGGTTGGACCATTTAAATTATAGTAGGCCGAGGCAAGCTAGCTAGAGACATAAGAATAAATAATAATGCTAGAGAGTCAAATAAACTGCATTATCCGGCAACTGGTCAAGGAAACAATTTTTATTGTTTATTTATAAACAATAGACCTTCGCTTCGTTTCGTTCTTTTCTTACCTGGTGGTAAGTGACGCCTTACCCCACTGATGACAATAGGACTCTATTACTAAGCTTCCGGTCTGTGTATCCATCTGTATGTCTGTCAGCTTACCTTACCTAGCTGTCTGGTAAACCGTAAAGACAGACTGATGCAATTTACTCAGAAAATATACGTATTTCTTTCGCAGCTGTAATAAATAAATAAATTATGCTGGACATTCCACATAGCACCATCTAGCCCCAAAGTAAGCTACTCAAAGCTTGTGTTGTGGGTACTAGATAACTGATATATTTAATACATGATACAATACATAGAGAACAACCAGACCAACGAAAAAAATTCTACAGATCGTACACAAATTTGTTCCGGGACGAGACGGGAATCAAACCCACAACGTCCTGCGTCGCAGGTCCTGCTTCGCCCACCGCACCACATCTCGCATCTCCGCCTCGGAACAAATTTGTGTACGATCTGCAGAAATTTGTACCGTGTTGGTTTACAGACCAGACATATTTCATTATTTTTGAACGTAAAAACATATTTTTTCAAATAAGCTAGTCATTCTTGCATTTCGTGATCGATACAATAGATTTTGTTTCTTCCGAGTTTTAGTATTGCCTAATAATAAAGTGAATGCAAAACTAAGAATGTTTAAAGATGTATCTACCCAACCCACTTCCTTTCCATGATCTATTTTGTCTTCGCTTCGCTCTGATTCCTTCACAAGAATAACCAATTATGCCTACCGACTGTCATGTGATAAAGGAGTGCCTTCCATCAAGACCTTCTTTAAAAAAGGATCGTCGCTAAGTACCTACATGAGATTACGTACCTAGTACCTACAACATCATAATAAAATACATATTTTTTGAACATTAATAATTTTAACACAGTTTTTTGTTATTTTTTTAATGAGACTCATGTTTGTGCCGTTGTAAAGGTAATTTCCCTTCTAAAGTAATATGGATCCTGGGCAGTGACGGATTTATATTTTTCATGAGTGTAGGCCAAGCCGTTCATCATTAGCTGCGCACCCCCCCCCCCCCGGTAGACATACAATTTGATTGTCTGCAATCGAGTGACCGTCCTCTGAAATCTGCCGCCCCCCTAGGACGCTGCCGCCCCCCTGGGGCGCCGCCGCCCCTAGGCCGCGGCCTATACGGCCTGTTTACAAATCCAGGACTGATCCTGGGATAGATCCTGGACAGATCCAGGACTGATCCTGGGATAGTTTTCTAACCGAAATCAGATTTATGTTTCAAATGACGATTATTTTACAGATTTTCATATAAAAAGTATATAAAATAGCGATTGCCTGGTAAAACCTTGTCGAATAGTTGAGCTGGTAGGTACTGGTTCCTTATTTAAATAACCTCGAATGCCTCTGCCCTACAAGGGACAAGAAAGATCCCTCCATGACGGATGATCTTGATCACCAACAGGGTAGCGGTCGAATGCGACCGGGTTCCCGTAACCCTGTCAAGTGATAATGCGCCATCAAACGAATCGTCTGGTGACGAGTAGTTAGACCAAAGACATCATTAATATCTCTGAGTTTGAACACGCTCTGGCACTACAGTGAAAGAGGAAAAATCGGGTTTTAGTTGGTAAGGATAACACTAGTAGTCAATGGAGAGCCCAACATGCCCCTCTAACCTCTTCAAGCTAGAGGAAATGCGTAAACATCATTTTCCCATTTGAAAAAAGTGAGTTGAGTTCAATACAAATACGTGTCCTTGAGAGGCGAAGAAAACAAATTGTGTTACGCCCGCCCTTATTCACTCCTGTTCGGTTATCCTCGGTGCGGTGCGATACCAGGGTACCTAGGAGATACCAGACACGTACTATTATCTAAACTGTGGCCAGGGACAAATGGGTCGATGGGACCGGAACGACAGCCAAGGTCGTGATGAAACAGTTACATAACAGACTGCATGCTGCTACCGATAGGCACGTACCAAGAGAAGTAGTGAGCTACCCCAGTCGATATCTGGCTGGATGCAATCCAAGAAGAATAAGATCAATATTTTTAGCGTTTGAGACCGGTATTCGATGAATCTATATTAATATTAGGTTCACAGACAATAATAAGGCACTCAAAAAAGGTAGGTGTAGATAGGTTCTTCTATATTTAGCTAAAGTTTTAGTAAAAATGAGGAAAAAGAAAGATGTTTTTGCGGACTTATAAAACATTGGTATCACATTTAACAGCATAAATGAATGATTTAAATAAATAAGTACCTATTTAGAAAGAAACGGGAAAAGGCTAAGGTGAAACGAGCTTTAAATTTTATGACACTTCTGAATGCTATCTATTTCTGCTTACTACCTACATATTTTAAAATACCTTTAGTGCAAAAAAATAAGTACCTGTGCATGTTTAAGGATCTACCTGCCCAGTCCCGCATTTTGCGCATGCTAGCTATTTATTATGCAGCAAAATATAGTGCAGTAGAATCTTTTAGTATACTTATTTGCCACTGCTACACACATTCATTTTTGGTTGATATAATAGCATCAACAATTCTTTTTTTTTAATGTATGAATATACCTTGGTACTTAGTAGGTATGGTATATGTGTTATGCCCGTACATATCTATAGGTATAACCACCTTATTTAAGCTATGTTTTAATTATGCCTTTTATTTAAACAGTAACCAATAATTTATGTGTGGTTTGTTTTGTACTATGTGTTATGCCCGTACATATCTATAGGTATAACCACCTTATTTAAGCTATGTTTTAATTATGCCTTTTATTTAAACAGTAACCAATAATTTATGTGTGGTTTGTTTTGTGACAAATAAGTGTTTTACTTACCTAGGTACTTACTCATGTCCCGGAGTTTTTTTTTCACCTTCGTCCTACTCGCTAGCTAATCTAGCTCTGACCTGCCATGACACCAGATGAACCACTAAATAATTACACATTTCCATGTGGAAAATGCTTTGGGCTGGGCACCACCCTCTCACGTTACCCGTAATTATGTCTTTGACCTCACCCACAACCTGGATTGTAAATTTGTAAATCGTATTTCCGCTGTGGCTATTCCAGAATTTTCTCATCTTAGGCACAATTTTTATTTTTAAGGTATTTTAGACAAACCTTCCATTTTTATTTCATCTGATTTATTATTCCTTTTTAATTTTTACTCAAAAGTCGTCTCTAATTACTTAATGTACCTAGTTTAGTATGTAGTACCTACTATGTACCTAGTATATACCTAACTACAAAGGTAAGGTGCACCGAGGCGATTGCAACTATGGGGTGAATGTGACTAATTGATTTATCTTTCATTCTAACGGTTTTTGATGAGCAAACCATCTATTGGTGAACAGACAAATTAGTGTTAGTCCCAGAAAATAACAGATGGCGCTCCTACCTATGAAACTGTTTGACCGAGAGACTTTTTTCTGAAAGACACCTTTTTGGACAAGTGTTTGTTGACGACCTGCGTGCAAACTTTTATAAAAAAAAATATAAAACGTAGTTTCTGTGCAGTTTCAAAAGAAGAAAAGTAGAAATACTAACCGTAAGTAGCTTTTCCGGTAATAAATATAATCCTACGTCACATATTTCGAATAATATTACAACAGTTACTTTCGCCTCTTTTTTTTGTGTTGCGGGGCGATTGTAGCTATTTTGATAAATTATGGCTAGTTGCAATAGCCCTTATGTTTTTGTATGGAAAATGTGAATCACTAGTGATGTTTAGTGTCGATAGAATAGTATGTCGATATTTTGTAAATAAACTGTGCATTGCGATATTTGTTTTTGCTGCCTTAATCAAATAGGAAAAAATCTATATATAGTGTATTTTTATTCATATTTTGGTCATATTCTTATTAAAAATAACATTTAAAAAATTTAACCATGTTTTATTTTCCGAATCCATCGTTGCCGGTTACAGTTACATAGGAAAAGTTATCGATGAATGTAGTCCCAACACTAATTCTATGGAGCGCAGTTGCATTCGCCCCAAAAAAAATGCAAAGCATTTTTTATGCTACATCCTGCGTTTTAGTACTGTTTGAAATCGTTTATACGTAAATATGGATTCAAGGTTATATAGTTATATAATTCTTAGGTTTAAAGCAATAAGCACAAACAAGTTACACTAAAAAGTCACATTCGCCCCAAAGTGGGGCCAATGTAACTTTATCTGTTTTAACAGAGACTGTATTGTAAATATATCTAAAATACACTATTATTCAACGTTATTTTAATGTAAAATATTTCATAGATATATGCTTTACCATATGGATTTACTAGAAATTCAATTTTATCTTACTGGACGATTATGGCAAAAGATAAAGTTAAAAATTCAAAGTTGATAGTCGCAATCGCCTCGGTGCACCTTACTCTTTTATCAAAATCAGTAAATACTATAAATTGTTATCGAATTTGATACTTATTAATAGGTAGTATAATATGTTATGTAGGTGGGTAGGTACAAAGGGTACCAATTCGGTAAAAACAAAAAGGTATAAACTGTAAACTATGTACTTTAAAACATTTTAATCAACAGGCACTATTCGGTTGAATTGAATGGGACTTTAGTCATTTGGTGCAAAAATGGACAGCTATCTTACAAAATCCTGATTTTACAATTAATTATTGTAAGATGAAGCTTTCATAAAATTCTGAGTTGGCAGCACCGCGCTCCCTCGAGTTGCTACCTCCCTTTCCCTTCCTTCCCCTCCCGACTTCCCTTCCCCCCCAAACTTTAGTTGCCGGCCGCTATTCAAGGTTAAAGCACGTACCGAATGTTTCTCAAAAATTGTGGCTGAAAAAACGAAAACGACGCACGTGTTGTATTATTTTTGTGTTGTGTGATACCTAGTGTTAACCATGTACCACAGCAAACCACATACGAACTCATATGGTAAGTAACCTCAGTAATTTTGATTCCTCTGAGATGTTGCTAACACGCAAACAAAATTAGTTTTTGCTATATGAGGAGAGTGATTGTGTCAACAATTTGTCAATTTTTGAAACCAAAAACCGATATACCAATCATAGATTAATAAAATAAGGTAGGTATCTTATCTATACAAATGCACGTTTGACAGCACGTAAAAAGTAAATACAGTGTTGTCATTGTTTGTTGTTGTCATTGTTTATTGTTGTTATTCACACGGTCGTAATATTGAATGTTGCAAGAGGTTGCAAGCTTATAGGATTAAGGGTTGCAAGTAATTAACCATTAGAAACCTGCTACATAAGCTACCTAATAAATTATGTACTTACCTATTCGATTTAGAGGGTTGTCATGTTTGTAGCAAGTTCAGTTTGTACCTTATAACCACATTGTATTGTAGCCTGTAGGTATTGATCCAATCGTCGTCGTCGTCATGACTTTAATTATCGAACCTTTACCTTCAGGGCAAACACTTTTTAGTGTGTCGTCGTAGGTAGGTACGTACGCGAAGGGTGAAAACAAGGCCACTTTTACTATGACGTCGCTTTTCGCCCGTCCGCCTGTCTGTGGATTTCTCTTCCGCTACAACTACGGTTATAATAAAACTAAGTTTTAATGATGGCCAACATCCAATTCGCTATTAGCACTAGTAGTATCGATCACCGAAGTTAAGCAGCGTCGGGTGCGGTGCGGTCTAGGGATGGGTAAACTGAATCAGAGGCATTAAAAAGAATCGTTTCACTACGGTGACGCGTTAGCTTAACTATTCTCTCTAAACCTTAATGATTCACCGATTCATCGAGTGTCCGCCGAGTGAATCGTGAATCGAACCAAGGAAAAAATATTTTCCATAGGTACTTACCCCACCACATTTAAGCCCTCAGAGGTTAAAATTTCCAAATTTTAATAGCCTACCTATGTCCTATTATAGGTCCTACACACTGACCTCTATATAACTTGTATAGATACAGGTCAGTGGTCCTACACTATCTACATAGGTACCAAATTTCATTTAATTAACAGGAATTATATATTAAAACAAACATTCACACAGACTTTCCCATTTATTATAATAGTAAGAAAACAAAGCATCCAACTATACCCCTTGAAACGGAGGAATCCCTAAATCAGACCACATTTCAGAATCGCTAAGGAGAATTATTAAATCTCATTCAGCGAGTCAGTCAGCGACTTAATACTTTAATTCTGAATTATAACAATACTTAGAACTACTTAGTCTACTGAGAATTAATTCACTCTAGTGAACAGACTCAGTGAATCGTTTCGGACAACTGAATCAAGATTACCCATGTCTAGTGCGGTCAGTACTTGGATGGGTGACCACGGCATTTCTTCTTTTTGCTTTTTTATCCATGAAATAGAATCCGTATTTAGGTTTTTTTTGCAACAACTAACATTTGAATTTATGCTTCGAAAGGTTTTATTATTAGCTTATCTTTTGTTTGTGCCTCTTTCTTGTACTTAAATCAATATCTTATTGTTTTGTTATCCCTTCACTCGCGATCTCTCGAGGTAACGCTTAATCTTTCCAAATCTTAGGTATTTGGGGAGAGGGTTTTTTTAGCAAATATCACGTAATAGACAGATATCTTATCTAACCTGAATGATGTGCGGGTGCACATCATTCAGGCCCATCATTTCACTTATTTCGTCGTCCCGCGCTGCCTAGGTAGGTATGTAGGTATACCTATGTCGTCGTCGTGGTCTTTGAATTCGTGATATGATGGTACCTAGTTCATTCAAACTATAAATAATGTTTTCAATTCAAATATTTATTTCAGACAACAATCATTGCATACACCAAATAAATCAAAGAGAGTAAAGCACAGGTACCTACTATAAGTAGGTATCGAACGAGACGTGACGACTCATTGGTATAGCGCAGTTTTGTTTTGCGTGGAGACGTGACGACTCATTTACGTATTGCGTTGCTTTGTTTTGCGTGGTTCCTTTAGGAACTTAGGCAAATCATATCCCTTTTTCTATAGGATTTGGTAATTACAGCGCGCCTCTATACCTGTATAAGCACTGTACGATACTACCGTCAAACGGACTTCGGGCTCTGGTCAAGAGAGTAAAAAACTTGTCCAACTTATCCAGTCAAATAAATGAATGAGAGGGTACTATATGACTTGCACGAATAATTCATGTAAAAGCTAAAAGCTGTAAAGTTTTAAAACACTTATATTTTTATCGTAAAATGGATTTAGAACGACAGAGGCATTCATTTATTATGTACTAGATGCGCCTGCGGCTTCGCCCGCTAACCAGTTTTTTTCATACAAACTGCCCCTAGGTGTAATTTTGAACACTCACGGTAGGGCTGGTCCACCAGTTCAAAGTCGCCCAGCGAGCTATGGGAAGAGCTATGCTCGGAGTCTGAAGGATAGAATTCGTAACGAATACCAACAACCAAAGGTATCGACATAGCTCAAAGAATTAGCAAGCTGAAGTGGCAATGGGCTGGCCATATCTCGCGAAGAACCGACAACCGTTGGGGTAAACGTGTTCTTGAGTGGAGACCGCGACTCGGTAAACGTAGCGTAGGAAGCCCTCCGGCCAGGTGGGATGACGATCTGCGACAGACTGCTGGCAGATGCTGGATGCGTCAAGCTGAAGACAGGGCGCTATGGCGCTCATTGGGGGAGGCCTATGTCCAGCAGTGGACTAATATAGGTTGATGATGATGATGATGATGTAGTTTTGAAAATATAACAAAAAAGTGGTTGATTATTTACCTACTTTGTAGTTTATTTATTTCAAATTTTGAGAGTGAATCAAGCCAAGGAACAATAATTTTCCATACAAACTTTACCATCCAACATCCTACCGCTTCAGCGATTAAAATTTTCAAATTTTAATAGCCTTTGTCTTATTCTAGATCATAAAATATCTGCATACCCAATTTTATCTAAATAACTTAAGTAGTTACGGAGATTACTTATAACAAACATTCACAGACTTTCCAATTTATTTTAGATATAATTATAATAGTAAGATTATTCTATCTATATGTATGTATCAGTCATCTAGTACCAATAACACAAGCTCTTTTTGACTTGGGTGGGGCTATATGATGTTGTGTGAATTGTCCAGCATTTTTTATTTATTTATTTAAAAACGATACTATGACAAAGTATAGTGACGCGATAGGTTAGCGACATTAGCTTGCATTAGTAAATAAATAAATAAATAATTCCGGACAGTCCACACAGCATGATCTAGCCCCAAGCTAAGCAGAGCTTGTGTTATGGGTACTAGATAACTGGTATAGGTCGCGTCACGTAAAAAGAACGCTGGAAAAAAGTGGAAGGGGTATGTTCGCGCATGGGTACACTCGCGTACGATAGTACTTTGCCAATTTGCTATGCCTATTTTTAACTAATATTTCACTCGCGGCTTGGTGTTGGTTATTAGAAAATAATATTAGATAAAATTAAAAACAAGTTCGATTCAGTTTAAAATGTTAAATCTAATTAAAAAAAAATAATGTAATGTAGCAACTCCATCCATTAAGTCGTCTTGGGTGACGTGAAAACCAGATGAGGACGCGGGATTGATCATGTCTACCAAATGATCGCTTTTACAGTAATCGACCTCTATTTCCTTTACCTTTGTGCATAATTTCCAAAAACCATTAAAATGTAAAACCATTTCGTAAACTTTTGTGCGTGATGGTATTTTGACAAGAAACGTGACGTGTGACAGCAAATGTCATCTGACAAACCAATAGCGCACCGGCAAGCATGCGGCGCATGACCCTTCCACCCCGCGCCCCACCGCATACCTCCAAATAGACCTATAAATCGCCTACTGCGCATCTTGACCGCCAGCGTTCTTCTTACATGACGCGAACTATAAACTTAATACAATACAGTAGATACAGTATTGTTTTTGTACATTGCAGTAGCATGGCACAGACCCCAGTCTGCCAGTTCTAGGGTGGATGAGGAGCTGATGCAGAAAAGCGCCCGAGCTGTCGCTGGAACTGCGGACCCTCTGGAGAAACTCCGTCTGCTGTGCCTGTCGCGCGGCTGTTCCGGCATTCTAGCGCTTAGCAGGTAATTTATTTATAGACTAGATGCGCCCCGCGGCGTCGCCCGCGAACCAGAGTCTTTTTTCGTACAAACTTCAGAAATTTATTGCACTCCCCCTAGGCGCTATTTTGTAAAAATAAAAAATACGTGTCTAATTTTTCACTTTATAGTTTATTTATACCGAGTTTTGAGTGAATCGAACTAAGGAAAAATTTTTTCCATACAAATTTTACCACCCTATTTAATCCCCTCAGAGGTTAAAATTTCCAAATTTTAATAGCCTATGTCCTATTCTAGGTCCTGTAACAAACATTCATATAGACTTTCCCATTTATTTTAATAGTAAGATACCAACTGAAGATACACACAAAAAAGAGAGTACATAAAGTACAATACAATGCTCTTTATTATACACCACAGTTTAGAAAAACAGAACAATAACAAGACTAAGATGTAGAAAAGTCAATAAATTAATAATGTTGGACAGTCATTACAGCACCATCTAGCCCCAAGCTAAGCAGAGCTTGTTTTATGGGTGCTAGATGACTGATATACATAGATATTTTTAATCTATACTTATTATAATAAAACTGTAACAGGTCCAATTCTGTACATTGAAGATATTTTGAAAAATTTTTTTGGGGGGCATTCTATTATCGATACTCAAGCCAAAACTGTCATTTTTTTTATTCATGTCTGTCTGTCTGTCTGTCTGTCTGTCTGTATCGTAAACGCGCATCACGCCGAAACTACTTGATGGATTGAAATGAAACTCGGCATGATTATAGGTCATACTACGAGGAAGGACATAGGATACTTTTTATCCCGGAATTCAGTAAGGTTCTCATGGGAGAGGGTATGAAAGTAAAATTCCTTTACCGCGCATCACGCTGAAACTGCTGAATGAATTGGAATGAAACTCAGGACGATTTGAGTTCATAGTACAAGGAAGGACATGGGATACTTTTTATCCCGAAATTCAGTAAGGTTCCCCTGGGAGAGAGGGTGGAACAAAAATTCTTTAACCACGCATCACGACGGAATTGAATGAATTCGAATGGAACTCGGGACGATTGGACATGGGATACATTTTATCCCGGAATTCAGTTTGGTTCCCCTGGGCTATACGGGTTTTCAAAAATTTCTCACTGCATCTGAACGACGCGTACACACGCGTCGTTCAGATGTTGTGAGAAATTGAACTGATAAACGCGAAAGTTTGTAAGTATGAATGGATAGATGGATGGATGTTTGTTACTCTTTCACGCAAAAACTGCTGAACGGATCTGGATGAAATGGCACAGAGATAGATTATAAGCTGGAATAAGAAATAGGCTTTATTTTATCTCGAAAATCCCACGGGAAAGGGAATTACGCAAGTAAAATCGCGAGTACTCCAAATACTAATCATGCGCAGACGAAGTCGCGGGTACCAGCTAGTTATACATAAAAAAACACCCAGAACCCCGGAACAATATTTACTTGTATTCGATACAACAGTTACAATTTTTAGGGTTTTCCGTCGAATGGATGATGATGGCAGCAAGTACTTGAATAAAGAAGAGTTCCTGCAAGGAATCAAAGAAACTGGACTAGATCTGAACTCAGAGGTACATAATACAAATAAAAATTAAATATACTTACTGTTTTACATAAAAATGATGCTGGACAATCCATACAGCATCATCTAGCCCCAAGCTTAGCAGAGCTTGTGTTATGGCTACTAGATGGCTGATATAATTAATACATGGATAGATTGTTTTTATTATACATTGAAAACATCCAGAACCCCGGAAAAAAATAAAAGAAATATTTACACATCATACAAACATATGTCCTAAGGTTGGAACCGAAACCGCAACCTCGTGCGTCGCAGGTGGACCTTTATCCGCTGTGCCATCGGTCTATAAATAAATATCTTCAAAATAACACGACATGCTGCTTTTACTATACGTGGATTTATACGTCCTTTAAGTACGCAGTTTGAGTTCGCACGATTTAGTCTTAATTGTGTATAAGTGAAAACAAAGACGCACATTCTCCGGTATCGAGTCACCACATATTTGACGGGGAATTTGCTAAAAATAGCTTTATGAATACAAAATAATGGTATAAAAGATTATCACAGAAACCATAAAAGGGTTCCGTTCCATCCTTATTAATATTATAAGAAGATGTAAAAGATTGTACCTGTAGATGTATGGATATTTGTTCCTATTTCACGTTTCACTTGGGTATCAAAATTCCAAATATCTTCAAAATAGGTTTTGTGGTTTCGGAGATTTGTGGTAACAAACATTACATACACAAACACAACCTTTCGCATTTTATATTAGTGGGATAATCATTCTCCCGATGCCATTTTAAGGGCCCCTTGTTCGAAGACTTATGCCAGGAACATTTTTCGAAGCCCGCGGGCGTCGCGCCGCTCGCGATTTTGTAGGTATTTAGGCATCATGAATAGGAAAATAAAACTACAACATCCACCTCAGCGATTTGTACTAGAAAAATGAATTATCTAAATATTGGTGTAAAGATAAGGTCAATAAGTTTATTATTTTAGGCACAGTATTGAAAATGTTTCTTAAAAAGAGGCAACTTTGGTATTTTTTTCTATCGAGCGAAGTTCATCTGATTGTGTAAATGTAAGCGAATTGCACTCTGTAAGATCCTTAACTGAAACATATATTTTTTTCAGAAATTTACGTCAATATTTGACTGATTCATATTGATTTTAAAAACAGCATTTGCGGGATAAGGGGCCCTTAAGCAAAAACTTTCAGGAGCGACGTTCTTAATAAACAAAGGTTGCTCTTATTTAACCGATCCCGATTCGATAGGCATTTGTCCTTGAGTAACAGATTTAGATGTAACCTTGTAATTCCAGGATGCAGAGGTGTTATTCCATTCTTTCGATGTCGACGAAAGCGGCTCGATCAGCCTCGATGAGTTCCTCAAACAGATAAGAGTAAGTTAACCTTTCAAACAGGCACCTAAAACTTTTCCAACTAAGGTGCCCTTAGTACCTTTTAGCAGGACCTTTACAAGTAAATAAATACACATTTAAACCAAAAAAGAAAGAAAAAAGCTAGACAATAATAGCTAGGCTATAATATTGTTGAAGATGTTATTTATTGTTCTTTTTGCTTCTTATTGTTTCTTATTGTTCCTTATTGTCCCTATATAATGTGTGTAATTTCAGAGTCCCGTCGAAATAACAGAATTATTGTACCGTTTTCAGCCCCCAATGTCAGTCCCGTAGAAATAACAAAACTATTCTACCGTCTTCAGGCCCCAATGTCAGAGTCTCGTCGATATAACAGAATTATTGTACCGTTTTCAGCCCCCAATGTCAGAGTCTTGTAGAAATAACAGAATTATTGTACCGTTTTCAGCCCCCAATCTCAGAGTCTTGTAGAAATAACAGAATTATTGAACCGATTTCAGCCCCCAATGCCAGAGTCCCGTCGATATAACAGAATTATTGTACCGTCTTCAGCCCCCAGTGTCAGAGTCCTGTCGATATAACAGAATTATTGTACCGTTTTCAGCCCCCAATGCCAGAGTCCCGTCGATATAACAGAATTATTGTACCGTTTTCAGTCCCCAATGTCAGAGTTCCCTAGAAATAACAGAATTATTGTACTGTTTTCAGCCCCCAATGTCCGAGTCCCGTCGATCGATCGTCGAGCAGGCTTACCGGAAGCTGGACAAGACTGGAGATGGACTCATCACCATCGATGATCTCAAGGGAGTCTACGCTGTCACTTCGAACCCGAGGTTAGTAATCATTCTAGAATCCAAGCATAATTTAAAAAAAACCCAGCTAAATGCATGTCTCTACTTAAGGCTTGCGTTATGGGTACTAGATAACTGATTACATTGATTACATTATATAGGTACATAGAGATTATGACTCGGTGCCTTTTTAGTTAGCCATGTCAAGAGTTCTTCTGTACAAAAAGTTCTGAAATAGTACATTGTTAGCTAGCCTAGGGTTGAAAGTAACTCCTTCCCGACACGGGGTAAAAGTTAGAGGAATAAGTTATATTTATATTATATATAAGTTATATAAGTTCTAAATAAGTTATTTTCACCCGAGGTAAACACTGTGCTGTACAAGGAATTATAAATACATAAATTAATTTCACCCGAGGTAAAAACTGATTTTCATTACGATAGGATAGGAAATATAAATAAAAACGCAAGTTAGATAAAGAAAAATTTGTGAATTTTAGATTAAACTCAACAGCACGAGAAAACAAAAAAAAAATCGAATTGCCGCCTTCCCGTATTTTTTTTAGCTTCATTCAGCCATTATTTTTCACATTCTGCCATTATCATGGTTCAATAGTAACGTGATAGCTGTCAGTTGAAAATGATTCTCCCTAGGGCTGAAAAGTATCATTTTCAACCCGCTCTTCAGGCAACTTCAGACCTACTTTCCGAGTATGAGTAATGAAATAGGACAGGCGAAAGCCATACTGCCTTGTCTTTCATCTTTTTTGACTGCAGTGAATTGCCGCTAATCCGATTTTTTTTAGCTTCAGCCATTATTTTTCAGATTCTGCCATTATCAAGGTTCAATAGTAACATTATAGCTGTCAGTTGAAAATGATTCTCCCTAGGGCTGAAAAGTATCACTTTCAACCCGCTCTTCAGGCAACTTCAGACCTACTTTCCGAGTATGAGTAATGCAAAAGTATTTTTTTTCTTCAGATACATGAGTGGTGAGGAGTCTGCAGACTCTACTATGACAAAGTTCCTCGCCACCTTCGAACAGGGTGGAACTGTCGATGGGAAGGTAAAAGCTTCTTTAACACTAAAATTATAAATTACTTGCCACGCAGCTTCACCCGAAAATTGATGAAAGTAGGTACTATACTAAGCCTAGAACTGCTTAATTTTAAATTTCAGCCAGATCCGTTCGGTAGTTTATTTATTTATTCATAAATATTTACACTAGTTGGCATGAAGAGGTCAAACGTCTATCCATTCATCCATCTTAAATATTATAAACTTTCGTATTTATAATATTATTGTCTTTTACGGCATTTCCACCTACCTGAAGTTAGAATTTCATCATCATTTTACTCAGTGTGATTATAATGTTAATAGTATCTGCCCGCGGCTTTCCATGCTGCGTTTGTATGGAAAAGTTTCAAGGCTATTTCTATTGATGAAAAGTAGCCTACGTTTTACTCCAAGGCTAGAACTACGTCTATTCAAAATTTCAGCATATCCATTCAGTAGTTTTTGAGTGAAAGAGTAATAAACATCCATACTTAAAAGCTTTCGCGTTTTATAATGTTGGCATTGAGTGGATTTAAAGTTTTTTAAACAAGTTTTTTTTTGTCATCCCGTGACCACGACAAAGTGTAAACCTATTGAAACTTCGGGAAAAATAGGTAATAAACGAGATAAATACCCGTAGCTAAATATTTATAACTAGATGCGCCCCGCGGCTTCTCCCGCGAACCAGAGTTTTTTTTCGTACAATTCAGAAATTTATTGCACACCCCTAGGGGTTATTGGGTAAAAATAAAAATACGTGTTAAATTATTCAGTCCATAGTTTATTTATACTACCGAGTTTTGAGTGAATCGAACCTAGGAAAAATTATTTTCCATACAAACTTTACCATCCTATTTAACCCCGTCAGAGGTTAAAATTTCCAAATTTTAATAGCCTATGTCCTATTCTAGCTCCTAAACTATCTAGATACCAAATTTCGTTTAAATAACTTATGTAGTTACAAAGATTCCTTATAACAAACATTCACACAGACTTTCCCTTTTATTATACATAATTATAATATTTATAATATTGTGAGGTTATTGAAATATTTATATTTTACTTTTGCAGGTAACTCTGGAGGAGTTTATGAACTACTACAGTGGTTTGAGCGTATCAATCGACAACGATTGCTACTTTGACCTGATGATGCGCCAGGCTTTCAAACTGTAAACCATAGTCTCAGTTTTACCAGCTATGCCATCTTTATTCTCATTTTAATAACCTTTGCAATTTTCTTAGCACCTTAATGCATAAAATTTCCTAATAAAGTAAATATGCACTGTTCATTTGTAAATTAACTCTGCAAACTCATTTAAATAACTGAGCTAAGATTCGCGTGTTGATTATAACCAACCCACTATGTACATGTAAAGTCCGAAAATTGATTATGTTTCATGGATTCACCCCTTTACTTCTAAAAATTATTGAAATCTATAATTATAATGTTAGCAATGGCTTAGCAGTGTGTTGTTAAATTCTGAAATTCTGCTTTATGTCGACGTGTATTAGATTTGCCTAAACCGATTTTAGCAGTTGTTTAAATATGAGGAGTTTTAAGGGTTTTGTTTCTATCGCTTGTCAATTACTACACAGTTTTAAGTACCTAAATAGGTATGAGCGGTGTACGATTTTAGACGGTCTACTCTAGAATAATCTTGGAGGGCCTTAAAAACTCGATTTTTATATTAGTACAACATTCATTTGGAGAACATACGCACTAAGTTTGTAATATTAATTTGTATGTTATGCTTGTGATAATTGGCAAATTAAATTACTGTTTTAATTTCTGTATGTGTTTTTTTTTCAATGAGAACCCAATATATTCAAACAATAATTATGTAATGGTTTGCGACCGAAGTTAGGTCGTTTTGTTTGTCTTTTTTAAAGTTTATAGATGTGCGAATAAAGATATTTTAATAACGACTTCTTCCTTCCGACTGGTATTGACATGGATGAATTGAGCTACCTTTAGACTGTTTGTTTCAATTGAATATACTAGTTGTAATTCTTTATATTCCTTGATTAAATTAAACGAATTAAATTATTTAATTTAAACTTCTTGATTGTGGCTAATTTGGAAGTTTAAGACAATAAGATAGGTAGACACTGGCAGAGTCATAACGAGTTGATGAATCCGGGTGGGTTACATGGACGTTACATGTAATTGTAGCCATTTCTCAGCCATATATTTATAAATTTGTGTTCTCAGTTAACCAAATATACCTAAAGAAGAAAAAGATTATTTCTGTCTAAATTAGTCAAAGAACACGGAACCAAAGATGATATACCTTAAGAAGAAAAAGATTATTTCTGTCTACATTAGTCAAAGAACACGGAACCAAAGATGTGGCTACGGAACGTAGTCATGCTAGAATCTAGGGATGGAACGTAGTCATACTCATTGACATAGAATTTTTCTTCATCCTAAGACTATGGTCATACTAGAATCTTTGACATTAGTAGATATCTATGTAAGATCTAGCATTAGACACTACGTCTTCATTTATAAAAAAAATCTGTGTTTCTATTATCGAAACAACCATACAGGGTGATTGGAAGCTGGGTGCAAAGCTGGTGGGCGAAGGTAGTGTGGACTATTTGGAACCATTTAAGCCATATTTGTCTAAGACGAAGTCTGACTGTTTCTTTTTTACCAATTTTTTATTGGTGGCAAGGAAAATACCCGAAATTTTACAGTTAGTTGCTAATCATTGCCAGTTTAAAAGGCCAATGATTTTTTTTGTTTAATTTAAGTAAAACTAATGTGTGAGCAATCTAACAAAACATGTTCTTAGGTATCTGAGTCATTAGCAATTTTTTTACAGACATTTAAAACTTACAAAAATTTTCAGCGATTTTCGAAAACCATTTTTAACGTTATTTGTAATAAAAACGGCTGGTGTTTTTTTTGTTCAAACCTTTTTAAAAACTTGTTTGGTTATTACTCTTTCTTTTGAGGTATCAATAAAGCGGATATCTCACAAATTATTGAAGTAAGGATCTACAAACCAAATTGAAAGAGAAAATTTGAAGTAACTTTCATACAAAAAAATTGGTTTTGGACGTTCTACCACGCGCGGTGGCTTTTGTTTTGGTCAGTGGAGTTCCTCAGAAATTCTAATAATTAAACTTTGAACACAAAACGTCTTTTTTTGTATTAAAGTTGCTACAAATTTTTTCTCTCAATTTGGTTTGTTGATTTTAATTTCAATAATTTGTGAGATGTCCGCTTAAATGATACCTAAAAAGAAAGAGTACCTAATAACCAAACATGTTTTAAAAGGTTTGAACAAAAAAACCCCGACGGTTTTTTTTAATAACGCCAAAAATGGTTTTCGTAAATGGCTGAAAATTTTCGTAAGTTTTAAATGTCTTTAAAAATGGCTAATGATTCAGATAGTACTTAAGAACATGTTTTGTTAGATTGCTTACACATTATAGCTTTACTAAAATGAAACAAAAAAAAATTCATTGATCTTTTAAACAGGCAATGATTAGCAACCAAGTGTAAAATTTTGGGGATTTTCCTAGCCTCCCATTAAAATTTGGTTAAAAAAAAGGTTTTGTGTTCAAAGTTTAATTCTAAGAATTTCTGAGGAATTCCACTGACCAAAACAAAGGCCACCGCGCGCGGTATGACGGCCAAAACAATTTTTTTTGTATGAAACTTGCTTCAAATTTTCTCTCTCAATTTGGTTTGTAGATCCTCATTTCCATAATTTGTGAGATATCCGCTTAACCAAACAAGTTTTTAAAAAGGTTTGAACAAAAAAAATACCGGCCGTTTTTTTTTAAATACCGTTAAAAATGGTTTTCGAAAATCGCTGAAAATTTTTGTGAGTTTTAAAAGTCTGTAAAAAAATTGCTAATGACTCAGATACCTAAGAACCTGTTTTGTTAGATTGCTTAAACTTATTGTATTACTTAAATTGAACAAAAAAAAAATCATTGGCCTATTAAACTGGCAATGATTAGCAACTAACTGTAAAATTTCGGGTATTTTTCTTGCCACCAATAAAAAATTGGTAAAAAAGAAACAGTCAGACATCGTCTTAGACAAATATGGCTTAAATGGTTCCAAATAGTCCACACTACCTTCGCCCACCAGCTTTGCACCCACCTTCCAAACAACCTGTATAATATTCTCTTTGATATACAGTAAAAACTTTGGTAAACACCAAAGAGAATATAAATACTACGTAAAAGAGACAGATGTAGGAACAAGGTTTTGTAAACACCACAAAGTACTTTGAAGATAAGCAGTTTATGTACCTCTGAAAACAGAAATAAACAGCCACATTACAGTTCTCTGTGACTTAAGCACAACGTTGGTTTCACGTACCTGTTTTTTCATTTAACTACAGAAGTACCTTGTTATCTAAACCGTATTTTCAGTAAGAAGAAATCCAGGTTGGTTCGACGGTTTTTACATCATCATCACAAATAAGTCACACAGTTTACACCAAAAATTATAATTATATTGACATCACACATTCGTCTCAATAAAACATTATTGTAGGTATATTGTTCACTAGCGACCCGCCCCAGCTTAGCACGGTTTTATTATAGTACGTATAAACTTAAGCAGTCAAAGGGAAATATGGACAGTAAAAGCGCCTTTGTTTTATACTACACTAGCGACCCGCCCCAGCTTCGCACGGTTTTATTATACGTATAAACCTTCCTCTTGAATCACTCTATCTATTTAAAAAACCGCATCAAAATCCGTTGCGTAGTTTTAAAGATTTAAGCATTCCAAGGGACATAAGGATATAGGGACATAGGGACAGAAAAAGTGACTTTGTTTTATACTATGTAGTGATGAACTATCATTATTTTGAATTTCAGGAACCTCTGCCAAAATGTGTCGAACATTGCACGCTTTACTCCAAACATTTATATGCATGTTCCAAATGCTATTGAGGATCTTCATGACAATAATTCTCATGATCGAAAACATTCTCAGAATGATCCTTCAGTCCATATACAATCTGGTCTCCTTTTGTCTCCAGGCTCTATCACTATTACCGATCTGCCTTGTGTTTATTATCACATCAAAACTGAAGTGCTTCCTATGTAGTGGAATGAGTTCATGTCCAGCCCAACGGGGTAACACATGTGACTGTATTCTAACGCTATTGCTGTTGATAAGTCTGTATTTCATTCTAAAAAATTTAGGTTTACTGGACACCTTATTTAAAATGTTCGGCTATGTACCTGATCGCAACACAACAGCGTTAGCCTTAAGAGCACGAATCCCGATGCCGATAGAAAACGAAATCGTCGACGACGATCTTCTCGTCCGTCTGGTAGCAGACTCGGGAACGACAGTTTCAAAAATGCTCTACTACTTAGGACATGTACCAGATTCCTAAGCATCCATTTCCCACCAAGGGTAGATTATGCACCTACCTTAGTGATATGCTCATTACCTATGGCAGTCATCGATTTATCTGAAATGTTTTACGATTCCCTATCCAGAGCGGTAGCGGGAATGCCTGGATCACACACGTGCACTGAGTAAAGCAAGGGGCATCGGGATGATCAGGGAAAGTTTCACATGAAATTCGCGTTTGTATTGTTAATTTTTTTTTGTTTAAAACGTTAAAACTAATCTGTGTGTTAGATTAGTTTTGGTAGAGCCGATATTACTTTGTTTACACAGTATTAAATAAGTAGCTAGTTAATTTTCTTTATGATAGCCGCGCTGCAGAGCGAGACCCTTTAGCACAGTTATAATATTACTTAAAAGAGGGTCCCATACCACTGAAATGTATTAAGTAAGTAGATTAAGCTAAATAAATAAAATATTTTGTATTCGTTGTATTTGTTTTGCACGGGTATTCCATCGCATTTTAGTGAAAGTGTCTAGGATTACTGCAAGCAAATCCATTCAAACTTTGGAAAGAGTTTTATATGGAACTAGCGACCCGCCCCGGCTTCACACGGTTTATTTTATACGTATAAACCTTCCTCTTGAATCACTCTATCTATAAAAAAAAAAGCATCAAAATTCGTTGTGTAGTTTTAAAGATTTAAGCATTCAAAGGGACATAGGGATACAGGGACATAAGGACAGAGAAAGCGACTTTGTTTTATACTATGTAGTGATACCGGGCTGAAGCGCAGTGCGCTGCACTGCAACGGGGCGCCGATACGGCCCGCCCCGCCGCTGTAGTACGCATACTTACATACATTCATACCTATGAAAGAATATGTTTCTACGCCGCCGCGCCACCGCCGCGCGCCGCGCCTTTCCCGCCGCAGTGCGGTTCAGCCTTAAGTTGAAAACACACAGAAGCCGGAGGCGGAGCGGAGGCGAAGGCGTGGCGGTTTGTATTCTACTGAATCATATGAAAGCCTACACACACACCGCAGGCGGTGTGGCAGCGCGGTGCCATAGGAAAAACCGGCACGCCTTCGCCTCCGCTCCGCCTCCGGCTTCTGTGTGTTTCGAACTTTAAAGTTAAGGCGCAAACAGGAGTTACATAAGCGTCACCACTTATTTTATCATATAATTAAGTTAAATAAACGAACAGGATTACCGTTTTAAAAATGGCGAATCTGCCAGATTCTGGCAAAAAACCTGCCAAAATCTGCCGAACTCGTCTCTGATCAGAAAATGCCAATATATGCCATCATAATTTGCTTTTTTGGAGGCGCGAATTATAAATAAAAATACGTTTATTGAGGTATTTTAATGAGATTTTAATTTAACTAAAACTTTATTCAGTAGGAATCATTACATTAGTTTTGAATTTATGCGTGGGTAAGCTTTGGATAGTGTCGGGGACCTTATTGTAGAAGCTTATACATTGGCTGATGATGAGTGATGGATGAAAGAATTTGGAAACTTTGTGGAGTCACTGAAGATAAGGTTTTGTTAAAATCTGCCACATTTTTAATTCGTCAACACTTTCTGCCAGAGTCAAAATTTGGGAGCCAAATCTGCCCAAATGGCAGAAATCTGCCACAAATGGTCACCCTGTAAACGAATTTTCAAAAAATCAAACGTTCGGATTGCTAAACCTATCACAAACTTTGATATAAAAATCTCCCTTGGAATCGTTCTGTTTGTTAAACCCTAAGATCAATTATCTACTACGTTCCGTGTTAAACCTATCACAAGCTTTTTTTATTGCATCTGTAGTAGTTTTATTTTGTCTATTAGAGTAGGTAAGTGATACCTAAGAGTTTGGTGGCCACCAAGAGCAACTTCGTATCTCTTAAATAGACAATGTAAAACGACTACATACGCATTATTCCTTTGTTTAACGTAATCTATCTATAATATAAAAATGAATCGCAAAATGTGTTGGTAAGCGCATAACTCAACAACGCCTGGACCAATTTGGCCAAATCTTTTTTTAAAATGTTCGTTGAAGTTCAAGGATGGTTTTTACGGCGAGAAAAATTAGAATTATTGCTGGAAAAACCCTAAAAATAGCCGTTTTCTTTTTCCCATACAAATGATTTGTAACTAAAACGTAGTCAATTTGAGCTTTATTGCTATGGTATAAAGTTCATATTCGCGGGCGAAGCCGCGGGGCGCATCTAGTTATATGATAAAATAAGTGATGGCACTAGTCAAGTACCGTGTACATCCTGTTTGTGCCTGAACAGAGAAAATTTGGTTTTATTAGATGCAGAATACCTATGGTATTTTTTCATACTTGCTTTGCCTTCTGTCATTGTTTAGTGAAAGAAAGAAAGAAAGAAAAGATGTGTTTACCTTGTTATTTAGTAGGTAGGTATTCTTTATATAAGTTTTTTTAGAAGTTTGTTGTTAGTCTTTAGGTACTGCCTGCTGGTTAGTTTCGTCTTCGTAAATTTATAATTTCTTCTTAGGTAAGTATACGTATAAAATTAAAATATTAATATATTCATGACTTTTTCTTCAGTTGGTAATTGTAGTTCCCTTGACTTAGGTAGACATAACTTTGAGAAGATCTAAACCTACTACTAAACCTAAACCTGTTAAAAAAACCTGTTTATATTAATATTATTTTTATGCTATATTATATAGCAAAATAACGTAGCATTTATGACACAGTAGAACACAGTTTCCTGAAAACAAAATTGTAAATAGAACGATGTCATAGGAAACAGTTCCTCTAATCATAGCATAAAAGGAAATTTGCTTGTTCAGGAACGTAGACGTACTAGAATCATGGTTTTTAGGATACCCTATTGTACATACGGTATCAGGACATTTGAGCGAGTGGACACTTGCGTGAGCAGACACTTGCACCAATGCCCGTTTTAGCGAGTGATCACTTGCGCGAGTTACAACATACTTCCGCGAGTGGACACTTGCGCGAAAAATCACTCACTCGTATCTCTCGAAAAAGGTCGTAGAGAGTTGCGGATCTCGCCATTATGTAGATAATTTTACTCTCTTTGATCTGACATAATAATATATTACTTTCCAATACCCCTTTTTACCCCATCACAAGAAACATATATTAAGGTCTCCACACACAGAAGCCGGAAGCGAAGCGGAGGCGAAGGCGTGCGAGTTGTATCCTATTGAATCAAATGAAAAACTACACACACACCGGAGGCGGTGGCGGCGGCAACGCGGTGCCATAGGAAAAACCGGCACGCCTTCGCCTCCACTCGCTTCCGGCTTCTGTGTGTTTTACTTTTAACGTAGACTTTCGTAGCATGTGCTACGGTGCTACGAAGGCGCCGCGTAGCATACAAAATACTTCAACGAGACCCCACATTTCTTACTACACTATAATTCCTCGTAGCTTTAGAATTAAAGCTTTTTAGTATGATTTATTATGAAGCTTTTGCCATTTATTTTAAATGAACTGGCTGATTCTTACCCCTAAGTAGAAAGATATTTTGACGTAGACCTTCGTAACACTTTGTGCTACGATGCTACGATGGTACCGCGTAGCATATAAAAGACCTCAACGCGACCCTACTTTTCTTACTAGACTTTATAGTTCCTCGTAGCTTCGAAACTCGTAGTTCGTGCTACGAAGTTCTCCGCTATCTTACTACCTCCGAAAACGTAAACATAGGATTAAAGTTGGTGTCTTTTGCTAAAGTATCTTTTGCACAAGTGTACCAGACCCTGAATATAGATATTCATAGATATTCTGTGTCTAAGATCAAGTACAGCTTGGCAAAAAAGTCTTGAAACGGAACTAATTTTTTTGTTTAATGGCAACATTCTTAAAACAATGACGTTTGATGTAAAATTGTAAACAAAGATTACGAATTCTCGGATTTTTTACTTGGATCGGTCAAGCGGTGGTGATAAAGTGACGAAAAGTGAAAAATAATGAATAAAACAGTTAGAAGTGCTGACAGGGAGGTTATTTATAAGGCATACAGGCGATGTCTGGCAGAATTTGAGGCCAGAACTATTCTTTCAGATCTCAACAATGTTTTTCAAAGAACCGCTGATATGACAGGTTTGTCAGAGTTTGTTTTGTAATTTTAAGTTGAATCAAAGGTAACTTGATGGTCCTAAAGCAGGATTAAATTAAAGTTCCACGGAACAAGTGAAATATTCAACAATAAACATCGGGCAGTTAGGTTATGTTTACGTTTGTTCTGCGTACTCTGCTATAGCGCGGGCATAGAATTTGATACTTGAGCTAGACTAGCTAATATGTAAATCTATTTCTACATAATTTAAATGTTGTGTTATTTCTTTGTAATAAAGTTACTATAGCGTTTGTATTTTAAATGGTCTAGAAATTAGGTGCCTAAATAATAAACTGAAAAAGGTAAGATAAAGTTAGCATAAAAAGTTTCTTCTTTATAGGAAGCAGCTGAGCGTGCTAAAACGGAACGGTTCCAAGCTATTACGGAGGAGGATTGGAAGAATTCGTGCCAGCACGTAATAAAAATAGAAAAGGAATACTGTGAGAGAGAACTTACAATGTATTAATAACAATGTATTAAATTTTAATTTACTTTATATTTTTTTCTTTATATACTTACATAACGAGAACCTTGCTCAATTAAACAATATTTACTGATAATAGTATACTATGTGTGGATATATATGTACGTATAACAGAAATATACACCTAAGTATCAAGACTAGCTTGGTGCGCTATAGGTGTTGCCATAAGGACCTACAGTGGCGCCCCCATTATTTTCTACTCTTTTTTGCCAAGCTATACAATACTACGTTCCGTAGATTCAGTGTATTGTACATAGATTTACCTACGTAATCTTACCTTTATGTAGCTTGCATTTCTCAGCTTTGCCTTCCACGTTATTGACCACGTACAAAGAAGAAGCAGTTTTTCAAAGAGAATATAAATACTACTGTACAAGGAACATAATACTCTCTTATTGTAATTCTAAGACTAATATAATGCAATAAATACTTTGGTTAACCGTATATTTATAAGTATAGTACTACGTACACCAAATAGTGGGGGTTTTAGAATCAGTAAAAATACAATCCTTCGAAGACAAGCAGTTTCACTTGGTACGGGAATAAAACTGTCTAAGAGTTAGGTAATTATATAGTTTTCCGTGACTTATAACGCTGATTTCCCTTACCCTTCTGTTTTTTCATATTACTTGCTTCAGAAGAAAATATTTTTTAGTATAAAAATCCTCTTTGATTGGTTAGTCTAGTTATCGTCAAAATACCTACATATATCCACGATCATCTTGAACCATGAATATCATTTGACGAATACCTCTGACTAAAGGAAGAGGGTATATATATGTGTACTGTGTAAATCAAATATATGATAGAAAATAGGGACCGAATAAGGCAATTGTTTGGTACTTACTTTCCAGAAGTCAATTCTAAAAAAACCTCTAAAAGAAAAAACTGAATGCGTTGCTTCCAAGATCACACCGACCTCCGAATCGTTCATAATAACCAATCGCTTAAGTAAACTGCGATTATTAGATATTTGTTAAGATAAATAATCATTATTTGTATTTCAGGAACCTCTGCCACAATGTGTCGAACACTGCATTCCTGTCTCCAAGCAATAATATGCTTGCTCCAAATGATAATGAGGATCTTCATGACTATAATCCTCATGGTGGAAAACATTCTCAGAATGATCCTTCAGTCCGTATACAATCTGGTCTCCTTTTGTCTCCAAGCTCTATCACTAATACCGATCTGCCTTGTATTTATTATCACATCAAAACTGAAGTGCTTCCTATGTAGTGGAATGAGTCCATGTCCAGCCCAACGGGGTAACACATGCGACTGTTTGTTAATGGTGGTAACGCTTATATGTCTTTATTTCATCTTAAAAAATTTAGGTTTACTAGAGTCCATATTTAAACTGTTCGGTTATATACCTGCGAATCGAACTCCAAGAGAGGACGTAACAGGCCTAGCTTTACGAACGCCGTCGTCACAATATCCCACAGGAACCGATGATGTTGATGATGACTTTCCGATCCGTTTAGCAGCGGACTCGGATAAAGCATCAATGTCAACAATACTCTACTATTTAGGACATGGACCAGATACCTAAGCATCCATTTCTTACAATATAATTAGGACTATGTGTACCTATCCTATGAGATACTGACTGTACTACACATGATTACGACCATCGGTTTCTCTGCAATTTCTATTTACTTTTACTTACGATTGCTGTAGGAATTATCAAAAATTATCACCCCTTATTATAATCTATTTTTATTGCCTCTATAATAGTTTTGTTTTGGTATCCTCCAACCAAAGAGCAATCCAGTAACTTTAATGTAAGTACCTAGTTTTAGCAGTTAAGGTAATGCATCGAATGGCCCTTTTTGAAAAGGGCCTATGGGTCAGCGCTCTTAGACTACAAACAGACCTACATTTCTCTACCACCGCTATGAGTAGCAAAAACCTCGTAGGCACCTTAAGATGCAGGTTAGGGCCCATGCATGCTACTTAGATAAACGTTCTCAATAAGCGCTATCAAAACAATGGTTTTGTTTTGGTTTCTGTTATAATTGTTTCAAGTTTACCAGAGTTTTGTAGAAGTTGTATTATTGTTAAAACATTATCTTTACTCCCCGCGGTGGCGATCTGCCAGCTGGTTGAATTTAGATGTTTTTGTGTCTACGTTATTTTATAATTTCTTAGGAGAAATAATTTTAAAATTAAAATATTATTTTATTATGCCTGATTTATTTCTTCAGTAGGCGATTGAAGTGCCCTTGATAAGTAGAAAAAAAAATGAAAAATTGCTTATTTGTTTAAACCACTAAGATTAAGATTGGCAACTGAGAAGTTTAAACTAACATAACTGTCTGTTACACAATATTATAAATGCGTAAGATTGTATAGATGTTTGTTCGTCTTTTAGACAAAAACTACTGAACAGATCGGCCATTAAAATTTGAAATATACGTAGTTCTAGCCCTGGAATAACACAGGCTACTTTTCATTCCATAAGCTTTAAGCCTTCGTTCCAAAGAAACAACGCGTGCGAAGCCGCGGTCGCAGATAATTGTATATAATAAACTAGCGACCCGTCCCGGCTTTCCACGGTTTTATTATACTTATAAACCTTCCTCTTGAATCACTCTACCTATTTAAAAAACCACATCAAAATCCGCTGCGTAGTTTTAAAGATTTAAGCTCTAAGGATTTAAGCATACAAAGGGACATAGGGACAGAGAAAGCGACTTTGTTTTATACTATGTAGTGATTTAGTGTCTCAATAATAGTGCGAGATTCAAATTTAGAGCTATTTTTTCTTTTTTGCGGTTTGCAGCTCTGAAATTTAACAGATGATATCAACTATTTTTCCGATTAGTAAAAATGCTACAAAAACTAAACAACGCGGTATCATTGTGAAAATCCATTACATCTAGCCAAGCATTAACGTCATTGATGTAATCAAGGAGTAGATTCTTTGGTCAACTCAGGCCACACCACACATACCTATAGCCCGCGGGCTGAAGTGTCCACTACGAAATTTAGTTATATTTTATTACTAGCGACCCGCCCCGGCTTCGCACTCTTTTATTATACATATAAACCTTCCTCTTGAATCACTCATGAAAATCAGATTTAAGCAGTCAAAGGGACATATGGAAATAGGGACAGAAAAAGCTACCTACTTTGTTTTATACTATGTAGTGCATAGAGTAAAGCGTAATTATTCTAAGATGTAGTGATAGTGATAGTAATGCTAGATCTTAGGTGATAGTCAACTCAGCCCAAAACAAAAGATAGAGTAGTCCACAGATGTACTAGGGATGCTGACTGATGCTGTAGTCTAGCAACCTAAGATCAAGTACTACGTTCGTTACTATAATACATCTTTGCTAGCAACATAGGTATTCCAACAAGAAAGATGAGTACCTCTATGCACGGGCAGGTTGAGCTGCTGGAAGAGACAGTAAAAGGCGCGCGTGAGCCTACATAAAAATTCTCGGGTACCAATAGTTCGAGGGACTTAATAAGTTACTTTCACCCGAGGTAAACACTGTGCTTTTCATTTTAAATACAAGGAAATATAACTAAAAAACATGAGAAAACAAAAAATAAAATTGCTGCTGATTTTTATGGCTTTCGCATGTCCTAGATGGAATATATTAGTCCATCTAGGACATGCGAAAGCCATAAAGCCATACTGCCTTGTCTTTCGTATTTTTGTATTCAGTGAATTGTCGATAAGGCGAATTTTTTTTTAGCTTCAGCATTTATTCTGCCATTATCATGGTTCAATTACTTATTATACCTTAGCTGTGAGTTGAAAACGATTCTCCCTAGGCTGAAAAGTATCACTTTCAACCCGCTCTTCAGGCAACTTCAGATCAACTTTCCGAGTATGAGTAATTAAAAAGAATTTGTTTCATGCACTGTGCTGTTTGAGATATAAGCTTGGTATAGCAGCGCACACAATACATGAGTAAGGTTGTTAGTTTTCGAGTAGGAGCAGAACCCGTCCCATTTTTTTTATATAACTCTGATACTTTAATGACAAGACTTTGGTTTTCCTTTGTAAAAAAAGAAATAAATCTCGAAGGAAAGCACTTCGATCGTCCTTTCAGCGCTAGTGCTTTCTTGGCCGACCTTGCAATGCAACACCGTGCGTCTCAACGACAAAGCTATGTGCGTCTTTCTAACTATTCTTCGCTAACTCTTGGCATGTTCACAAAAAATAACTTTACTTCCTTTTGAACCCTATCAAATATTATATTGTAGGTATGAGAATAAAGGATCACGCCTTTAAAACCTCCTTGACGCTTAAAGTATTCGAAAACTCCTTTTTCGCCTGAAGGTGTTCTTGTCACAGTCAAAGAATGTAATGTTTTATTGCTTACAACTATTTTTTTCATTTCTACATTTCACTTTATGTTTGTAATAATATAAAGTGTTCGGCGTTTACTAAATTATGTAGGATGGTGTTAGGAAATGATTAGAATTAGTTTCTATGAGATAAATTAAGAAGTTTTGCTTCGTTAGGTAGGTTATTTGTAAAGATTGTGGAAGTTCTGAAGGATTTTACAAAGAAGGAAAGGTAAAGACTCCTAATAATTCCTTATATTTTTGTATTTTGTTAGTAAAGATTGTTAATAGTTTATTAGTGTCATTAATTTAAGTACCTAGGTCAGTAAGACCAGTTACCGACAAAGATCAAACGATTTGCTGAAGTGACATATCTTGCGAAGAACCGATAATAGATCGGGTAAATGTGTTCTTGAGAGGAAAGCGCGGCCCGGATAACATAGTGACGCCTTCCGGTTAGGTGGAATAACGATCTGCAAAATACTACAGGAAGTACTGTATGCGGCAAGCTGAAGAAAGAGCGCTATGACGCTCCTTAGGGTAGGTCTATGTCCCGTGGACTGGGCCAATATAGATTCATGATAATTACAGCCAACAATACGAGGATAGACTTAAATTATTACCAGAAACACCACTCATGTTTGTTAGGATTGATTAATAAGCATAGCCCTTATAAAGAGACTATTAAAAGAGTTCTTATTCCCCCAGGTAACTCAGTCAAGATGTGTCGCACAGTGCACTCGATCCTAGGGACCGTAATATGCGGCTTGCAGATGTTGGTCCGGGTGATGATGACCGTCATCCTCATGGTGGAAAATCTCATCAGGATGTTCCTGCAGACCTTCTACAACTTTGTATCCTTCATGCTTCAAATGGTATCACTCATACCGATCTGTCTAGTTTTTCTGTTAACCTCAAGACTGAAATGCTTTATGTGCGGCGGAGGCGGACCGTGTCCGGTGAACCGAGGCGGGACCTGTGACTGCCTTATGTCAGCTGTAGCCATAATCATCCTTTTCTTTATATTCCGAGCTACCGGTCTTGTGGATAAGATCTTCTACAAGCTCGGCTACGCGAAAGCCACTCCAGAGCCCTTCACCAGGTTCGTGCCTACGCCAGGCGACATCACGGAGTGTTCGCGAGAGACCAACGATACCGAGGAGGATTACTTCACTACCACACCACCAACCGCCGCACCTCTCCGTTCCGAGGATCTAGTGACCGAGTCCGATTCCGATTCCGATTCCGACAGTGATGATGAAGATGATGAAAAACCACAAGCACCACCAACCCCACAACCAACCCCACAACCAACCCCACAACCAACCCCACAACCAGCCCCACAATCAACAATACCTCCCGCCAATGACACTGAACCTAAAGACAATGGTACAAAACTGCTCAGAGAATTGGACGAAATGTTGACTACATTAATATATTATATAGAATGAAAATAAAGGCTTTCAATGTGCACTTACGAGTATACAGTAATTTTATTTTAGTTGGATTTGATAGGTCCAATATGACGCCACAAGGGACACACCGGGGGCGGGCAGCAGCGCCCCTGCAGAACCAACACCATCACCTAACTGCGATCCCCAACCCGCATGCCCAGCGTGGGGATTACGGGCATTACCCCCTTAATGAATACAACGGCCAGCCAATGGCCCCCAGTTCCCGGTCGCCTCGCTATTCCTGGCTATGGTGGCGGTCATGGTAACGGCGGGGCTGGGGGTGCTAAGAATCCCCGGGCTACATTAGGCTACCACACACCTTCCAATTTGACCCTGGCTACGTTTAACGGACGCACTCTGAGGCTTGACCATCATCTAGCGCAGTTGGAAGTGGAGTTAGAGAACATTAAATGGCATGTTCTAGGGTTATGTGAAGTCCGTAGAGAGGGGGAGGACACCGTAACCCTAGACTCGGGCCATCTTCTCTACTTTCGCGAGGGTGATAAAACATCCCAGGGTGGCGTAGGTTTCCTCGTCAATAAGGCCCTCTCTGGCAACGTTCAAGAAATCTCCAGTGTGTCGACCAGGGTAGCGTACCTGATCCTTCGGCTGTCCAAGCGGTATAGCATGAAGGTAATTCAGGTTTACGCACCGACCTCGGCACACTCGGATGATGAAGTGGAGGATATGTATGAAGACATATCCAAAGCCTTACATAACACCACTAAGGCTCACTTCAACGTTGTTATGGGGGACTTTAACGGCAAGGTGGGAATCCAAACTGGCAACGAATCCCGAATAGGCCCGCATGGTTATGGAGTTAGGAATCACAGGGGGCAAATGCTTGTCAACTTCCTTGAGAAAGAGGGGTTGTTCTTAATGAACTCCTTCTTTAAGAAGCAGCCCCAAAGGAAGTGGACATGGCGAAGTCCCGACTCTGTGACTAAAAATGAGATCGACTTCATCATGACGGATAGCAAGCACATATTCAGAGATATCTCAGTGATCAACAGGTTCAATACCGGATCTGATCACCGACTGCTCCGAGGCACTCTGAATATCAACTTAAAGCTTGAAAGAAACCGTCTGGTGAAGTCCACGCTCCGACCTAATCCAATCCAAATCATGGCGGGCACCGAGAAGTTTCAGCAGCTTCTCGGGGATAGATTTGTTGCTTTGGAACCTACTGATGACGCTGACGAGAACCTACACAATCTGGTCGAAACGTTGAGGGATGAGGGCATTAAATTCTGCAGAAAACAAGGTACTGGCAGGAAGTCCAAACTCTCGGATGAGACTCTGGATCTGATGACAAGAAGACGGGAAACCACCCAAGTGACTTCGTCAGAGAGGTCAGACCTGAACAAGCGAATCGCGAAGATGGTACGGCGCGACCTTCGGAGCTCCAACACACGTCTCATTGAAGAGGCGATAGAGCGCAACCGAGGGTCCAAAGTATTCACTCAGCAGCTTGGCAGGAGCCACCTGACGAAGCTTAAAACGCACGATGGGAGGACCGTTTTGTCAAAGCCGGAGATCTTGGCCGAGATAGAGGATTTCTATGGCCGTTTGTACACTGCACATGCCCCTCGTTCCCGGCGAGATGACCATGATTCCAGAGCAACCCTGACACGCCACTATACCGACGAACTGCCAGATATCAGTCAAGATGAAATCGTGTTAGCTCTGAGGCAGCTTAAAAATGGAAAAGCCCCGGGTGAGGACGGTATTACTTCAGAGCTTCTGAAGGCAGGAGGAGCCCCCGTTATACAGGAGCTACAGAGCCTCTTTAATGCCGTCCTTCACAGTGGGAGAACTCCTAAGGCGTGGAGCGGGGGTTTGGTGGTGCTCTTTTTTAAGAAGGGCGATAAAACCCTCCTTAAAAACTATAGACCCATCACACTCCTGAGCCACGTCTATAAGCTGTTCTCGCGAGTGGTCACGAATCGTCTCGCCAGGAGACTCGACGAGTTTCAGCCACCGGAACAGGCCGGGTTCCGCGGAGGATATGGCACCATAGACCACATTCACACAGTGCGGCAGATTATACAGAAGTCCGAAGAATATAATCAGCCCCTGTGTCTCGCTTTTGTGGACTATGAGAAAGCCTTTGACTCTGTCGAAACCTGGGCTGTTCTGGAATCCTTACAGCGATGCCAAGTAGACTATCGTTATATCGAGGTGCTGAGATGTCTCTACGATGCCGCCACTATGAGTGTCCAAGTACAGGACCAGCAGTCTAAACCCATCCAATTGCGCAGAGGAGTGAGACAGGGGGATGTCATATCCCCGAAACTGTTCACGAGCGCATTGGAAGATATGTTCAAGACGCTGGACTGGAAAGGGCATAAGCATAAACGGCAATCACATCTCACACCTACGATTCGCTGATGACATAGTCTTAATGGCGGAGTCGCTAGAGGAGCTGACCCATATGCTGGACGGCCTAGCCTCAGCCTCACGACGCATCGGTCTTGGCATGAATTTGGATAAAACCAAAGTCATGACCAATGACCACATAAATCCAGGACTGGTCGTCGTAGAAGGCCACCTTCTCGAAATTGTTTCCGAGTATACTTACCTTGGGCAGATTGTGCAGTTAGGTAAAAACAATTTTGAGAAGGAGGCCAAGAGGAGGATTCAGCTGGGCTGGGCAGCGTTTGGAAAACTACGTCGAGTCTTCTCGTCATCCATACCGCAATGTTTGAAAACGAAAGTTTTCAATCAGTGCGTCCTACCCGTAATGACCTACGGAGCTGAGACGTGGACACTCACGGTAGGGCTGGTCCACCAGTTCAAGGTCGCTCAGCGAGCTATGGAAAGAGCTATGCTCGGAGTTTCTCTGAAGGATAGGATTCGTAATGAATACATCCGACAGAGAACCAAAGTTATCGACATAGCTCAAAGAATTAGCAAGTTGAAGTGGCAGTGGGCCGGCCATATCGCGCGAAGAACCGACAACCGTTGGGGTAAACGTGTTCTTGAGTGGAGACCGCGACTCGGCAAACGTAGTGTAGGACGCCCTCCGGCCAGGTGGGATGACGATCTGCGAAGGACTGGCAGATGCTGGATGCGGCAAGCTGAAGACAGGGCGCTATGGCGCTCATTAGGGGAGGCCTATGTCCAGCAGTGGACTAATATAGGCTGATGATGATGATGAATATGACGCCAGGAGTCTAGCTAGGAGTAAAGCTGGAAACTTACCGGCGCTTGACAGCGCTGGTCCGTTCTACACAAAGGAAGCAGGTTGAAGCAGGTTGTTAATTAATTTTAAATGGCAGCGCCCAGGGCTGACCAGCGCGTGTTGAAGCTTGTCGTCACCGTTGAGTGCTTATCGGCGCACGTTCATATATTTTCCTGCGCGGCTTATAAGTTTCCAGCTTTCTTTCTGTATACGGCCTAATATCTAATAGCTTGTCTATATCATCATAGGATAGACTTTAAGGGGTGAGTTTAATCAAAAAATTACAGTTATGTACTGTTAAGCGCATAGAATTTAAAATAAAATGAATTTAGTGTATTGAATAGCGACGGACCAAGATATAGGTAAAATTTTTCGTATAGGCAAAAGAGTAATTGGTTGAGGGCAAACTTTAGCATTCCGTCTCTTATTAGTTAATTCAGTGCTGTAAGGAAGAGCTGCATGCTGTCTAGTTTGAATAGATAAAAACAGACTAGAAGGGAAACTCCGGCTCCGACCGCGCTCAAGGTCACGATATTAGCCTACACGATTCTGCACGTTAAACGGGCATTTTAGTACTATTTCTAAATCTGTGACGGGCATATTCAGACGGGCACATCCGCGGTGACGACGCGACGCCGCGCCGGATTTTAATGTTTGTGTTGGTACCTTTATAATATGGGTTACGTGATCGGTTGTAACCATAACTCAAAAACAAACAAAAAACTACTTTTTTAGACAGCCCAGATGAGAGGTAGGTCAGTATTATTTTATAAATTCATATTAATGTTTTCCTAGGTTCCTATCTAATTAATTAGGTAGGTACCTAATCAAAAGAAGATGAAGATCGGTCGTAGACCTTTTCTCGCTCTTCTCGTTCTTATTCTTATGCTAGTACTGTACCTATTCATGATAAATAGTTGACGGGCTGTAAGCACATCACATGTCTTAGGGCGCCCACACAAAACTGCGATTTGGTGCGATGCGATGCGATGCGATGCGATGTGATGCGATGTCACACGAACTTGATTTGCGAATTTTTGCGATGCGAATTTGTGCGGCGAACCGTTTTGTAGGGTAACCATACCTTCAAGTTTAGTCAGCCGTATTGGACGTGTTTTTAGGAAGCGTAAGATGGATCCCAAAAAGATAATTGAACCGATTTAAGCAAAAATGATCCAACCCACACAAACCTCATTTCGAGATAGTCGATATTTAAGTTTGTGGCGGTATTTCTCTAGCTTTGTAATACAAAATGTTGTTATTTTAATTTAATTTAATGCTATGTAAACTCAACGTTTTTCCTATAAATAATATAAAGAATAAATTGTAATAGTTTAGTAGATAATTGGGAAAACTTGTGCCTGGATCATTATTACAAAATTAATTTTGTATGGAAAGAGCTATGTAGGGTGCAAAAATTAAAATGCAAAAATGATTCAAAGTGTGATAAAAATTAGTAATCATTTTTGTGTTTTAAAAGACAAAACAAACAAAATTGGCCCTACTCCTCGTCCAAATCAGAATAAGGTTCATCACATAAACCATCTACATCGTCTATTATTGCAGCTTCCCTTCGGTTTCTTAAATTAATCAATGCAATCATCTGGTATCTAATATTAGATCTGCTGGCTCTGTACTTATTTTATTTTATTTATTTATTTTTCGTTAAAGTACGAAACACACAGAAGCCGGAGGCGTGGCGGAGGCGAAGGCGTGCGAGTTGTATTCTATGAAAGCCTACACACACACACCGCAGGCCGTGGCGAACGCGGTGCCATAGGAAAAACCGGCACGCCTTCGCCTCCGCCACGCCTCCGGCTTCTGTGTGTTTTGAACTTTATGGTTTATTTCGTTTACGTACTTAGATGGAATAGCAATTTCAAATATGAACTTGTCAAGATTAACTTGTTTTATATCATCATCATCATAATCAACCTATATTAGTCCACTGCTGGACATAGGCCTCCCTTAATGAGCGCCATAGCTCCCTGTCTTCAGCTTGACGCATCCAGCATCTGCCAGCAGTCTTTCGCAGATCGTCATCCCACCTGGCTGGAAGGCGTCCTATACTACGTTTGCCAAGTCTCGGTCTCCACTCAAGAACACGTCTACCCCAACGGTTGTCGGTTCTTCGCGAGATATAGCCGTCCCACTGCCACCACTTCAGCTTGCTAATTATTTGAGCTATGTCGATAACTTTGGTTCTCTTTCGGATGTATTCTTTACGAATCCTATCCTTCAGAGAAACTCCGAGCATAGCTCTTTCTATAGCTTTCTGAGCTCTTTGAACTGATGGACCAGCTTAATATTATAGTTTGAATCATTGTAGCAAAATAGAACGGTTATATGTTAGGGTAACCAAAGCAACACAAAAATGATTCAAGTGGCATGAAACACTCATACATTTAAAAAAATGGTCTTCGACATGACAGTTGTGGGTTGGACCATATGGATTTTCCACATTTGTGAACATAGAGGTGTGAGTCTTTGATATGTTAAAATATACCTTATACTGATTACATAGGTTAAAAAAACTCGAAATTGACTAGGTTGTGGGTTGGATCATTTTTGCATAAATCGGTCCAATTGCACTGCTCTTATTGTTAAATAGATATAAAAGAAAAAGAAGCTTCTGGATTCATCCATTTAATACGATTATGAACTCTGAAGGGAACTATTTTACTCGAAATTACTATGAGTTGAGAACTGAAGCAGTTTTTTTTTTACAACACAAAGAAGGCGGCTCAGGCGCCGCGCATCTTTCGCTAAAGTTGTCTCAGAGCGGACTAAAAGGGGGGTCACCAAGTATGACGTAATATGACAGGAATGTGCGATGCAAATGAGATCGGACGTTATCGTGCGAGCTCGCAGATATTTGCGATGCGATGCGAGCTCGCAGTTTTGTGTTTGAGCCCTTATATGGTCTTATACAGGGTGTTAGTGTGAACAGCGTTATCCTTGAAACCAGAGGTTCAGAATCATGAGTAGAGTCCAAAACCGATAAAAAATAATTATTCTATTTTTACTTTATTTTTGAAACAAAAATATTCGATACTCCTTCAAAGTGGTAAAACTACAACACAAGTACATTAACGGGGCCGCGCAGGTGTCGACCTATTGTTGATCAAACGAGCCGCCCCGCCATGCAAGTGGTCATTGCCGCGCCCCGCACCTTACTGCGCCGTACACGCCGCCCGCCTGCTCGCTCAGGCGGGCTGCGCGAGCAGGCGGGCAAAAAACCTGGAAACTTGCCTGGTTTTCTAGGGTGACCATAATATCGCGTACAATATCGAAGACATAAAATATCAAAATACTGCGAAACTAAAACAGGCATTAACCTTATCTCATAGGTTTTGGACTCTACTCATGATACTGAACCTCTGGTTTCAAGGATAACGCTGTTCACACTAACACCCTGTATAAAACATTACTTAGTGGGAAAGATGAAAGGCCGAAAAGTTACCACTTTAAGTATTACTCTTTGTGCTCTTTCTACTGTTAGTTACAATGTTTTCCCCATTCCACCCCACGTGGTAATGCAATAAGTTAAATTGATTGACAAAGGGCAAAGTAAACTAGTCTAATTTGTAATCCAAGATCGTATAACTCCAAGAACAATAAAATCACTTTATATCTTTGTAGAGAGATATTAATAATATACGTAGTATTTATATTCTCTTTGAATAATATCGCAGTATCGCACAATCACGCTCGGTAATTAGGGCGGCGCTTGCCGCCAAAGCCACGTCTCGGTCAGGTTCGTCGTCCGCCATCTTCGATGTTCCGGCCGCAAATGAATAAAAACTTGTCAAGTCGCGTCAAGTCGCATCAAGCGCAAGGTGGTTCAAGTGCCGTCAATCAAAAATTTTGTCAAGTCTAAGACCAAGTAGGTACCTTACGTTCCGTAACAGCCTGTCCAGATAGGGCGCTTTACGCGCGTAAAGCGCTGGACTCTCGACTCGCGCGTGCTACGCGCGAGTCGAAATACTCGGGCGAACAGTGGAGCGCGCGTAAAACGCCGCATCTGGACGCAATATAAATTGAAACGCGCGAGGGCACTCGCGCGTAAAGCGCGCGTAAAGCGCTCTATCTGGACAGGCTGTTCGGTAGACGGAGCATATGGTCACTGTCATCCTATAAAAGCGGCTACACACGACCCTAAAATCACTGGCAATGTCGAGACAGTGAAATCGGGGCTGAATCGGCGATAAAATTGTCTCTACTCTACACACGTCCTTGCCTGTCAGTACGTAACCGACCGTGCTACAGACTGCTCGTTTTTCCGAAATGCCGCCGACGCTCTCAAAACAGCAGAAAATAGGAATTGTCTTGGCACTTACTACGGTGCCACCTAAACAGAGACGAAAAAGGAGGATCTGGGTTAAAAACTGGTTAATGAAACGCCATGAATTAAGCCACATGAACGTCATGAGACATTTAGAAGCAGATGATTTCAGAAACTTTTTAAGAATGGATATTGAGTGTTTTGAAGAGCTCCTCAATATGGTGACACCATTTATACAGAAACAGGATACCGTAATGCGAGAATCCATAAGTCCGAGAAAACGACTTACAGTTACTTTACGTTTCCTAGCAACTGGACAAAGCTATGAAGATTTGAAATTCAGTGCCATAATATCGCCGCAACTTATGTCCACAATGATTCCAGAGACATGTTGTGCTATCTATAATTGTTTAAAACACTTTATTAAGGTAAGTAGACTGAATTCTTAGCGACTGCGCTCACTATAGTCAAGACTGTCTTGAGTCAGTTTTGTCTCACATAGACAAGTCTGACTTACGACACAAACAAAACTGTTTTGTCTACCACACTGCGCACACCTAAAACAAAACTGTTTTACAACGCGCACCGTCTGCGTCCAGTGATGCCATATTAGGCGAATTATTGCCACTAATTCTACCCTAAGGGATCAAATGGACACCAAAAATTTTAATATTTTGAAAGGTTTCTACCATGGTCTAAGTCGATATATCCTTCATTTCTACTAGATCTCATGTGAATATTGATTTTAATAGTATGGGCTATGATGTCAGAGATAAAAAGCTGTGTTTTTTGTAAAAAAAGCTACAACCCAAAATTGTATAAATTAAGGTAAACTATCTAAAAAAATCTTTAAAATAGCCGAAAGTTTCATAAGGGTTAAAAGAACTGCCAAGAGTATAGGTACATTTTCGTAAACTAACTCTTGACTTTAGAACCATCTGGTCTCATATCCATTTTTGCGACTTTTCAGGAGAACTAAATTAAACTTTCATGACAATATTTTGTTCAATGCTTTTTATCATTTCCGAGTACCTACAAAGCTTTTATACGAATAAATATATATAAAATTAGAAAATACACATTGTTAAGCCTATTCCCCTAATAGAACACTAATAGAATTCCCATAAGAGAACATAATGCACGAGTATTTAATGTGTAATGTAATCTTGTGAAATATTTTTAGAAATTGCTTATTACTCTATTATTATTAATTCAATGGTGCTAATAGCTATAGAAGGAAAATTAAATTGAGTTAGGTAGGTAACTAGATCTAAATATTTAATGATGTCTTGAATTTTTTTTACTTCAGTTGATTATCTGCATTATTTAAGCTAATTCGTATTGGTATATCGGTAAGCAATGAAACGTCCGTCTTGCTCGATAGCTAGTTTATTACTAAGGTTACAAGTACCCCCGTAGCTTATAAATACACTTCATCCCTCCAACATTAATTTGGGAACCTGTAACAAAGTAAAGGTTCCTATAAACTAACTTACTAATATAACTAATACTATATACTTAAGATACCGACTTATAAAAAGAGTTTATAATTAACTGGCTTTTTGGGTCTCGTAACGCGCCCGGCCGGGCTGGAGTTTGAGCTGCTCGGGTTCATACCTTCAACACTAGGATTGACCTGCAGCTCCGCCGGTCGCGGCTCGTCCGTCACCACCTCGCAGGCCTCCGCCCACTCGTCCCTTTCCGTGTCCCTATCTGACACTGGACTATCATTCTGGGCGGTCGCGATAGACCTCTCCATCCTCTCCCCTTCAGCAGTAGATACTGAAGGCGGCGTTGATGGTTCTACGACTATACTGGGTTCCACCGGCGGCGGCGAAGACAGGGGAGGCGCTGTGGGCGGCGGCGTGGAAGGTGCTGACGGCGGTAGGTCAAACATCGCCGGACTACCGGTGCTGACCTCACTTACATCTTGCACAACATTACTATTACTGGTATATTTCCGTAACTGGTCGACGTGCCTTTTACATAATATATCGTAATCCGTAAAATATATCTCAAACATACGGTTTCCCACTATCTTCTTAACGATACCTACAGACCAAACACCCTTCCTAGCAACGAACCACCTGGCCCATACGGTTTCACCGACCACAAAACATCTACTTGGTTTTAAATTACATTGTTCTTTTACGTTTTCATTCTTATGAATAGGCAGAACTAAATCTAACCTACACCGTAAGTTCCGGCCCATCATTAACATAGCCGGAGTGGCGCCGGTCGCAGAATGAATAGTGTTCCTATATACAAACAACGAGCTCTGTAATTTATTATTAATTTCTTTTTGATTTTTGCATTCTGAAATTACACATTTTATCATTTTCTTACACGTTTTCACAGAATTTTCCGCCTGGCCATTGCTCGCCGGGTGGTATATGGGTGATGTTACATGTTGGATTCCGTTTATTCGACAAAAATCATAAAATTCTGATGAGCTTATTTTAACATCGTTATCTGACACAATGACACAAGGCACGCCGAATCTAGAAAACATATCTTTTAGTTTTTGAATAAGAACGCCTGTAGAAGTGCCACGCTCCATAAACACACACTCTAACCATTTGGAATACGCATCTACCACGATCAAGTAGACAGCCTGCCCTATAGACATGTAGTCAATGTGTATCCGCTGCCACGGCGCCGGCGGGCGCGGCCACGGCGCCGGCGGCGGCGCGCTCGGCGGCGCGGCGCGGACGGCGGCGCAAGCGGTGCATGCACCTACCCATCGCTCGATGTCAACATCTATCCCTGGCCACCACATTCTACTGCGCGCTGCACTTTTAGTTTTCACTATGCCAAAATGTGCTGAATGCAACTCTTTTAGCATTCTGTCTCTATACACAGTTGGAATAACTACTCTGTGACCTCGAAACAAACATCCATTTATAATTTCTAAATCAGTCTTACACTGAAAATACGGTGAGATGGATTTACACGTGATTTTCCTAGGCCAGCCATACTTCATGTATTTATTCACTAATGACAAAATTTTATCTTTAGAAGCTTCATGTTTAATATCTTCAAATGAAACCGGTTCGACGTTTGCTTCTAAGAATAAGAAATGCCTCGAACTTCCTGTCATTTCATCATTGACGGTGTCTGATAAAGGCGATCTTGAAAAGTAATCTGCAACCTGATTATTTTTACCATCTATATACTGCACTGTATAGTTATAGGCTGATAGAATAATAGCATACCTTTGGAGACGTAAGGCGGCCGTCACAGATATACCCTTTCCTCTTCCAAAGATAGAAAGTAAAGGCCTATGGTCAGTCTTTAAAATAAATGGCTCCTGGCGACCATAGAGGTACTGGTGGAAATGTTTAACCCCAAAAATGATGGCCGTGGCTTCCTTTTGAATTTGGCTATAATTCTTCTCGCTGGCCGACAGCGAGCGTGACGCGAACGCAATGGGTCGCTCGCGGCCGTCCGCGTCCCTGTGCGCCAGCACGGCGCCGAGCCCGCGCGGGCCCGCGTCCACGGTCAGCGTGACGGGCGCGTCCGGCTCGAAGTGCGCCAGCACGCGGTCGCTGGCCAGCTCGCGCTTCACGCTCTCGAAGGCCGCCTGGTGCCGCGCCCCCCACTGCCACTCAGCGCCCGTGCGCAGTAGCTCGTGTAGTGGACTTAACACTGCCGATGCGGAAGGAATAAAATTCCTGTAATAATTAACTACACCGAGGAATTGTTTAACACCTAAAACACAGGTAGGCGCGGGCGCATTAATTATTGCCTTAACTTTACTTGGGCAAGTTCTAAGTCCGTTTTTATCTATCACGTAGCCGAGGTAGGTAACACTATCTTCAAAAAAATAACACTTGTCTTTTTGTAACCGTAACCCCGCACAAGGTTACGGGAGGTTCTTAGTAGGCTACATGAGCCTACTAAGAACCTCCCGTAACCTTGACAAGTGGATTTCTTTGGTTTTGCCTGTAACACATATGTCGTCAAGCCAAATGCTTACACCTTCCAGGCCTGCTAGAAGTGTTTCCATAGCTTTTTGGAAAATAGCAGGACCATTAGCTAGCCCATAAACTAACCGAGTATAGGACATCAACCCCTTGTGAGTCGATATGGTGGCCAACGATTGTGATGACTTGGACAACTTAAATTGGTTATAGGCATTACTTAAATCTAATTTTGAATATTTCTCGCCACCACCTATTTTAGAAAACACTTCTTCTATACGTGGCAACGGATACTTATCAATTTTTAGATCTTGGTTCAGAGTGCATGAGAAATCCCCTGCAATTTTCAGTTTTCCGTTTTCTTTAAGAACTGGTACTATGGGAGTTGCGTATTCCGAATGGTTAACTGGCACTAAAATACCTAGACTCACTAATCTGTCTAGTTCTGCACTAACCCTTTCTTTAAGTGCGAATGGCACGGATCGTGGCTTAAAAAATTTTGGTTTTACATTATCTTTCAGTTGCAATTCGACTTCAAATTTATTAAAACAACCTAACTCATTTTTCCACAAGTCTGGAAAAAGTTTTAGGAGGTGTTGCACTTCTTCAGTGTTTAATTTCGCACATTCAATATTGTTATTTGCTGAAGAAAAATATATTTCAAAATGTGTCATGAAATCACGGCCTAGTAACGGTGGCCCACCATTTTCTATGACATAAATTTTTACCTGTTTACAAGTGTTAGAATACCTAACGTCAGCTGTAAAATAACCTAAAGGCGTGATTTTATGACCGTTGTACAAACACATTTTAATATCACTCTTATGCAACTTAAACCTAGAAAAATGCTCTGAATATAATTTGTCCGATATAACCGTGGTGCCCGATCCCGTGTCCAGTTCCATACACAGCTCAATTCCGTTCACATTGACCGCCAGTTTGATAGGATTATAGTTTACATACCTTAAATTATAAAGTTCACATTCCTTGCAGTCACTTTCGGCAATGTAATCGGTTCCCTCGACACCAATGTTGTGTAAATTACACTTGGAATCACAAACTTTTTTAAGATGACCTTTTTGTCCACACCTTTGACACTTGTAGTTCTTATATCTACACATATACGCCGAGTGGTTCTTCATGCCGCACACCGTACAACGCGACTGAATACCGCCTTCATCAGCCTTGCGGGTCGCGGCAGCGCCTGCCTGCGAGCCCGCCTGCGCCGGCGCGGCGCTGGCCGAGCCGCCGCGGCCACCGCCGCCGCCGCCGCCGCCGCGTCCACCGGTACCGCGAGCGCCTGCCCGCGCGTAGTAAACCGGCTCCTCCTTCACGGCGACGGTGCTGGCCTCGGCGCCAGCGCCTGCTGCGCGTGCCTGTCGCGCGCACGATGCCTTCTGCGCGACCTCCAACGCCTGCGCCAGCGTCAGGGTTTTGGAGTCGCATTCAAATAGTTTATCACGCTCATGTCCTGTCCTAAAGCCTAGCACGAAACGGTCCCGCAGTAGCGTGTCCAATTCTGTGCCAAAGTCGCAGTAAACGGCTAGCCCTCGCAGCCGTGCTGCCCATTCTTCGATGCTTTCGCCGTCGGACTTTATCGCTTCATAAAACTTCGCCCTGTCGGCGAATGTTGACCGTTTTTGGCGTGAAATGTTTGTTGAGTACAATCACTAGCTCTTTATAGGTAGCTCCATCGAGATTCTTCGGGTGAACGAGGTTCCGAAGCAGACGGTACGAGTCGTCGGACAAATGCGTCAGCAACACAGCACTTTGTTTGTCTTCGTCGATGCCGTTTAGTTTGATAAATTGCTTTAATTTACCGAAAAACACTTCCCATTCATGTAATTTATAGTCAAAAATGCCTAAATTACCGAGAAAACTTGTCATTTTTTTATTCGCGGGTAGATTGTGACCTCGTTGCCAAATGGTATATCGGTAAGCAATGAAACGTCCGTCTTGCTCGATAGCTAGTTTATTACTAAGGTTACAAGTACCCCCGTAGCTTATAAATATACTTCACGTATACATCTGACTATTATACTTAGCTAATTACCTATAATATTTAGCTATCGATGGAAGTAATTAACTACTGTAAAAAAAATGCATAGTTTCCTGAAGTTCATCATAGATAAAGCAACTTATAGTTCAATAAATAAGGAAGACTTAATATCCCCGTTACGGCAAAATAATTTGTTTACACAAATTTATAAATACGGACCTTTTGCATTAATGGACCATTTTGGAGTTTTAGTCGGAGCTTTTTCATTTTGACTGCCGGCAACACTACAAGACAAGACTGTTTTGTCTTTGATGTGCGCACCCGCATACATGCAAAGGGGAAGCCGAATGTCGTAAGTCAGACTTGTCGTCGAGTCTATGAGACAATTTTGTCTAATAGACGTCTTGTCTCAAGTGTGCGCGTCTTCATAATAGACGTCTTGTCTCAAGTGTGCGCGTCTTCATTACTTTTGTAAGGCAATAGTCTGTCTTAAGACAGTTTTGACTCAAGTGTGCGGTCAGCCTTATAGAATAATTAAAACATCCATTTAAAAGTTTAATTTTATTTATTTATATTAAGCAAAAACATACAAGGTATTGTCCACGCTTCTCGCTCATTTTCCTTCGCCATATTTTCGAACATAATGATGCCATATATGGCGCTCATTAGGAGAGGCCTATGTCCAGCAGTGGACTATTATAGGCTGGTGATGATGATGATGATGATATTTACGAAATAAAAAATTGTAGCCGTAAGCACGTCGTATCGCCCGCGGCGACAATAGTAACCGCAATCACGTCGTATCGCCGCAGCGCTCGAGCGCAGACTGCGCAAAAATCAGTCCTGATTTCGCTACACACGTCCTGTGAGCCGATAATCGTCCCTGAATCGTGAGCTCGCCCGTAGCGATTTAGGGACGAAAAAAATCGGGTACGATTTGCCTACACACCAGGCTATTTATGATACGATCTAGGGTCCTCCCCACCACTGTCCCGATATTGCCAGTGATTTTAGGGTCGTGTGTAGCCGCTTCGATGTAGCCGATTTGATATTGTTTTGGTTTTGTTTGATACCGTATGGTGACACGTGAATGTCAGATTGAGAAAATGAAAATTTGTGTTTATGTTTTATTTGTAATTTTGTGTTTTATACCTATATAATATTTAATCGAGAACTTAGTATATAATGACTTGTGTAGCTGTGGGTTGTAAAAGCCGTTTGTGATCTTTATGTGAAGATAAATGCAAGATATCTTTTCATCGGTAAGTCTATAATCGTGATAGACGCGGATATTACGCGGATATTACATGTATTTTCTTTGCAATATGTTGACTAGTTTTTTGTACATAGAATATAATAACTGTTTTACTACGTTATTTACAGCTCATTAGCAGTATAATTCTATAATTCACTAATATTAAAGTACAATACGAAAAACTGACATCTGATGTACCATTTTGATGCCACCTAGTGAAGTACTGGTATATGTCGATAATTTATTGTCGATGAATGTCTAATACTGGTTGACAAAATGATGATTCAAAAGTAAATTGTCGTAGTTTGAGAATTATACCTACCTACCGAGATAGTGCTACGGTACCTACATGGACCGACTAAGTTGGAGTTAGAAATCAAAACTTGATTATGGTGTCGCTAGTAAGATCTAGGAGACTAAAGATTGCAATGTAGCTAGAAGTTCACAACTTATTCTTATCTTTCACTTCTAGATATACAAAATATCCAATAACAAAAGAAAAATGGAAACAAAACTTGAGAAGACATGTCTGGGAGCCATCATAGAATTCTCGTTGGTGTTTTTTACATTTCCATGTTTCGTGCCACAGAATTGGATATCAAAGGACTTACAAAAAAACTTTGAAAATAAAGGTTAAATGATAGCATCCAATATACGATAAGTACAGAATTTCACATCACTATTCTCACATTTCAGTAGAATGTCAGACAAGAATCAGATTGACCACATACGTATTTGAATGTAACTGAAACTGAACTGAAAAATTATATCTATCTTTTTTTTTCATATGGCATACTCCCAAAGAGCAAGAAGTCAAAACAGTGTCAAATGTTCGTTTTTATAATGTTACATCTAGTTACTATAATATAAGCTTTGTGTCAAGTAGTATCCAGCCCGTAGAATACTTGACGGGACTTGTCAAGTCAACGCTGTAAACGATCAATATTCACTTCAAGCACGTAGACTTGTCAAGTGCACTTGATCGTTTCGGAGACCCATAAGTTTCAGAACTAGAAAGTTTCCTTGTATCTTTGAAAATTTCGATGATAGCCAGAGCGTAGTATTTATATTTTTTTCTATTCTCTTTGACCCAGAGTAAAAAAAAGTTTTCTTTGTTTATGGTGCTTCAAAAATAAAAGCGTAATAAAAATAGCAAAATATTATAAAATTAAGAAAAATAACCGTTGCAGTTGCAAAGTAAATCGAATTGTTTCATACTAATAACGAGCGCTAAAAGTCAAGTCAATAAGGATATTTACCTTTGCTTACTAAAACAGAGGTGCTGAAGCTCTCGTGTGCTAATAGGCTTTTTACTTAAAGGATCAATTTATCTACTTCAGAAGACAAAATGTGCTATACAATATGTTTGCCAATTATCTGCACGTTCCAAACCCTACTTCGCATATTTGTGACTATACTGTTTGCCATAGAAGATATTATTCGCTTGGTTATCTATATTGTCCACAGTTATATACCTAACATCCGTTTTGAATCTGCTGAGATTGATTCCTGCTTGGATCGCCTACTGCTTTGCCAAGCACTGCTTCTGCCACAGGAGTTCGTTAGGAATATACCCAAGATTCTCTTCTTCGTGGACATGTTTTGTTATTATGATGGCCATCGTTATTGTGCTAATTGTATTCTACACGGTATGGCTGGAAGAGTCGTTGGACTACGCCGAAATTATGTTTCCTCATGTCTTCTTTGATAATATCAGAAACAAATATTCTAAAAATGATACATTTAAACTGAAATATGCTATTAAAACAAAATCAATCAAAAAAGAACGTTCCAAACAAGATGAACCTTTAATAAACCGTAACGTAAGTGAAAACCATGAAATGAATGACTATAACGGAGTAGCTAAAACATTAAGATTGAAACCAGTTGAATTAAAAATATTTAATAAAATGATTGTCAAAACAAATAGCAACAAAGAAGAAATTAAAAAGAAATTTGGGATACTCGAAAAATATTTCCAAAATTTTATGAACAAATTAAAATATATTCTTCCAAGTAAACAAAACATTGAAACTATTAACAAGTACCTTCAAAACTATAAACAGATTTTTTATTACATGCCTACTACAAGTTTCTATCCACAAGATATATTTTGAAGATGTTTAAGATATATTTAGACGGACCGGTCGAGCCCGATCCCAGGTATGGGATCATAACTAACGATGGGATATCTCTACTATATAAATGCGAAAGTAACTCTGTCTGTCTGTTTGTTCACGTCTAAGCTACCTAACCGATTTTAAATGAAATTTGGTATAGAGATAGTTTAGAGCCTGAGAACGGACATAGGGTATGTAATGATGGAGTTTTAAGGGGTCCAAATTGGGCATGGAAGTTTGTAAGGAAGTTTCTTCATTTTTGATGCTAGAATCATGATACTAATTTTTAAGTTTTTTGTTTACATAATAAAATAAAAAGATATACCTTGAAGGGGTAAAATGAAAATGGGTGATGAAAGTTTGTATGGTAAGTGGTGGTTATTTGTAGTAGCTGGTTCTTTACTAAACCACTCATAAATCACAGGATGATTCGGGATATTTTAAGTGGACTGTATCTGCGGTTTTAATAGGATTACGCAATTATTTCCAGGAAGAGAAAAGCCTGCTGTCGTAGGGATGATGTGAGGACATACAGTAGACAGCAGTACTTATGGAAATAGGCTTGGACACATGCACTAACCTGCCTTCGTGGCGTCGGGGCGTCGGTGATGGCTGCTGCAGCGTCAGAGTCTTTTCACAACACCGAGAAACACTTGCAACGGGGAGGTTCTTCAAAATCACTCAAAGTTAGGTGTACACACGTTAGATTTAGGTTATTTCATCAATATTCAGAACAAGGGTAATTTAATTGCGCGGTGGATGTCGTTAGCGTGATCCGGCGCGCGAGCGCAACTCAAGACTGTTCATTCTCTTCATACGAAGCCATCGGCCATCGTTAGAGCAGGATGGCGCGATTTGACATGTGAGGGGTGGATGAATAAGAATGGAAATACTTGCATTACCTAAAACCTGGATTCAATATCCACCAGTAAGGTTTATGCGACTGCCCAAAGTCACTATTCCACGTGGACGAAGTCGCGGACACAGCTAGTCTCTCCATACATGTTTGAGATATTCAAAACGGCATTCGCCGCTTTTGGAAAAAAAAAACTCTTTTTTTGATGCCAATCGATCCTGTTTGTTACTGTGATCAAAATACCTACGCTTTGAGGCTACCTAAGAGCTTGTCCAGAAAGGCGAATTCGCCGCGACCGTTGCGTCCACAAGGAGCGTATCAACGCGCGCGTATTTGGGGACGTATTCAGTACGAAACATGGAATTGAACGAAGCGGGGTAGTTTCAAAAAGAAAAAAATAGTGTTGAATTATGTACTTTGCAGTTTATTTATACCGAGGTTTGAGTGCATCAAACCAAGGAAAAATAATTTTCCATACAAACTTTACCACCCTATTTAACCCCTTAAGATCTTAAAATTTCGAAATTTAAATATACTCCGGTCCTAAGCTATCTAAGTACCAAATATCATTTAAATAACTTCAGTAGTTACGAAGATTACTTATAACAAACATTCACACAGAATTTCCCATTTATTATAATAGTAAGATCTAGGTCCTAAGTTATCTAAGTACCAAATTTCATTTAACTAACTTAAGAATTCCGTGTCAAAATTTTGGTGCTCCATTTTCCTCAATAACAGATAGAGTTAGAATGACAACGGATAGAGTTAGACTCCCAGTTTTTGGACGATTTGTAGAATAAATTATGTAGTTTAATACAACATGCAAAAAAGTACACCTCAATAACCCAGTTTTAAAGTTACAGAGAAAAAATAAAATAAAAATCGTTTTTTTTGTCTTATTTCTAAAAAAATATTGTTTTTACAATGCTTATGTATCGTATTTGGTGTTTTTTATTTATTTTATTAGCTAGGTAAACTATTTAGCTTTTAAATGAGACTACTTTGAATAAAATACACCGTTTACTCAAAAAGAAACGAAGAAAAAACCAGATGAAGTAGTCTTCATTTCAAAAAATATTAAAACTGCTTTGTTTTTGAGATAACTAACATATAATTTTTTTTATCCCGATTTTTATCGATAACTATGTGTCGTGTATCTGCACACTTCGTTTGATCAAGGTTCGACAAATCACATTGTATAGTTGATTGACAGATTGATTGTAATAAATGAACTCTAGCGTTCATTTATTTTAATCAATCTCTAGCTTACGGAGTTAGAAAGAAGAGCTAGAACTGTAGGGCTTGCAATCAACCACGACAAAACTGAATACATCCACATGAAGCGCTACAAAAAAACCCGTGTTAAACGTAAAGACTTAGATGCGGGATATGTGGTGTATAAGGGTGTTGCAAGCTTCAAATATCTGGGATGCACTATAACAGATACAGGTTCTAGGGAAGATGAAATCAACATTCGCATCCAGAACACCTTGCGGTGCAGTGCAGCGCTTCATAAAGTGTTGACGTCCAGACTTCTCGAGTCGAAGCACCAAAATCCGAATATATGAAATTGTTATACGTCCTATTCTGATCTACGGGTGCGAAGCCTGGAAGTTGACGCTGAAAGAAGAAAACAAACTCCTCGTGGCTGAGCGTAAGGTGCTGCGTAAGATCTTTGGACCGACCAGACGAACAGATGGAACATGGCGAATCCGGAATAACCAGGAGCTGGAGGATCTTTATGCCGAACCCAACATCATAGGCGAGTTAAAGAGCGCTCGTCTCCGCTGGCTAGGACAGTCGAGAGAATGGAAGATGATCGGGCTGTCAAGAAGGCGTATACGGGAATAGCTTCGGGGCGTAGACCAGTCGGCCGCCCTAGGTATCACTGGATTGACGAAGTGGAAGCCGATCTCCGCGAACTCGACGCTTATAGCTGGCGAGAGACAGCTCAGAACCGAGATGCCTGGAGAAGTCTTATATCGGAGGCCAAGATCCACTTTGGGTCGCTGAGCCATAGGAGTAAGTAAGTAATCTCTTGCTTGAGCTATGTTTAAGTAAATTAACATAATGTTCTAAATGACTATTATTAATAACTTAAGGTGTGGTGTTGTATTTTTTATTAAATGTAATTGGGTTAATAGCCGTTTTAATAAATAAATAATAATGTTGAATGAGTGGACTGAGATGTTAGAGATTTGTTGGTACAGTAATAATCTTAATATACCGCTCGCCATCGGCAGAGATATCAGGTTTATGAGGAATTTCCTCTTGCGTACACTCAGTTTGTGGAATGATCTCACTGCTGAGTTTTTCTCCCAGGACTACGACATGGGGATCTTCAAAAAGAATAAGAATTTAATCACACACACACACACACATTACGATACTCTAATAAAGGAAATACAATATACTTACTTCTAAAGGGTTAACAACTTAAAAATAAAACCATTATCTTATCAACACTCAGGCTGTGTCCCACGGGTGAAAAAAAAGAGTCTTTTATTTAAGACATTTACAAGGGTAGGCAACGCGCGTGTAATGTCTCTGATATGCAGGCGTCCATAGGCTGCATATCAGAGGCAGTTCCATCAGGCGGGCCGCATGCTGTTTGCTACCTGTGGTACATTTCTGTTACTATCGACAACATTTAAGTTTTAATTATAAGAAATGTGATTTAAGTCAAATTAATGAGTCCTTAGATAAATATAAGTACATTTGCAATGCAGCCAGTGTCTTGGGGACGCTTCCGACTGGTATTGACATGGATCAATTGAGCTACCGACTGTTTGCAACCGTCTGCAGTTAGCTCAATGGTTTCAATTGTAAATACTAGTTGTAATTTTTCTATTCCTTTGCTTGTAATTTTCGTTGTTAATAAAGGTTATAAAAAAAAAGTACATTTTAATAACCGAAATCACCGAAAAAACCGTTTTCACCGGTTTTGAAATCATAAAAACCGAATTAACCGGTTTTTAAAATAACCCGGTTTTGACATGCCCTAGAACTTATGAAGGGAAAGTTATGAAGTTAGGATTCGAGCGGGGTGCGCTGGTGTTGGGGGTTTGCTTGTTTATTGGGGGGGTTGTGTTGGGTGTTGGGGGTTTTCTAGGGTGACCATGACATCGCGTACAATATCGAAGACATAAAATATCAAAATACTGCGAAACTAAAATAGGCATTAACCTTATCTCATCGGTTTTCGACTCTACTCATGATGCTGACTGAACCTCTGGTTTCAAGGATAACGCTGTTCACACTAACACCCTGTATACAACCCTGTGGGGCGTATAGCAAATTTATTTCGCCGGTAGGTGCCGTTATTTGTGGCTATTGTGCTGGCCTTTACCATAAAGCGAATACCAGAGTCAACAATTTTGCGCAAGGACTGGACCTGCTCTGGCTGCAAAAAGAGGACTAAGAAGGGTGTTATTACACCGGTAAAGGGATTAAGTGTCACCCCTGAATCGAGTATGGAAGCCGCTTCTGTAGCCAGCTCTCCCTTAAAATCTGACCTCCTGGTCCCGCCGGCTGACATGAATATCATAGACATAATGCGATGAAAGATGGCTGAATACATGGCAGAGCTACGGCTTTATCGCAGCGAAATGATAGTTTCGGGCCACTGTGGCAGCTACAGTGCCGGATTAAGCCTGCGCGGGACCTGTAGCAAATTCGGCCAAGGGGCCCTTAGTTTGCTTTAGGTTCTCAAGTTTATGGTATCATTATTATCATCATCAGCCTATAGTAGCGCCCTGTCTACAGCTTGCAGCATCTGCCAGCAATCTTCCGCAGATCGTCATCCCACCTGGCCGGAGGGCGACTTACACTACGTTTGCCAAGTCGCTGTCTCCACTCAAGAACACGTTTACCCCAACGGTTGTCGGTTCTTCGCGAGATATGGCCAGCCCACTGCCACTTCAGCTTGCTAATTCTTTGAGCTACGTCGATAACTTTAGTTCTCTGTCAGATTTATTCATTACGAATCATATCCTTCAGAGAAACTCCGAGCATAGCTCTTTCCATAGCTCGCTAAGCGATTTTGAACTGGTGGATCAGCTCTACCGTGAGTGTCTCAGCTCGTTAAGTCATTACAGGTAAGACTGATCAAAAACTTTCGTTTGAATGTTTGAACATTGCGGTATTGATGACGAAAAGACTCGACGTAGTTTCCCAAACGCTGCCCAACCTAGCTGGATCCTCCTCTTCGTCTCTGTCTTCGTCCGCTTCACACCTTACGAGTTCTCCCACTGTGAAGGACGGCATTAAAGAGGTTCTGTAGCTCCTGTATAACGGGGGCTCCTCCTGCCTTCAGAAGCTCTGAAGTAATACCGTCCTCACCGGAAGCTTTTCCATTTTTAAGCTGCCTCAGAGCTTACACGATTTCATCTTGACCGAAATCTGGCAGTTCGTCGGTATAGTGGCGTCAAGGTGGCTCTGGAATTAAGGTCATCTTGTCGGGAATAAGGGTATGTGCAGTGTAAAAACGGCCATAGAAATCTTCTATCTCGGCTTAGATCTCGGCAGAAGTTTCGTCTGGCGGGTGGCTCCTGCCAAACTGCTGAGGGAACATTTCTCGATTTCACTATATCGCCTCTTCAATGAGGAGTGTGTTAGAGCTCCGAAGGTTGCGCCGTACCATCTTCGCGATTTGCTTATTCAGGTCTGACCTCTTAGACGAAGTCACTTTGGTTTCCCGTCTTCTTGTCATCAGATCCAGAGTCTCATCCGAGAGTTTGGAATGCCTGCCAGTACCTTGTTTTCTACAGAACTAAATGCCCTCGTCCCTCAATGTTTCGACCAGTTTGTACAGACCCTACAGGTCTCATTATAGTATTAAACTCAGCTTAAATCGCTAATAATTAGATCCATGGTATTCATGATGGTATGTATGACACCTACTATTGCAAATTGTTTTGCGTTCGAGTCTTACCAGTTGTTCGAGTTTTTGCAACCTAAACCTACGATTTAACATTACGAAATCGAGTTTTAGATTTTGATGTGGGAGTGAAGCATTACCTAAACGCTTCGCAAGATATTTTACGTTTAACTTTTTTAAATCCAGACAGGTGTTTGAGCGCGGGGCCCCCTCAATTCGCGGGGCCCGTAGCATTTGCACTACTACTACTCTTGCTATGTGGCTAATCCGGCACTGGGCAGCTATGAATGAACGTATTCTAGACATCAAAAGTCGTCTGGATGTGATGGAGGCCAGTGAGGAGGCATCTGGAGCGGTCGCGGTGGCCGAGCTGGAGAAATCGGTCACCCAGCTTAAATGCGAGTTAAATGACCGTGACCAGGAGGCTCTGCTGACCGACCTTGACATTGGGCAGTATCCAGAAATTAAAGGCGAGAATCCCATTCAACCATCATTTTTGCGGCAAAACTAGGTGTTCGCGCCTATCTATTTTGCATTGTACCTGTGCATCCACCCCCCACCTCCTTACCTCACCTAAACGCTTGTACTAGACATTCATTACACGCCATCTTGGAAAGAAGTACGCATTTTTTATTTCTCATCACATCTCCAAAATCACAGCAAGTCAGGCTTTCAGTCTAAATTACAACTATATAAGTAGCTTCACCTAATACGCTACATTTTTGGTCCTTCTTCCGCCAAATTACGAATCCAGCACCTACGGAAATACAATCTTACAACGAAAGACTTGGCGGCCATTGCTGTAACTGCGCAATATCGTACGACAAAGTTCACCACATCGAAGCACAACTGGGAGGCAAAGCGCTAAGGAATTGAAGTCGGATTGGCATCTCATCGTTCTCCATACGCATCTGGTGGGACCAACCTTCCTTCATTATCCATCACCTTCCTTTTCCATTAGTGACACGTGTGCTAAACTGTTTCGGTGTTTCAGTGTTTCAGTGCCTTAAAATCGTGAGTATTAATTACACACACCACCAAAATGTCTACAGAAAATCTTAACGTAGAATCCCAAGATAAGCCCAGGTCTCGTGATAGGTCTCCTAATCAGCCGTTAGGGAATAATCCCTCGCTAATCCGCGAATTGCTAAGAAAACGAGGAATAGTTAAAGGCCGTTTGACTAAGTTTACTAACTACGTCCAATCGTTAGTAGATAGCGAGGATCCTGTTCTTTCTCATAGAAATTCTATAGACCTAAAACTACGCATTAACGGAGCTACTAACCTATTTACAGAATTTAATAACATCCAAACGCAAATTGAAGATAATGTTTATGATAGTGTGATTTCAGATCAATTAAGCTGTAGGGAATCTTTTGAGAATCATTATTATAGTACTTTAGCTTTAGCACAATCACTGCTTACCAGTGATGAGGTTACTGACCAATCTAAAGGTACTTGCAACGCATCACAATCTGTAAAACTGCCCACTATAACCATGCCCACCTTTGATGGATCGTATGAGCACTGGCTCGAGTTTAGAGATACATTTTTATCGCTTGTTCATAACTCTAAAAATATTAGTAGTATTCAAAAATTTCACTACTTGAAGTCATCATTGAAGGGCAACGCATTGCTGGTTATTGAATCGATGGAATTCTCTGCTGATAACTATTCTGTCGCATGGGAATTGTTACTGAATAGGTACAATAATAATAGACTTTTAATTCACAACCACGTCAAAGCTTTGTTTACTATAAACGCACTAACAAAGGAATCACCTTCTCAAATCAGAATATTAATTGATACAGTTCTAAAAAACTTGCGCGCGCTCAAAATCCTAGGCGAGCCTACCGAATCCTGGGATACACTCATTATCTACATGATTGTGTCTTAGTTAGATAAGTTAACTGAACGCGAATGGGAAACATATAAATGCACTTTATCAACGAAAGGTCACAATACGAAACGCATTATAAAGTTGAGTGATTTGATAGGTTTCATGCAGGACAGGGCAGACATGCTAGAAACATTACAGCTTTCACATGACAAACCACAAACAGAAAAAACCGAAAGGTATTATAAAAAACAAGGTTCGCAGAAACAAAATGTTTCACACTGCAATGTTTCTAACAAAAAACCCGGCGATCGTCAGTCTCGCTCCTACAAGCCATGCCTAAAGTGCAACGCAGCACATCCATTGTATTCGTGTTTGAAGTTCATAGAGAGTGATTTAGAATCAAAATTAAAACTAATTCGCGACAATAAACTTTGTGAAAACTGTTTACGCGCAGGACACTCACCTGATCAGTGCAACTTCGGATCGTGCAGGAAATGCAACTCTAAGCATAACACATTGATTCATACCGATAGTGCAGTGACATTCCATTCAAGTGTACCTACTCGATGTAGCAAGAACGCTTCTTCTACCACGGACTCGCTAATCCAGGTAAATAAGGCGCACATGCAGACTAACTGCTCTAGTTATGTAGGTATGCATACGGTGCTATTGTCAACAGCTGTGATCGAGGTAGCCGACACTCGCGGTGCTTATCACCCGGCGCTTGCGCTTCTAGACTCAGGTTCTCAACGATGCTTTATAACTAAATCATTATGTAACGAAATAAATGCTCCATTGATAAAATCAACTCACGAGATTCGAGGAGTAGGTAACTCAGTGCTACAATGTTCGGAAACTTGTAGCATTGAAATTAAGTCGCACGTCGATCAAATATTCAAAACACGCATTAATTGTTTTGTATTGCCACAAAATAACTTCAGGTATGTCCACCTTTTGTGAAAATGCGCAGCTCTGTATTCCAGGCAACATAAGGTTGGCTAACCCGAACTTTCTCGACGTATCGAAGATAGACATTTTGATAGGCGCTGATGTATTCTGGGACCTATTAGAAGAAGGTAAAATTCGACTTCCTAGTGGGCCCTATTTACAAAACACAAAATTAGGCTGGATTATTTCCGGTCCGCTTTATAAACAAACACAAAAATCTATGCCCGTTTATTGTAATTTTAATCGTACGCTAGATTCACAATTACGTATGTTTTGGGAAATAGAAGAGCTTCCTAAGGCTAAGGATACGCAGACTGAAGAGGAACGTTCATGTGAAGAACACTTCGTTCGCACAACTACGCGCGACAGCGAGGGAAGGTTCGTTGTACGTATTCCTTTAAAACAGTCACCTGACGTCTTAGGCGAGTCTTATACGCAAGCCGAACGCCGTTTTCTCGCTTTAGAAAAAAGGTTACAGCGTTCGCCCGATTATAAAACATTATACGCAAGTTTTATGAAAGAATATGAAGATTTAGGCCACATGAGTCAGGTAGATTCGCATGAAAGTCCATGTTACTACATCCCGCACCACGGCGTTTACCGCGAGTCCAGCAGTACCACCAAGCTGCGCGTGGTGTTCGACGCCAGCGCGCCCAGCACTTCCGGGAAGTCGCTGAACGATCTGCAGTTAGTGGGCGCGCCGATACAAGGTGATTTAATTTCGATTCTCCTCCGCTTTAGACAGCATACATTCGTAGCCTGCGCTGACGTTAGCAAAATGTTCCGCAATTGTTTGGTAGCTCAAGACCAACGTCAGCTACAGCTGATTGTATGGAGAGAGGATCCAGCCTTACCGTTACGCAAGTACTCCCTTAATACTGTGACGCAGGGAACAGCTTCCGCGCCGTTTTTAGCTGTCAGGTGTTTAAAACAGCTAGGTATTGAATCGTTGAACCCGGACGTTGAAAAGGCAGTTAGGGATGATTTTTACGTGGACGACCTCTTGACCGGACACAACAACAAAGAAAGCCTATTAAAGTTGTGTGTAGGCATAAAAAACGCGCTTCAATTAGGTTGTTTTTCACTTCGCAAGTGGATATACAATTTTCCGTGCGATGATGATCATACCATTTCTGAGCACAGAAAAGAAATTAAAAGCAACGAAAATATAAATTCTAAAACGCTAGGCTTAGGCTGGAATAATTTAAATGATGAATTCTATTTCAAAACTGAATTCCAATGCGATGATAGGCCAGTCACTAAAAGATCAATATTGTCAAATATTTCTCAAATATTTGATCCCCTGGGCTTGTTGAGCCCTACGATAATAATCGCTAAGGTTCTATTGCAACAATTATGGTTACTTAAAATCGGTTGGGATGATATTGTTCCTCCCAGTGTCGCGCGCTCATGGAGCCGCTTTCTTATCTCACTACAATCGCTAGATTCTATTCGCATTCCTCGGCACGCTATAGGAAGTATACCTATACGTTTAGAGCTTCATGTTTTTAGCGATGCGTCGCAAACTGCATACGGCGCCTGTGTTTACGTTCGCACGGTCAGTCGAAATGAAACAATTACTGTAAAATTGCTTTTTTCTAAGGCAAAGGTCGCTCCTATAAAAGTTTTAAGCATACCTAGGCTTGAACTATCCGGCACGTTGCTAGGTGCTAAAATATTAGATAAAACACGTAACTCGCTGAGTTGTAACTTTCACAATATCGTGTTTTGGACGGACTCGACCATAGTATTAGGTTGGTTACGCATGGCACCAAATAAATTAAAACCCTTTGTTCAACATCGAACTTCAGAAATACACGAATTGACGAAAGATGTTATTTGGCGTCATGTGTCGGGTAAAGATAACCCCGCGGATCTTGCGTCGCGAGGTGCAAGTATTCACGAGCTTTCTTCTTCCTCCTTGTGGTGGAACGGTCCAGAATATTTACGAAGCCCGAGTTTTACGCTAGATGACTATAGGGTAGAAGAATCATGTGACGATCTTCCTGAGATGAAATCGTCAGCTGTTACATCGCTTATAACAAAAGAAGCTAAGTCATTCTTTCCGTTTGAACGTTTCTCGCAATTTCAACGTATGAAGCGCGCGGTAGCATATATGTTACGATTCATACATAATATCTATATATATAAAAGAAAGTCGTGTTAGTTACTTCACTTATAACTAAAGGACGGCTGAACCGATTTAGCTGAAAATTGGCAGGGAGGTAGTTTAGAGCCAGGAGAAGGACATAGGATACTTTTTATCCCGTTCGGTACTTATAATAAAACCGTGCGAAGCCGGGGCGGGTCGCTAGTTCGTAATAAAAACAATAGGATAACAGGTATGCTGAATGTAGATGAGTTAAGAGAATCGGAACGAACCCTTGTACGATTATCTCAATTCGAAAGTTACCCTGATGAGTATGTATTAATCGAGAAAAACGCTTTAATAAAAAATAATCACTTAAATAAACTAAACTAATTTATTGATAAAAATAAAATAATAAGAGTGGGTGGGCGTCTAGGCTACTCTGAAGAGTTCTCTTACGATAAGAGACATCCTATTTTATTATCGAACAAACATCACTTTACTAAGCTTTTGTTTCGCTACGAACATCATCAGCTACATCACGCTGGTAGCCAGGCATTGTTGTGCCATTTACGTGATACCTGGTGGCCAGTGGGTGGTAGGAACCTAGCTAGGTCTATACTTCATGCTTGTGTAAAGTGCACGCGCATGAGAGGGAAGGAACTTACCCCTTTAATGGGTAATTATCCTAAACAAAGAATAACGCCCACGAATCCTTTCAATAGATGCGGGGTTGATTATAGTGGGAGTTATCTCATACTTAATCGCAAAGGTAGGGGCGCTAAAACCTCTAAGGCATACGTTTGTTTGTTTGTGTGCTTTGTGACACGAGCGGTGCATTTAGAGCTGGTCAGTGACCTCACTACTGATGGTTATCTTTTAGCTTTAAAAGGATTTATTTCTAGGCGCGGTAAACCTTTAGAAATTTATTCCGATAACGGAACAAACTTTGTAGGATTAATGAATGAATTTTCAAACTTTTTACGCAATTGTTCGTCCGACATTGTTGAATACGCAACAAATCAACAAATAAAATTTAAATTCATTCCCCCTTATTCTCCTCATTTTGGTGGTCTGTGGGAGGCAGGCATAAAATCATGTAAACATCACTTGAAACGTGTGATAGGAAACGCGCACCTCACGTTCGAGGAATTCACAACAGTATTAGCACAGGTGGAAGCTATATTGAACTCCCGACCTCTTTCTCCTCTCTCTCCCGATCCTAAAGACCTCGCTCCTCTAACTCCAGCTCATTTCCTGGTTGGTCGACCGCTAACAGCGCCAGCCAGCGATGACGTCATCGACGTTCCAACACACCGACTTCAGCGCTTCGAGAGGGTGGAACAAATACGCCAACATTTTTGGACCCGCTGGGCCAAAGAATACATATCCGAATTACAGCTACGCAAAAAATGGAACAAGCAGCAGACTACTGACTTGAAACCAGATTCACTTGTTCTTATCAAGGAAAGTAACTCATCACCGCTAAAGTGGAATATGGGCCGTGTCCTCGCTACGATTCCAGGAAAGGATGGAGTATCAAGAGTAGCAGATATACAAACAGCGACTGGCGTTGTCCGCAGAGCCTACGCGAAGATCTGTCCACTCCTTCCAGAAGACCATAGTGACGAGGAACTTCACACTTTTTGAAAGCTGCTACTTCCAAGGCCGGGGGCATGTTCGCGCCTATCTATTTTGCATTGTACCTGTGCATCCACCCCCCACCTCTTTACCTCACCTAAACGCTTGTACTAGACATTCATTACACGCCATCTTGGAAAGAAGTACGCATTTTTTATTTCTCTCCACATCTCCAAAATCACAGCAAGTCAGGCTTTCAGTCTAAATTACAACTATATAAGTAGCTTCACCTACTACGCTACACTAGGTGTGTCACTAAAAAGCCGCAACATCGTGTTCGCCGAGCGTGTGGGGCCTCCTGCACGGCCGGATTCCAGCCATAAGAAGGGGCCCGCGGCGCTTGGTGGTGCGGTTGGCACGTCGGAATCTGCGGGACGTGCTGCTAAGCGCAGCGCGCGGGCGCCCTCGACTCAGATCTACGGACTTAGGCCTGCCCGCGCCTGGCCAGGGAATTTATGCCAATGAGAGACTCACGAGAGCCAACTGGCAGCTGATCCATCGGGTGCGTGAACAGTACAAGAAGGGCAACTCACGGTACTCATGATATACGGCAACCCAAATTTTAACGATAGCAACACTGATTTTCCCTGTATTTTATCGTAGTTCACTTAGAATAATTACGCTTAGAACCGCAGTAGGGTCACGCGAAGCGTGGACATTTAAAGGTAGCCTGTAAAGGCTACGTATAGTAAGGACAAAGTTTCTTGGCAGTTCTGAACATAGGCTCTGCGAACTTTTGCGCATGCACAGTTGCAAAGAAAACTGTTATTACCATATAAACAAATATACAATCAGAAAATATCTAATACAGGGAGAAAATACTGATTAATAATAATAATGGCATTAAGCCATTATTAATATTCAGTGTTTGTTTTTTTTTAATCTTTAAATTGTATCATATCTCAATATTTATCCTATTACTTTGTTTTATTATTTGAAAAAATGAACAAAAACACAACAAAAACTTTTGTACGCAACTGTGGTCAAGACAGAGATAGCGTCACAAACACCAAACCAATGCTGACGTGTGACAGAAACAAAAACCTCGTACCGAGTATTGCCGATAAAGATCGAAGTAAACAAAAGTCAAGATAAAAGAGATGTGCAATGTACGTACTCGTGGGTGTTGTTTAATCGATTATTATTTAAATCGATTGAAATTAAGTGATAAAAAATGTTTATATTCGATATTATAATGAGGTTTTAAATGTTCTTAAACAGTCGTTACTCAAATAGTAGGTATTTAATAGATTTCTAAAATTTAAGTAAATCATGTCTTTTAAAATAGAAAACATAGTTTTACCAAACATTTTTTTAATCCTTTATAAATAATAATTAATTAATTAATTAATGAGTAAATTCACTTTATTAGTAAATTTAGCTACTTAAATAATCTTCTATATCCTAAAATGAATGAGTTTAAAATGAAACTAATCGATTATGAAATTCGATCGATTATAGGATTGATTGTTTTTCTGTAAGGTGCGTCTCTAGCCTAGACCACCGCCCCGCGCACCCTACTCATGCCACCTTTTGGTTCCTAAAAATTGTTGCTGCGCAGCCTTCCGCGCGTAGTTCAGAACTGCCAAGAAACTTTGTCCTTACTGTACATCTCTCGACTCGTCAGTACATTATGTCAAGTCCTACGGGGAAGAGCTCCCTGAATTTCTAATAAAAATGACTTATTGTGCAGTGAAAGGGTGTCACAACTCATCACATAATCACCAAAAACAGTCGAAGATTCTATTTCACGGGTAAATACAACCTGGAAACTTATATTCTTGAGTAAAAACATTAGTTTTGTCTCAAAAATAAAACGTAAACAAATCAGACGTCAATACAATGAAATGTTGCAAGCTATTGAAAAAATATTTTACCCCATACGTATTTTTTCGTTTTTAGATTTCCTTCTGATCAGGTTGTTGCTTCTCGATGGATTGAAAATTCAGACTGAATCGTAAAGAATGTATACAGGGTGTAACAAAATTAAGGACCAAACTTTAAACTGGTATTGACATCGATCATTTGAGCTATCTTTAGACTGTTTGCAACCGTGTGCAGTTAGCTCAATGGTATCAATTGTAAATACTAGTTAAATTTTAATTATATTGTTTTTTATTACTTTGGCTCCATATCTAAGCACGCCGCGCAGCTTACCCGCTTCCACTGCATTCGATGATGACTGATGGTCGATGACCGCGGCGGCCGCTCGTTAGGTTGTTGACGTGTTTACGCTTATAAAAGAGATGTATACAGGTACGCATGTCATTTTTTTAAATTCCAAAAACACAATTGCGTTCATAAGAGTTTATTGCCTAATGTAATGAAAATTCATTACCTATTTATTTAATTTTCGAAAATTAAACAAAAATAAAGGACGGGATTGTTTTAAAATATTTTTCCTGAATTCAGTGTTCGGATCTACACCCCGCCTGAAAGTTTGGTCCTTTATTTTTGTTACACCCTGTAAATTTCAGAAATTTGGCAAATAAATTTCCATGCGGGCGAAGCCGCGGCGCGCAACTAGTTGGTAAATATGTAAGGGGTATGTTATACTAACGGGACGTTTTCTGAACGTTGAACGCTCCATGACGAATGAATCAATGCATTTATGAAAAATCATCTAACAGAAAAATGATTAGCTATGATTGTACAAAATGTTAAAACTTCCCTACTTTATGGGGAAAATGTTATGATTGCAACATTATTCGTACGTTTGTGTGCGTGTCGGCTGATGTAATCACGTGCCGCTTACCCACACATTGGTTGTTTTTTGACTTCTAGATAAAGCGGAATTATTTGCGAAATTATCTCTCTATGCCTTATTCCTCTAAGGTAGTTCATAACAGCAGTTTAGTTTTTAAGTTTTGATAAAAAACACTATGGCTAATAATGGCTATGTACAAAATTAGTGATTCACGTTCGATAGCACCACTATCTAGGAATGTTATTCAGAAAACAGAAAGAGAAAATTATTTGTATTGTGGCACATACGAGAGTTAGTCAGGTCCAATTTTTTTCAAAAATAATCAATAGATCGAAAACCGTGATGTTTTTACTGAATACAAATTGACATTTTCCGAACTGTCGCGATGCACCAGTAAAGGATTATTCACTCATTACGCCACACCCTGTACATAGTACCTATTTGCACATCGGAACATATATATACCTACCTATTTGCAGATCGTACAAATATTATTCCCTAGGCGGGAACAAAACCCGAAACCTCCAGGGTCGCTTACCTATATGCCTATTTATGACTTACTAATGATATTAATTGCGTAATATGCCTACATAGGTTTGGTGATAGCTTGAGATATTGACATTTTACTGAAATGTGAAAATAGTGATGTGAAATTCTGTACTTATCGATTAAATTATGATTCCAGTAAGCAGGTTTGTTGTAACCGCTGCATTGTATGATCATGACGACCGATGTAGCGCGGTGGGCGAAGGTGTGCCTGCAACGCAGGAGGTTACGGGTTCGGGAGTCGAACCCCTCAGAACTAATTTGTGAACGATCTGCAGATATATGTTCCGTTGGTCTGGGTGTTTTCAATGTACTATAAAAATGTATATCTATGCATAATAATGTATTTAATATATCAGTTATCTAGTACCCATACCACGAGCTTTGAGTAGCTTACTTTGGGGCTAGATGGTGCTTTGTGGATTGTCCAGCATTATTAAATATTATTATAAAAGAGATCAGTCATGTTTAAAATCCACAAGCTGTAATTTTACTTGAAAAGATATACCAATATTCATTAATCACCTATATTTTTTGGGTGTTTGTGTGTGGGGTTTCATATTAAGTTTTTTAGTATGTGAGTCAATAATGATTAAATCAATCAGCTGGTAATGATTGAAACTACAACCCCCACAAGGATCTAGATCGACTTAACCGGTACCTGACCCTGTAGGTATATAAATAAAGACCTACTAAGGTTATTTTGTTAAAACTTGATAAATCTTCTTGATAATAATTATGTTTTTATTTAAAATGGGGTTAAGCGGTGATGGGTGGTTGCCGTCGTTATTTAGGATATGAGCAGTGAGAAAACTTAGGTAGGTACTTAGTTACATTAACATAAACGAAATTATTTTTAAAGTATTTTCACGTATGCTCTTCAAAAAACCACTATACTTAACTGAAATATTTTGTGCTTAGATACCACTTGGATGCTATCATTTAACCTTTATTTTCAAAATTTTGTTGTAAAATTCCTTTAATATCCAATTCTGTGACACGAAACATGGAAATGTAAAAAACACTAACGAGAATTCTATGATGGCTCCCAGACATGTCTTCTCAAGTTTTGTTTCTATTTTTGTTTTGTTATTGGATATTTTGTATATCTAGAAGTGAAAAATAAGAATTAGTTGTGAACTTCTAGCTACATTGCAATCTTTAGTCTCCTAGATCTTACTAGCGACACCATAATCAAGTTTTGATTTCTAACTCCAACTTAGACGGTCCATGTAGGTACCGTAGCACTATCTCGGTAGGTAGGTATAATTCTCAAACTACGACAATTTACTTTTGAATCATCATTTTGTCAACCAGTATTAGACATTCATCGACAATAAACTATCGACAACAACAGTACTTCACTAGGTGGTATGAAAATGGTACATCAGATGTCATTTTTTCGTATCGTACTAACATTTTAGTAAAGTATCGAATTATGAGGCTAATAAGCTTTGAAAAACAATATGCAACAGTTACAATATTCTATATACTACAAATAATTCAACATATTGCAAAGAAATTACGTGATATATCCTCTAAAACCACGGCTATAGACTTACTGTTCTGAACGATGGTAAACTATCTTATGGATATTTTCACATATAGAAACCACACAGCTTTTGCAACCCACATGTACACCAGCAATTATAAATTAGGTTCTCTATTCGATATATTTCAGCACACAACCCATAATAAAACTTATGTAAAACACAAATTTTCATTTTCTCAATTTGACATTCACGGCGGTTTGACATGTCGCCGCTTGGTGATATAAACAAACCGAAACAATATCAAAACGGCTACATCGCCATGTAAGATGGCAGTGCCTTCTGCTCCATCTAGCCTACGGAACGTAGTAATTGATCTTAGATTCTAACTACCAATATGAACCAACCAAAGATTCTAGCATGACAACTAATTAAACTGTACCTAAACGCCCAAGGCTTTTAATTTTTGGAATAATAAATCTTTAATTTGGCTGGAGTATAGGTACCACTAACTATCACCTCCGGATCGTAGATCATAGAGCTAGATAATTAATCTATACTTTTTTTCATGACATGGACCAAAAATCGGAGTAGGGCTCAAACACAAAACTGCGAGCTCGCATCGCATCGCAAATATCTGCGAGCTCGCACGATAACGTCCGATCTCATTTGCATCGCGCATTCCTGTCATATTACGTCATACTTGGTGACCCCCTTATAGTCCGCTCTGAGACAACTTTAGCGAAAGATGCGCGGCGCCAGAGCCGCCTTCTTTGTGTTGTAAAAAAAACTGCTTCAGTTCTCAACTCATAGTAATTTCGAGTAAAATAGTTCCCTTCAGAGTTCATAATCGTATTAAATGGATGAATCCAGAATCTTCTTTTTCTTTTATATCTATTTAACAATAACAGCAGTGCAATAAGGAAGTTTCCAAATTTTTAATTTAAATGTAGAAAAATAATACTATACTTGCAATAAAGCCCAGTGAAATTTTTTTTCAATTATCTTCATAAATGACGAAGTTATGATACTTTTCCCGTCCGGTTTAAAAGTTCTCGGCGCGCGGCCGCTCAACAACGTCATGACGTCACAACTTCCGCGAGACGCTCGAGTCGAGTAGTAATCGATGCGCGGTCACCTCAGACGGTCGTTGCTTTTGGCTAAATCAAGACCGAATGGATAATATTGTTGTAGAATCTGTGCAGGACAACATCTACATAGTTTTAAGATTGCTAGTATTTTTCTGAAGGTCTGATTATCAGGTTTTAGAGTTCAAAATCGTTCGTCGTTTTCAGTTATCATCATAGAATAGTGTTGGTACTTGTCTCCAACAAAAATAGGCCATAGGTTATCTTTATATACTGGCCATAGATCGTTATCCTACCTGGCCGGAGGGTGTCCTACACTACGTTTGCTCAGTCGCGGTCTCCACCCAAGAACACGTTTATCGCAACTATCTAATAGATTATCTTATAGTTGATAGAAAACAATATATGTACCTACCTACTTTTGTGTAAATAAGGTTTATTTTGTGTACAGTCGAACATTCTAGAGCTTTCGGGAATGTGCAGAAAGCTCTGGAAAGTTCTGGAATATACGAGATCAAATACAAATTATCTATTACAGTAAACGTAAACTAATTAACATAGCTTGGGTTTGGAACCCTATTTAAATAAAGAGATACCTATGTGTGTTAGAGGGTTCCGCTCTTCCGTTATATACAGTTACAATAATATTGGAAGGTGCGTATTTGAAAGATTAAATTAAAACATTTAATATTGTTTGCAAAAGTTTGTTAGCATTTGATTGTTTAGATAAGTGTGCGCCTGTGTGTTTGTGGCGTGTGTGTATAAGTATATATGTGTGTGTTTGTGTTTTGTGCATGTGAGTGTTTTGAGTTGTGTGTGTGTTGTGTGCATGTGTGAGTACCTTACCGAGTGTGTTGAGTTGGTTTATATGTGACGAAGATCATTCGAGAACATAGTAGAAACTTCTGGAAGCCTATAGAACAATCTCTAAGTCTGTATAATGATATCAATAAATCCTCTTCACTAGTCCTCTAAAATCCCAACATTATGATTTTGATGTAACAAAAATGTAACTTTAGGAAAATATGCTCTTGTAATTCCGATCACTGCTTATTAATGTTCATGACTTTGAAGTATATCATATCAAGGTTCTCGATCGAATCGAAAAGAAAGAAAGAGACAATGGGAATGACAGAGACAGATTTACCTTTCGGAAAATCGTGGAAACATAAGACAAGGACCGCTGACGGTGTGTCTGGCGTTTGAATGAAAGGGACAGAGTTATTTAGTAAAGTTAGTTAATAAGTAAGTTAAGTTAAGTTAAGTTTTAAGTAAGTTAAGTAAGTTAACTTACTTAAGTTTTGTAATGTTATGAGGTACCTATTGGAGATATAAAAGGCCGAACATGTCCGACGATTATTCATTCAATGTTTGGAATGGGTTAAGTATAGATTAAGTCTTTGGAAACGAACAAGTGAAAAAAAAATTGTGGACTAATAGAAGTATAAATTCAGTATTGCAGTAGGTATGGAAATATAATAGCTGTTCTCACAGAACAGTCTTTAAATTCTACGTCATCTTCATATATAGGACTTTCTAGTGACGTCGCATAGAATCATTATGGAAACCGTGCAAGTTGATGCTACACTACAGTATATAATATTGTGTCGTGCCCAAGTGCACAAGTACCTACAACTATTAGTGCACCCGATAAACATTATTTTATGGTGCCTAAAAAATAAGATTGGTGCAAAGTTATTAAAAGAAAGAAATCTCTTTCAAATAAAATAAACACTAGATGCGCCCCGCGGCTTCGCCCACGAACCAGAGATTTTTTTCATACAAATTCCAGAAAGTTATTGCACACCCCCTAGTTGTTGTTGAGTAAAAATAAAAAATACGTGTTAAATTATTCATTCCAGAGATAAGTTGTACCTAGTTTTGAGAGAATCGAACCAAGGAATAATTATTTTCCATACAAACTTTACCACCCCATTTAACCCCTTCAGAGATTATTTTTTCTAAATTTTACTTTCCTATATGTTATTTTAAGTCCCAATCGATTTACATACCAAATTTCATCTAAATAACTTAAGTAGTTACGGAGATTATCGATAACAAACATTCACACAGACTTTCCCATTTATTCTAATAGTAAGATATTAAGATATTAATAAGGTTACTTAATACTTTATATAGACACTCACACCACACACCGCGTTCCATGTACCTACTTACTTACTGTGAGCGACAAACGACGAAACAGCCGAAAAACGCTTTCCGCCCCTACTGTACCGTTGACTCGCCGGGAATTGTGACGTCACAGTCGAAATGCCTCGCACTTATTTCAAAATACGTTTGGGGTTCAGTAAAATTGGAATAACTTTGTCATTTGTCAAGTTTTTTAAATAATTCTTTCACCATATATATTGTAATTTATATGCCCTTCAATTCATGTAAGTAGTTTTTATTTTTGAAAAATTGGAAACTTCCTTATTGGACCGATTTATGCAAAAATGATCCAACCTACAACCTAGTCATATTCGAGTTTTTTTAACCTGTGTAATCAGTATAAGGTATATTTTAACATATCAAAGACTCACACCTCTATGTTCACAAATGTGGAAAATCCATATGATCCAACCCACAACTGTCATGTCGAAGATCATTTTTAAAAATAAATAAGTGTTTCATGCTACTTGAATCATTTTTGTGTTGCTTTGGTTACCCTAACATATAACCGTTCTATTTTGCTACAATGATTCAAACTATAATATTAAGCTGGTCCATCAGTTCAAAGAGCTCAGAAAGCTATAGAAAGAGCTATGCTCGGAGTTTCTCTGAAGGATAGGATTCGTAAAGAATACATCCGAAAGAGAACCAAAGTTATCGACATAGCTCAAATAATTAGCAAGCAGAAGTGGTGGCAGTGGGCCGGATATATCTCGCGAAGAACCGACAACCGTTGGGGTAAACGTGTTCATGAGTGGAGACCGAGACTTGGAAAACGTAGTATAGGACGCCCTCCGGCCAGGTGGGATGACGATCTGCGAAAGACTGCTGGCAGATGCTGGGTGCGTCAAGCTGAAGACAGGGAGCTATGGCACTCATTAAGGGAGGCCTATGTCCAGCAGTGGACTAATATAGGTTGATTATGATGATGATGATATAAAACAAGTTAAGCTTTGACAAGTTAATATTTGAAATTGCTATTCCATCTAAGTACGTAAACGAAATAAACCATAAGTTCAAAACACACAGAAGCCGGAGACGTGGCGGAGGCGAAGGCGTGCCGGTTTTTCCTATGGCACCGCGTTCGCCACGGCCTGCGGTGTGTGTGTAGGCTTTCATAGGATTCCATAGAATACAACTCGCACGCCTTCGTCTCCGCCACGCCTCCGGCTTCTGTGTCTTTCGTACTTTAACGAAAAATAAATAAATAAAATAAAATAAGTACAGGGCCAGCAGATCTAATATTAGATACCAGATGATTGCATTGATTAATTTAAGAAACCTAAGGGAAGCTGCAATAATAGACGATGTAGATGGTTTATGTGATGAACCTTATTCTGATTTGGACGAGGAATAGGGCCAATTTTGTTTGTTTTGTCTTTTAAAACACAAAAATGATTACTAATTTTTATCACACTTTCATCATTTTTGCATTTTAATTTTTGCTCCCTACATGGCTTGCCATACAAAATTAATTTTGTAATAATGATCCAGGCGCAAGTTTTCCCAATTATCTACTAAACTATTACAATTTATTCTTTTTATTATTTATAGCAAAAAAGTTGAGTTTACATAGCATTAAATTAAATTAAAATAACAACATTTTATATTACAAAGCTAGAGAAATACCGCCACAAACTTAAATATCGATTATCTCGAAATGAGGTTTGTGTGGGTTGGATCATTTTTGCTTAAATCGGTTCAATTATCTTTTTGGGATCCATCTTACGCTTCCTAAAAACACGTCCAATACGGCTGACTAAACTTGAAGGTATGGTTACCCTACAAAACGGTTCGCCGCACAAATTCATTAGCATTAAATTAAATTAAAATAACAACATTTTGTATTACAAAGCTAGAGAAATACCGCCACAAACTTAAATATCGATTATCTCGAAATGAGGTTTGTGTGGGTTGGATCATTTTTGCTTAAATCGGTTCAATTATCTTTTTGGGATCCATCTTACGCTTCCTAAAAACACGTCCAATACGGCTGACTAAACTTGAAGGTATGTTTACCCTACAAAACGGTTCGCCGCACAAATTCGCATCGCAGAAATTCGCAAATCAAGTTCGTGTGACATCGCATCACATCGCATCGCATCGCATCGCATCGCACCAAATCGCAGTTTTGTGTGGGAGCCCTTAGGTAGGTACATCCTATGATCTAGCATTACTACGTTCCGTAGGTAGATGGAGCATATGGTCACTGCTGCCATCTTTCTTATATGGCGATGTAGCCGTTCTGATATTCAGACAGACAAGCGGAGACATGTCAAACCGCCGTGAATGTCAAATTGAGAAAATGAAAATTTGTGTTTTTCAAAGATTTATTATGAGTTGTGTGCTGAAATATATCGAATAGAGAACCTAATTTATAATTGCTGGTGTACATGTGGGTTGCAAAAGCTGTGTGGTTTCTTTATGTGAAAATATCCTTAACCCTCGGCATGCCTGGTGGAAAAAAGTCACATCGTATGCCTGGTGGGTCTGTGAGACCCGGATTTTGAAATATTTTTTTCGTTAACAAAATGATGTTAATTAGTCTAATTTACGGTTTCATAATAATAATAAAGATGCGTTTTAGGATTTTTAATTAAAAAAGTGTTCGAATCCACAATATTTATCAATAATTTTTCTTATCAAACTAAGCACCCGTTTTTTCACATAAAATCAGACATCTTTTGTTTATAATCATGCAAAATCAACTAAAACAAATGATATCTCAATCTGACTTTGGGGAATATCAGGCCCATATATTATCTTATATTATATACTAAAATAATTAATTTTCATTATCATCATCATCATTTTCATGAGCTTCGTTTTCGAAGCATTTTACGCACTGGAAAATTGCATGATCCAGGGACAAATGGCGCTTGCACATCTCACAGATGTGTTGTGCTTTGCGGTTTTGTTATGACGGACAAACGTGACATCTACTCCTGACACCTGGAGATGTTTTTATTACCAGTGGGCCATCTTGGAGACCAATACGGTTGGCGATTCATTTATTGATCATATATTCATTTATTGTAGGAAGACGATAACTTTTCAGTCTTGATTGTAGATGCGCTTTTATCAATGCGAGACCTAGATCTTTGATGAAATCTTCTGGAATTTCGTGAAACATCATAATTCTCATAATTTTTTCAACTTTGTCAACACTACTCTTAGTTTTGAGAATGTTGTACATGTTGGTTTTTGCTTTTCTCCTTACTCAAGATCGATTTACTTTTCATTATAGAGAGAAAATAATAATAATAATAATTCCAGACAGTTCCAGATGAAAGCATGAACACATTTTTTCTGGGTTTTGGGATCGAAGATACCAAAGTCACATCTTGTGAAATCCGAACAGCGATGAATTCAGTTCTCGATTACCTGCTTTGAGTTTTTCAGGCAAAGCTTGCATGCTTTGTTCGATTTCATTGTCAATTTTCAAAGGGCGTGTAGTGTAGTTGGCGTTTGGTAACGAATTCATTGACTAGATTCCTAATCGGGGCTAGTCTATCCTGTGATAATCTTTCTTCGCGTGTATCAACATCATCAAATCGTAAATGATTGACAATAAACCAAATCTTTTCAAGCTTATTGTCATAGTAAATATAGGAATACCAGTTCCATCATTGGACCACAAGTCTTGTAAATTTTGTCTGGCAGATTTTTATAATCCTAGTAGGTAATTTAGACCAACAAAGGCCTCATCCCCAGAAATCTCTACATAAGCTGAGTAATTTGGAGTATTCACACCAGACCTAGTTCTTAGTATCCTCACATCTGTGTGCATAAGTACATATATCCAGCAACATCGACTCGCTCACAAACAAGTTGAAACACTCTAAAGATGCATCTCTCGCTAATACTGTAACACCCGGTGTTCCAGATACTATTTTCACGAAGTGTTCGAACGTTTGATCTAGCTGAAATTTTGTGCCACAAAGTTCCGTCATTACCTTTGTAAGTTCTTTCTGATGGTTGTGAAGTCAACTCACTCCGACAGTGGCACGTCCATTTCAGAATAAGAAGAGTTCTCACCAGTGACTGCTTCCTAAATGTCTTCCGCCAAAGCGTCAAAATATATTTCATGACTTTCTTCCTCATGTGTAACCTCATGAGACTCTTCGTCATGGAATTGAAAACAATTTCATGTTCCTTAACTTCGTCCTCCAATTCGAGTAAAAAAAATATGATGTCTTTGTTACGTAGGTAGCTCCCTGTTTTGAACTTTAAAATAATGCAATAAATTACTATGAATTTAAAAAAATCTTCAGGAATCGAACTCATCATATTCGTAAAATATTCAATAAACCTAACAAAAAAAATCATAATCAAGCTTTTTTTTATAAAATCGCGCTCGCAGTTATTATATCTTGTTTATTTTTAATAAATAACAATTGAAATCACAAAAAAAAACTAAGTTAATACTTACATAAAAATGTCACACCGTATGCCTGGTTGGATCTATAAGGCCCGAGCGCACTTTATACACGTCCTATCATTACTGGAATGCACCCTGGACTCAGGAAATCGTTGGAGGGCGTTAAGAAGTTCACTACGGTCAGCTACTGAGAGCGGTTACGGTCAAAATTCAAATTTGAATGAATTATAACGATTTAACTGTTGCGCTGGGTCTGACAGACCCTACCAGGCATGCCGAGGGTTAAGATAGTTTACCATCGTTCAGAACAGTAAGTCTATTGCTGTGGTTTTAGAGGATATTTCATGTAATTTCTTTGCAATATGTTGAATTATTTGTAGTATAGAATATTGTAACTATTGCATATTGTTCTTCAAAGCTTATTAGCCTCATAATTCTATAAATTTCTAAAATGTTAGTACGATACGAAAAAATGACATCTGATGTACCATTTTCATACCACCTAGTGAAGTACTGTTGTTGTCGATAGTGTACTGTCGATGAATGTCTAATAGGAACTGGTTGACAAAATGATAATTCAAAAGTAAATTTTCGTAGTTTGAGAATTATACCTACCGAGATAGTGATACGGTACCTACATGGACCGACTAAGTTCGAGTTAGAAATGAAAACTTGATTATGGTGTCGCTAGTAAGATCTAGGAGACTAAAGATTGCAATGTAGCTAGAAGTTCACAACTAATTCTCATTTTTCACTTCTAGATACCTATACAAAATATCCAATAACAAAAGAAAAATGGAAACAAAACTTGAGAAGACATGTCTGGGAGCCATCATAGAATTCTCGTTAGTGTTTTTTATATTTCCATGTTTCGTGTCACAGAATTGGATATTAAAAGACTTTTACAACAAAGCTTTGAAAATAAAGGTTCAATGATAGCGTCCAAGTGGTATCTAAGCACAAAATATTTCAGTTAAGTACAATAGTTTTTGAAGAGCACACGTGAAAATTAAAATACTTTACAATTATTTTCGTTTTTGTTAATGTAACTAAGTACCTACCTAAGTTTTCTCACTGCTCATATCCTAAATAACGACGGCAACCACCCATCACCGCTTAACCCCATTTTAAATAAAAACATAATTATTATCAAGAAGATTTATCAAGTTTTAACAAAATAACCTTAGTAGGTCTTTATTTATATACCTACAGGGTCAGGTACCGGTTAAGTCGATCTAGATCCTTGTGGGGGGTTGTAGTTTCAATCATTACCAGCTGATTGATTTAATCATTATTGACTCACATACTAAAAAACTTAATATGAAACCCCACACACAAACACCCAAAAAATATAGGTGATTAATGAATATTGGTATATCTTTTCAAGTAAAATTACAGCTTGTGGATTTTAAACATGACTGATCTCTTTTATAATAATATATAATAATGCTGGACAATCCACACAGCACCATCTAGTCCCAAAGTAAGCTACTCAAAGCTCGTGGTATGGGTACTAGATAACTGATATATTAAATACATTATTAAGCATAGATAGACATTTTTATAATACATTGAAAACACCCAGACTAACGAAACATTTATCTGCAGATCGTTCACAATTTTTTTCTGAGGGGTTCGATTCCCGAACCCGTAACCTCCTGCGTTGCAGGCACACCTTCGCCCACCGCGCTACATCGGTCGTCATGATCTACATACAATGCGGTTACAACAAACCTGCTTACTGCAATCATAATTTAATCGATAAGTACAGAATTTCACATCACTAGTTTCACATTTCAGTAGAATGACAGACAAGAATCAAACTGACCACATACGTATTTAAATGTACCTAACTGAAACTGAACTGAAGAATTATATCTATCTTTTTTTTTCATATGGCATACTCCCAAAGAGCTAGAAGTCAAAACAGTGTCAAATGTTCATTTTTATAAAGTTACATCTGGTTACATATAACATCTTTGGGTACATCGGAGACGTCACTTTACGTAGTAGGTATACCTATATGTATATTCTCTTTGGGAGACCAAAGAGAATGTGGGGACGTCGCTGAGATGTCACTAACAAAGTGACCATTTCTAAAAAAATACTCTGTCAATATTTTATAGTTTTCTTATCTTTCTCGACATGTTATAAATTGAACGGTATATTTTTATATTCCTGTTATTTGTTTCTATGTACAAGTACTTTGAGGAAAGTTTTATTCATGTTTGATTAGAAATACTTTTTATTACGTTGTGTAGTCTTGGAGCTGTGGTTCAGTGGGAACATGGTTATAATTATGTGATCAGGAGTTGTACGAATCATTTTCATTCAACAGTCCCTGTTACAAATAACAATGATTCTTCTGGGCCCGTTGGTCGACAGGACACATTTTTTATGTGATGCCCAAGAGAAAGCAAGGTTAGCAAATTTACAAATTTACGTTCCAACACGACGAACGACCTTTGTAGCTTCCCTAACTGGGAAGCTATTGTTTGTCTACCTATTGTTTGTTCAGAAAAGCTAGGCTACTAGTTGAAAAAGGAAACTAAGTACTTAATTAATTTTTTTCAAGGTACTTTGGTGGTACGTCTATGAACGAAAGTATAAGCTCATGAGTTCAAGAGATCATCACTCGAAGTGTTCATGCACTCATTGTATTTACAAAAGTTTACATTCAGAAGAAGATGGACTTCATGGTGGAAGCAGAATTGATAGACTTTACTACGACGATTACTTGCCGCTTAGAGAGAAGAAACTATTGGCGAAGCTTGTCAGAACCCGTGGTATTTACGACGATATAAGAAATCGAATCTTGTCTTCTAGTAGCGTGGATATCCATTCACCGCTACCGCCAAATCATGAATGTGAATGCGTTCCTAATAAAAAAGATAGCGATACCGTTCTAAAACTTGTAGAACTTGTTGATAGAGGAGAGCATCCCTCACTAAACTCTTTTGTCCACCTTCACGGTGAATGTTGTGGGTGTTGCAAATGCATTGATAAATTACCAAAATTACATGACCTGCCACAACCAAGAATAGTTAATACTCACATTCCAGCTGTAGAAAATGTTAACGAATTCTTTGAAGATCGCCACATACGACGAATGAAATCTGCAAAAACCTTAGAGTCCGAAAGAATTGCACGAAGACAGTCAGAAGAAATTAGGACTGAGAGTGAGAATTTGAAAATTAAGAAAGAGAGACAAATAAAAAAAAGAGTTGAATTTCAAAAAAGCAAAACAAAAAATAAAAGCATAAAAACACGTCACTTTATGAATAAGTCAGCAATAAAAAACGCACAAAGTGTTATTTCTGAAAATATCCGAGCTAGTCTCCATTCAATTGAAGATATGTTTCACGTTCACAAGATACAGAAGGATTCCATTATGAAATATAGAGACAAATTGGAACAACATCGAATGGAAGCATGGGCATGCGATCCAGAATGGTGCATTCCGTATGAATGTAACCCCGAAGACTGTTTAAAAAAAATAAAGCTAAGAGAAGCAAGAAAACAAAATAAGGAAAAAAAAACTTATACAACAAGCATGAAACAAAAAGAAAAGTCTAGTGAAACCTCATCATCGACAAACATTTTAGATTCAAGGTCATCATCCCCTCAAGGTAGCTATAAACTTAAACGATGTTTCTGTGCTAAAAAACTTCTGAAAAAACACCAATTTATGAGCGACGCCCATACAGCTGGTTTCGAGTCTTCGAATGAGAGCGATATGACTCAATTTAGAAAAGTCCAAACTCATCATAATAAAAAAAACAAAGGAAAGGCAAACACACAAACACCAGAACTTGTAAGATCGACAAACACACTCCCCAGAGTACAAAGAAAACAAAAATTAAGGAGCAGGTCAAGCTATGGTAATCTAGTTAAAGATAATGAATATCTAAAAAAAAACAAATCGGATGCTTCAGATAATAAACAAACCAAAGAGAAAAAAAGAAAAATGGTTCGTAGACATCTGCATACACAACAATTTCATGGCAAAAATGTAAAACCACACGCTACTATTGACAAATTAGATGATAATATGAAGATACCAAAAACATCTGAATTATCACCTCAAAGACAGACTGTTCGAATAAGTTCGAGTTTTGACTTTAACATTGAGTTTTCTAAAACTAAAGTTCCTTCAGAAGAAGTTGTCGAAACCTCTCAGCCAAAACAAAAAAAGAAAGTTAAAATAAGTAATGAAAAAGATTTAGTATCCTCTCCAGTACCAATTAAGCACATAGTAGAAAGTAAGCAAGTCAAAAACATACCTACTACTAAATATACAAATGTAACATGCAAATGTTTTCCAAATAAGAATACACATAAAAAACAGAACACTAAATATACAAACGTTGAATGCAAATGCTTCCCAAATGACAACAGTAAAAAATCAAACACCACTGATGAAATACGTAAGACAACTGCCATTGCCCAAACCAAAAAGCAAAATGTGAAACCAATTAATGTTACACCTTTGGAACCACCGTCTAGTTTATTACCATACGAATGCGAACCTGGCTTCTGCACTCCAGGCAAATGTGACCCTTATGTGTGTATTGAAAGAATCAAAATACGTAACAAACCTAAGAATGATGTTAAAAGGTCTACTGATTTGATGGAGAAACGTGACAAGATTCCAAAAACAAGTTCTAAGGTTATTTGTAAATGTCCAAGTGATGAAATGAGTGAAGTTAAGTCACAGACAGTTCACATGAAGAAAAAAACATTAGCATCCTCAACAGGGCTTATAAAAAGATGCTTTTGTACATTAAAGTTGCAAAATAAACAACAAAGTAAAAAAGAAAGTAAGATGGTTAACAATAAACTTATAAGTAAATATACAAACCTTGAATGCAAATGCTTCCCAAATGACAACAGTAAAAAATCAAACACCACTGATGAAATACGTAAGACAACTGCCATTGCCCAAACCAATAAGCAAAATGTGAAACCAATTAATGTTACACCTTTGGAACCACCGTCTAGTTTATTACCATACGAATGCGAACCTGGCTTCTGCACTCCAGGTAAATGTGACCCTTATGTGTGTATTGAAAGAATCAAAATACGTAACAAACCTAAGAATGATGTTAAAAGGTCTACTGATTTGATGGAGAAACGTGACAAGATTCCAAAAACAAGTTCTAAGGTTATTTGTAAATGTCCAAGTGATGAAATGAGTGAAGTTAAGTCACAGACAGTTCACACGAAGAAAAAAACATTAGCATCTTCAACGGGGCTTGTAAAAAGATGCTTTTGTACATTAAAGTTGCAAAATAAACAACAAAGTAAAAAAGAAAGTAAGAAGGTTAACAATAAACCTATAACTAAATATACAAACCTTGAATGCAAATGCTTCCCAAATGACAACAGTAAAAAAACAAACACCACTGATGAAATACGTAAGACAACTGCCATTGCCCAAACCAAAAAGCAAAATGTGAAACCAATTAATGTTACACCTTTAGAACCACCGTCTAGTTTATTACCATACGAATGCGAACCTGGCTTCTGCACTCCAGGCAAATGTGACCCTTATGTGTGTATTGAAAGAATCAAAATACGTAACAAACCTAAGAATGATGTTAAAAGGTCTACTGATTCGATGGAGAAACGTGACAAGATTCCAAAAACAAGTTCTAAGGTTATTTGTAAATGTCCAAGTGATGAAATGAGTGAAGTTAAGTCACAGACAGTTCACACGAAGAAAAAAACATCAGCATCTTCAACGGGGCTTGTAAAAAGATGCTTTTGTACATTAAAATTGCAAAATAAGCCACGTAATAAAAAAGAGAGTAAGGAGGTTAAAAATAAACCTTTAACTAAATATACAAACGTTGAATGCAAATGTTTCCCAAATGACAACAGTAAAAAATCATACACCACTGATGAAATACAACAAACAGGCAGAACAAAAAAAAACCTCACGTCACCAGAAAGTCAAATGTCAAGAGAAACTTCTCCAAAACGGACAATACGAATCAGTTCCAGTTTTAATTTTGATATTGAATTTTCCAAACCAGAAGAAATTTTTGAAACTTCCATGCGTAATAATAAGCCGGAAAGCAAATTAAAAGGTAATAGGGCACCTTTAGAACTTAAAAAGGTGTCCAAAAAAGTGCACAAACAAAATACAGAATCTGCATTTTCTGGGCCTCTAAAAAGATGCTTCTGTACATTGCAATTTCATAATCAACAACAAATGGAAGGTAGGCAAAAGGTTGAAAAGACACTTAGTTCTAAATATACAAATTTAATATGCAAATGTTTCCCAAGTGAAAATTATAAAATTTCAGGGACTACTGATGAAATACGTAAGAAAACTACCATTGCCCAAACCAAAAAGCAACATGTAAAACCAGTTAATGTTACACCTTTGGAACCACCGTCTAGTTTATTACCATACGAATGCGAACCTGGCTTCTGCACTCCAGGCAAATGTGATCCTTATGTCTGTATTGAAAGAATCAAAATACGTAACAAACCTAAGAATGATGTCAAAAAGTCAACTGATGTGATGGAAAAACGTGACAAGATTCCAAAAACAAGTTCTAAGGTTATTTGTAAATGTCCAAGTGACGAAATGAGTGAAGTTAAGTCACAGACAGTTCACACGAAGAAAAAAACATTAGCGTCCTCAACGGGGCTTATAAAAAGATGCTTTTGTACATTAAAGTTGCAAAATAAACCACATAATAAAAAAGAGAGTAGGGTTAAAAATAAACCTAAAACTAAATATACAAACGTTGAATGCAAATGTTTCTCAAATGACAACAATAAAACATCAAGCACTTCTGATGAAACACGTAAGACAACTGCCATTGCCCAAACCAAGGAGAAACATATGACACCAGTTAATGTTACACCTTTGGAACCACCGTCTAGTTTATTACCATACGAATGCGAACCTGGCTTCTGCACTCCAGGCAAATGTGATCCTTATGTCTGTATTGAAAGAATCAAAATACGTAACAAACCTAAGAATGATGTTAAAAAGTCAACTGATGTGATGGAAAAACGTGACAAGATTCCAAAAACAAGTTCTAAGGTTATTTGTAAATGTCCAAGTGATGAAATGAGTGAAGTTAAGACACAGACAGTTCACACGAAGAAAAAAACATTAGCGTCCTCAACGGGGCTTATAAAAAGATGCTTTTGTACATTAAAGTTGCAAAATAAACCACATAATAAAAAAGAGAGTAGGGTTAAAAATAAACCTAAAAGTAAATATACAAACGTTGAATGCAAATGTTTCTCAAATGACAACAATAAAACATCAAGCACTTCTGATGAAACACGTAAGACAACTGCCATTGCCCAAACCAAGGAGAAACATATGACACCAGTTAATGTTACACCTTTGGAACCACCGTCTAGTTTATTACCATACGAGTGTGAACCTGGCTACTGCACACCAGGCAAATGTGATCCTTATATCTGTATTGAAAGAATAAAAATACGTAATAAACCTAAATCTAATGCCAATGCAAACGCGTTACTGCCTACAGATCCGGTGGGAAAACATGACAAACAAGACAAGCCTGTTAAAACTAGTACTAAAGTTATTTGTAAATGTCCAAGTGATCAAACGAGTGAAAAAAAGTCTCAGACAATTAAAGCACAGAAAAAAATAATATCTTCCTCCACCTTATCCATAAAAAGATGCTTTTGTACATTAAAACTTCAGAAAAAAAGCGACCTTAAAAATAGATCAACAAAAGTCGTATGCAAATGTTACCCAAATGATGGCAATAAAAAATCAAGTACTACTTATGATGAAAGACGTAAGTCTTCTATGCTTGTCCAAACCAAGGAGCAACACGTGAAACAGAAAAAAACATTACCGTCCTACACTGGGCCCATAAAGAGATGCCTCTGCACTTTGAAATTTCAGCAACTAAGAAGTAGCGCGAAAATTACAGCCAAAGAGAAAAGCACTCCTCCGTTGGCTGAAACCGCATCGCGTCAAGTAGTAAGAATAGGTACAAAATTAAATTTCGACATAGTTTTTTCAAAAAGGTCTCGTACGTTAATCTAAAACACATTGAAGTTCAACAAACTAATCAAAAACACAAGGTGCTACGATGTGAAATAAGCCGAAAGGGTCGATATCAGATTCTAATTTTGAATTTTTAAGAGGTAGTCACTTATTACTACATGGTATAAAAAATATCGATTTGTTTTCTTCATATTTGTGTTGTGACTTGTAAAAGTTAAATTTGTTTTTAATTATTTATTTTGCATTAAACCTATTGTTTTCGAGTACGTACCTAGGTGATTTGAAAATGTAAACAATATAGTATTACCTTTTTTAATTTTATTTTCTTCACGTTTCGCCTTACAGAATGCGTTAAACAACACGAATATGAAAAAAATTACCTCATATACATTAAAATATAATAACAAAAATATAATATCAAAAGATTGAAGAGAGAAACATAATTTATTCGAAATTCCAAAAAAAAATATTTTCTTATTAAATTAAGTTAGTCTTCAGGATCTGATGCTTTCGGCTTACCTACATATTTTTTTGGCAAACATTGTGTTGATGACCCTTAAAAAGTACGTATTTTTTTTATCCGGGACTACAATCTACGAAAGGAATCGTTTTTTTATCATGTTTTCTTTCATTCATTGTTACCTATATATGTTCTAATGTAATTTTGAGTCTGAATTGTTACGTTTTATACGTTGTATTTTTATTCTTTAAATGTACTACCTACTAAGGACTTACCTACTTAGAAATTACAGATCATGTTTGTATACTTAACATTGTTTGAAGTAAATACGCTTACAGTTATATATAAAGATATTTTAAATATATATATATATATATTTGTAATATAATATTATATGTACCTACTTTATATATTTGTTGTTACTACATAGTATAAAACAAAGTCGCTTTTTCTGTCCCTTTTTCCCTTTGACTGCTAAATCCTTAAAACTACGCAACGGATTTTGATGCGGTTTTTTTTGATAGATAGAGTGATTCAAGAGGAAGGTTTATACGTATAATAAAACCGTGCGAAGCCGGGGCGGGTCGCTAGTATATAATAAATTTAATATATTTAAGAATTAAGTTACCAACGTCACTTCAAACGACGAGTTAAAATACCCTATCGACTACTGGTTGAGGATTACAATAGGTAGGTTTCAATTGATATTACATTTGGTCCCCTAGGTGTCGATAGGTATACGTTTATAAGGTAATTTATGTTTTCGTACTTTGCACAGAAAAGGCGATGATTGATATTACTGTATAATATGTGGCTGATTGCGTAAATTTTGTGTGTAGAGTGCGTTTCACGAAAGAAGTTCATTTAACATTAAAAAATTGGCTAGAAATCTGATAAATGTAAATAAAAAACCTAACTTTTCAAAAATATTATGCTGTTGAAATGGTGTCTCGTCAGTACAATAGGAAAAGTTGAGCCACGTCAGTCGCAGAAGGTTAAGGAAACAATCTCACATGTGATACGAAAAGGAACTCCTAAGACTGCTCCATAAAAAATACTACATGCTAAACTATGCTTTTTCATTTAAAATTTCAAGTATATATTAGGTCCTTACATATGAAATTGGCGTTTTGTATGGGAGGAACAAAAAGTCGAATATTTTTTAATATAATATATTTAATTAATCAAAGTATGAACCATTATTTTCTATGCACTTTTGCCATCTTATAGGTAGTTCATTGATCCCTTTACTAAAAAAACCAGTCGGACGGGAATCAATAAAATCTTTGAAGGCGATTTGGACTGCCCCATCGGAGTTGAATTTTTTCCCTTGCAAGAAGTTATCCAAATTTCGAAAAAAATGGTAATCTGTTGGAGCAAGGTCCGGGGAGTACGGAGGATGTCTTAGACTTTCCAATTGAAGCTCTTCTAATTTAGTAGTCGACGCGCGTTTGCCGGTTTGCTTCAGTCAATTCGTGAGGTACCCACCTTTCAAGCTTTTTAATCTTCCCAATTTGCTTCAAGTGAATTAAAACAGTTTTATCACTAACACCGCAGCCTGCAGCTAACTCGGACGTGGTTTGCGATGGATCCGCTTCCACAATAGCCTTCAACTCTTCATTATCAACTTGAGTCTCAGGCCGTCCACGGGGCTTGTTCTGCAAGTCGAAATTTCCAGAACGAAAACGTTGGAACCAAAAACGAACTGTGTTTTCTTTTGCAACACGACCGCCATACACATCATTCACCCTTCGAGTTGTTTCCGCAGCACTAGTGCCACGGCGGAACTCGTACTCGTAAATAATGCGATATTTTAAGTTTTCCATTTTTTAAAATGAGTGACGCAAACAGAAAAAAACAGAAGAAAAAAAACAAATGAATGACGATCATCGAAGCACAAATACATGAGTCTATAGCTGTACAAATTTGAATTTGGAATTCCTAACCAAAGAGGAGAAATTCGTGATTAAAGTGGCCAGTACGAAAAACGCCAATTTCATGAGGCTTCCGTCAAAAGGGACCACTAGAAAAGGGACCGCGGTCCCTTTCGCCGGATTGATTTAATTTTATTATTTTTCTTCCGTCAAAAGGGACCACAAACCACCTGACGTAAATTGTACAGTCGTCGTCAGATAAGTACAGATGTTTATTAGATCATTATCTGAAATTTGAAATTGTTAAGTAGTAGGTACCTAGTTAGTTCATAATTATGAGAAATATATCCAATTTATTCGATATGCCTACTAGGCGTGGATATACTCCATGCACTTAGTGACAGATTTAGACAACTATTACCGTGCACAACCGTGCAGGTAAGTTTATAACAAATGCTACTCTAACCCCCGCATATTTCGCCTGCCGTTCTCAAGGTCATGGAGCCCTTTTGTTTAAAACGGGAATTTGCATCGCTTGGTGACTCGCTCAGCCAATCACTGTTAAGGAGCTTATCAGTTTAAAAAGTCAAGATGTTTTGTTGCTTTGGACAGTTTGTTGTTAGATGGTTATTAGACACTGTTCTGAACGTTTGTTGGTGATGTGAGTAAAGAAAAGAAGTATTTGGATGTCAGGTATGTAGTACACTTTTTGTACCTATTTATTTAAGTGTAGACTTAATTAAAGTTAAGTATTTACCTAGGGTTTCTTTTTGTTGTTATATGTAGTTTTATTCATGTTTTAAAAATATTAAAATTCTAATTTATCAATGTTTATAATTTTAATTGAAAATGACCAATTTTGAAGATTATGGACTTATGTGAATAAACACACACGTTTTCTACATTACCATAATGTTTAGCTGTAAGGTTTATCATGTTATTTTATAAAAGAACATTATTTAGTCGCTAACATAAATATAATTTTCCGATTTCAGAAGTATCAAAATGGAAGAAGAAGCCGGCCCTTCGACATCTCAAGTTCAGCCATCTTTTCAAATTAGTGTCACACAAAAGGGATCAGAACTTTTGTGCAGAGCTGGATATGAATATCATTTAAAAAGAATTAACAAAGATGGCTCAAAACTTTGGCGATGTGCGAAAAAGAAAATTTGTAATGCTACAATAAAAATAAAAGACGATGCGATTACAATTTTGAACGAATCTAATCATTGTCATCAACCATTGGAAAATGTTCAACTGAAACACCAAATGAAAATATGTTTGGAAGAGGTTCAAAAAGATGTGAATGTTCCAGTTGCACAGGTATTTGAAAAAAATATGGATGTACTGAAAGATAAGGGACTAGATCTAGTAACTAAATTACCAAATTTTCACAACATTGAAAAGCGACTCTACAAAAAAAGAAACAATTCAATTGGAGCCAAAAAACTTACATTCCACAAAGCTGATGATGTTGAAGTACCAAAAAAGTACCAAAAGTTTGTACTTGCTGACTACAGAGGAAAAAAACGCATATTAGTATTTGCAAGTGAAGATATGAGAAAATTTTTGAAGGAGTGCAAACGTTTTTTTGTTGATGGAACTTTCAAAATCTGCCTCAATACATTCTATCAACTTTATACCATACATGCAGATATAGGAAGTACTGAGGACCACATAAATGTTGTTCCACTAGTATATGCACTTCTTCCTGATAAGAAGACATCTACGTACGAGCTTCTTTTTGAAATGATAAAAAAACAGATACCCGAATGGGAGCCGACTGTAATGTCCATGGACTTCGAAGTTTCAGCAATAAATGCCGTTCGAAATGTTTTCCCATGTGTGAAAATAGTTGGCTGTTACTTTCACTTCCTCCGAAGTCTGTGGCGTAAAGCAAAGGAAATCGGAGTCAGCAAAACTCGACTAGGAAAAGAACACGTCAAGCTATGCGCGGCTCTTTCTCATCTCCCACCGGATTTAATCGATGATGGCTGGTTGTACGTCATGGAAGAGTCACCCAATAGTGCAGAAGTTACGAAGTTTAATGACTACTTTGTCAAAACATGGCTAGAAAATACTGTACTCGCGAATACTTTCACCACTTATGGTGAACCACATAAAACAAATAATGCTGTCGAGCAATGGAACAGTCACATAAGAAAGTATATAAAATCAAAGCCAAATATTGCCCAATTATTAGAAGGGCTCCAAAAAGATGTAAAATATTATTTAGGAGCAATAAAAAATCCTGACGGCATCCAAATATCAAAGAGAAAACAATCAACAATTGATCAAATGAAAAAAAATGAGAGTGCTGTAAGCGAGTTACTTAACCGTAAAATAACAATTGGTCATTTTTTAGAGAAATTACGATAAACACATTGTGATTGTTGACTGTGATTTTTATATAATATCTTGTTGATTATTTTATAGTAGGTATAATTTACATGAACATTTTATATATTTTATTATTAGTAGATATTTTATATATTAGTAGTACCTATTAGAAATAACCATGAGCATTTTAAAAATTGTGATTGTTTACTGTGATTGTTGTTTATAGTTTGTTGATTATTTTTATAGAGCCTAGGTGTGATTGATCATTTTTTTTTTATAACATTTTAAAGTAAACGTGTTAAAAATTATTAGAAATTACGATGAAGACTAAGTAGTTGTGATTGTTGATTTGATTGTTAATAGTATGTAGATTATTTTATAGTAGGTATCATTAAAGACAAAGACGATTTTAACCAAAAGTGATTTTTTTACTGTGATTTTTTTCCAATAATTTGTTGATTATTTTTATACTAGGTGTGATTTATAATTTTATTTTTATATAATTTTAAAGAACAAAGACGAATACAAAAGTGTTGCAATTTAATTAGCTATTAGAAATTACGATATTATGATAACAAACGCTCTAATATTATTATTAGTGTTTGTTATGATAATACATATATTAAACTAAGATGTTAAAACAAAAAAATATTTTTTAATCGTAAGCTATTTAACAGATAAGACTGATTGTTGTTTTTTGTCTGTAGTACTTTGACTATTTATTTTGAAAAGGAAAAGACTTTGTATGTTTCTATTTTAATTAGGTACATTTTAGTACTAAAACAAATTTTCCTTTAATAATTGTTACTAATTTGATTTTTTAAAATAAATAATATCTTCAATCAAAGAGTTTGTTCTTTAATCTATACCTGCTTTTTCCTTTGACTGTACCTTATTTCTCTTGAACAATAGATTTTATCAATAATTTCGAGAGCGGTCCCTTTTGACGGAAGAAAAATAATAAAATTAAATCAATCCGGCGAAAGGGACCGCGGTCCCTTTTCTAGTGGTCCCTTTTGACGGAAGCCTCAATTTCATGAGGATGTAAGGACCTAATATATAGTATAGGGTGAACTCATCTAATTCTGTGACTCGCCTAATTCAGTGGTATTTGGTTTGAGCTCTACCATAGGCCTGTACGAGCGAAATCAATGATTGGAAATACAACCTTATGCCTCTGTAATAATGTTCAAATTCGTCTGTAAAGTTTGGGGACGCTCGAGTGAGCGAGATAGTAACAACGAATGGTTTTGTCAGTCCGCGCGCAAATCTCGCCGGTTTCGGCAGTGTCTGTGAATTGGTGGCGAACTTTGCTCTATTTATGTAAGTACTTAACCGATTTCTTAGCTTCTTTCTATTATAATGAATTGTAAATGATATTTCCTTGATGTGGCAGTAAAAAATTCGTCATAGTTCTGCGTCGTTTTAGTGTTAGAGCTTATTTAGTTCGTCAAAAATATTAGCGTTTTAGCAGTTGAGTGGTTTTTGTGCTATCACAGAATTAGAGTAGTTATATACAATTATTTGTGGTTTTCACTCAAAGTATTGACTTATTTTGAGTTTAGTAGACAAGATTGATGTTATTTGATTAGTTTTATCTTGTCTCAATTAAAATGATGACTTTAAGCCAATATTATATGTATATTTTGCTATCACGGAATTGAGTGAGACTTTTTTGCACTTGTCACGTAATTACGTGAGTAGTTTTATTACCAAACTAGCTGGTGCCCGCGACTTCGTCTGCGCATGATTAGTATTTGGAGTACTCGCGGTTTTACTTGCGTAATTCCCTTTCCCGTGTGATTTTCGGGATAAAATAAATCCTATTTCTTATTCCAGCTTATATTCTATCTCTGTGCCAAATTTCATCCAGATCCGTTCAGCAGTTTTTGCGTGAAAGAGTAACAAACATCCATCCATCTATCAATCTTTGCATCCATCTATCCATTCATACTTACAAACTTTCGCGTTTATCAGTTCAATTCAGTTTGGTTCCCCTGGGCTATACGGGTTTACAAAAATTTCTCACAGCATCTGAACGACGCGTACACACGCGTCTTTCAGATGCTGTGAGAAATTTTTGAAAACCCGTATAGCCCAGGGGAACCAAACTGAATTCCGGGATAAAATGTATCCCATGTCCAATCGTACCGAGTTCCATTCGAATTCATTCAATTCCGTCGTGATGCGTGGTTAAAGAATTTTTCTTTCACCCTCTCTCCCAGGGGAACCTAACCGAATTCCGGGATAAAAAGTATCCCATGTCCTTCCTTGTACTATGAACTCAAATCGTCCCGAGTTTCATTCCAACTCATTCAGCAGTTTCGGCGTGATGCGCGGTAAAGGAATTTTACTTTCATACCCTCTCCCATGAAAACCTTACTGAATTCCGGGATAAAAAGTATCCTATGTCCTTCCTCGTAGTATGACCTATAATCATGCCGAGTTTCATTTCAATCCATCAAGTAGTTTCGGCGTGATGCGCGTTTACGATACAGACAGACAGACAGACAGACAGACAGACATGAATGAAAAAAATTACAGTTTTGGCTTGAGTATCGATAATAAAGGGCTCTGCAAAAAAAATTTTCAAAATATCTTCAATGTACAGATTTGGACCTGTTACAGTTTTATTATAAGTATAGATTTCGCAGCATTTGTTTTATTAATACGAGCTGCAAATTTAAACAGACGCTAAATCTAAGCAGGTATGTAATTATTATTATAATTTGCTTGTTTACTTTCAGATTTCATGGAGGACAAAAAGAACCGAAAGTATTCGGAGTCTGATCTGAAAACCGCCGTCGAAAATGTTTTGAGTTCAACAATGACAGTATACAGAGCTTCTAAGGAGTTTAAGATTCCATTAATTTTGTACAACAAAAATAAGTTAACTTGCCTAATTCCGTTATATCGGAGTTAAAGTAGTAGCTATCACGGACTTAAAGAGGTCACCACGGAATTAGTTGACTTGCTTTAGTAAATTTGATATAACTTTAAAGATTTTAGAAAAAACTGTGATTAATTGTGCCTATATTCCTGATAAAAGACTGATTGAAACTCATGCGAAGCCTGAATAAAAATAATTAATAGTTTATTGGTATTTTATTACTCAAATGCCTTTATCACGAAATTAGATGAGTTCACCCTAGTGAGGTGATTTGATTTTCGCCATTTTGGCGCTGATCGCAGAAGTGGGTGGGAAAGGAACTAATAATAGAGATGGGACAATGAGATAAAATACATCGATAAAAGACATTTCTGACGAGTTGTATAATTCATTATAAAGTAATATTATAAAGCTGACTAGTTTGTTTGTTAGGTTGAACGCGCAAATCTCAGAAACTGCTAGTCTTAGGATAAGCCGAAGCCGGACTAACGGGTACTTAGTATATATAGTATGTGGCTAGCTAGATCCAAAAATAAATAGGGAACGTTTTTTAAATAGAACTGTGTTTTTTTCAGGATGGAGTTGCATAGGTAAGGTATTTATAGAAAATAAAAATATACGTACAATCGTTTAACATTTTTTATTAGTTTCCGTCATCATTTTCATAGTTACATAGATAATATCAAAAAAAATTCGTACTTTGCGTTTAACAGGAAAATTTGAATTATTTTTGTAAATTTTATACATTGCACTACAAAATTACACTCAACATATCATTGAATAGAAGAATAATTTTTGTCAGACAGTGTGACTAAATAACATAATCTCCGAATAGACTATATTACTTATGGTACAATTCATTTTTCCTCCATACAAACGTAGAAAAGTATATTTTTCCGCCGTACCTACTCTTGATTATATCAAGTAATTTTTAACTCTCTGCAATGCTTTTTTGGATGACCTTTTGCAACCACCTTTTCATGCGTTAAAGGAGAACTAGATTGTAGCTTAGACCTAGCCTTCTTTGAAGCAAGCAAAACTCTGTTGCGGGTCGCAACTTGTGCTTCGACGCTTTCGACCTAGAAACAAAATTTTTGTTTATCAACAACTAAACCACAAACGAAAAGTAAAAACATCTCAGTATACTGTTTTATAGCGCATTCTTGAAATAATTTACATATAAGGTGATATGACGTGGTCCTAATTATATTGATTAAGTACTTACCACTCAAGTTCGTATTATTCTGATCCATAATTAATGTTCTTTTTACATCAACAGGTATTGTCTTAGGTACAGGGGGTGTCTTATGTTTGTCGGAAACCTGTGAATTATTAAAAAAATATTAAGTATTTGATAATAAAAATCGGTCATCGGCGATTTACGTTATTGAAAGTAAATAGATATCTATAGGAAAGATATCGTTCAGTTTTATCGACAGGTAACTTTGACAGCACTATTAAACTTTATTGTTTATAAAAAACCGGTAATATGAAGATAAATATGTTGTTATTACGTATAATAATTAAGATAAGTTTAATTTGTTGAATATGAGCCGAAGATTAGCCGTCAATTCACTTGCTTGTGGAATGTAACCCCACTTCCCTTCTGGTAACGAGTTTTGCATAACACACACTCTTTCATAGTTTACCTATGAATGCCCACCACTTATTTATGTATCAACTAAATAAATTAGACACAACAAACAAGCTTAATCGCGTTAAACCTCCAAAAACACTTTAAAAACACGGGAGACAATACAAACGAGACAACGGCCATTTGTCAGTTACGTAAGATTTAGTTCTCTTTCCACGCATTGGGGCGCTTCAAATAGGTACATTCAAGAGCTGTCATTTGAAAGGGTACCTATCAGACAAGGAACTTATATACCCTAGGCGGGTATCAGAGGTCCAGCGTACGTACTTGTATATGTCGCAGATCGCTGCATTTTTAGACCATGCATTTCATAGTCAAGAGTAATGATAACTTCTTGGTTACCTATGTATTCGGTCTCTTTGCTCTATGCACGGCCTGTCCATAGAATCTGTGATTCACCGACAAGTAACTGTTGATGGACAAATGTCATAAAAAAGAAAGGAATTACTTTGGTGACAATATGACAGTGAAGATTTTCCAAATTATTATTCTGAGGAATCCGGTTTTATGGAGATAATCATGAAGATGATCCTGTTTTCCCTCTAATTACGACATCAGAAGTGGGATGTTACCTTTTGCCCACTTATTTTACGAAAACGGCATTTCTACCAATGGTGATGCGTAATATTATTTTGATGATTTTTGTTGCTGCAGCCATTTGTGAGTATTGGCACTAATTATTATTATGGAATTCTAAAGAGAAGAATTGCAATGGGTGAGTCCTTAATTTTGTTACTTTATGTTTGTCTTGTACCGACTTATCACCCTTTCGTAGCGCAACTGGTAATGTTTAACGAGTTAATGCTGGTTTTGAATGGAGCACTGGGTAAGTGCTACGCGTTAATGCTAGTTAAGCATGGAGCACTGGGTAAGTGCTACGCGTTAATGCTGTTTAAGCATGGAGCACTGGTTAAGTGCTACGCGTTAATGCTGGTTAAGCATGGAGCACTGGTACAGTGCTACGCGTTGATGCTGGTTAAGCATGGAGCACTGGTTAAGTGCTGCGCGTCGAATGCTGTATAAGCATAGAGCAATGGTGAAGTGCTATGCGTTAGTGCTGGTAAAGCATGAGGTACTGGTTAAGTGCTGCGCATTTGAATGCTGTGTAAGCATTGAGCACTAGTCAAGTGGTATGGATTGTTTGCTGGGGTAAGCATTGAGCTCTAGTTTTGAGCTATGGATTTTATGCTGGTTTAAGCATTATGCGCTAGTTAAGCGTTCTCGTTGATATGACACGTTAAGCATTGATTACCAGTTCAGCGTTATTGTTTCTACTTTGCTGGTCAAGCGTAAAAGTTCACTGGTTAAGTGATGGTGTTATTCAAACGATAAAGAGTGATCAGTCAGGAATGTACCCTCTGTATCGAAACATTGAATTCGGTAACATTATTATTGTGATTTTTTATTATTATTTTGCATTCTGATGATGCAAATGTTTTCATCAGCTGAGTAGGTAATGAGTCGGGAAGCTACTAAATAAATTTGACTGCGGTGTTAATTTCAATCCTATGATTTAATTCGTTACTATGCACTGGTTAAGTGCAACGGTTATACTTTGCTCGCGAGCATCTAAATTTTATTGTGGTGACCTTTATCATTCGTTTCATTTTTTTGGCGTCAGAATAGCCGAGCGGTAGAAGCGGTAGACTGTAGATCCTTTCTACGTTCAGATATTGCCTCACACAGGAGTGTGAGAGGTCAGGATGGTCGTGTCGCAGATCGCTGCATTTCTAGACCATGCATTTCATAGTCAAAAGTAATGATAACTTCTTGGTTACCTATGTATTCGGTCTCTTTGCTCTATGCACGGCCTGTCCATAGAATCTGTGATTCACCGACAAGTAACTGTTGATGGACAAATGTCATAAAAAAGAAAGGAATTACTTTGGTGACAATATGACAGTGAAGATTTTCCAAATTATTATTCTGAGGAATCCGGTTTTATGGAGATAATCATGAAGATGATCCTGTTTTCCCTCTAATTACGACATATATATACAGGTCAACTTCAACTTCAACTTCTTGATTATGGCTCTGCGTCTGGTTTGTCGCAATTTTGCCAATGACCGTTTTGAAAACATCGCAAGCTTTTATTTTAATAAATACAGGGTGTTAGTGTGAACAGCGTTATCCTTGAAACCAGAGGTTCAGCATCATGAGTAGAGTCCAAAACCGATGATAAATAATTATTCTATTTTTAATTTATTTTTGAAACAAAAATATTCGATACACCCTCTAAGTGGTAAAACTACACACGAGTACATTGACGGGACCGCGCAGGTGTCGACCTGTTTTGATCAAACGAGCCGCCCGCCATGCAAGTGTTCATTGCCGCGCCCCGCACGCACCTCACCGCGCCGCACGCGCCGCCGCCCGCCCGCCTGCTCGCGCAGGCGCCGTCCGATCGCTCCGCAGTGACAGACCGCCAGCGGGACGGAGAGCACGTCGTCGCGTCGTTGACACAGATTTTCGCGCGTCAATTGTTTTCAGTACGAACGAGTTACGAAGTCTTACAAAAATGTAAATAAAAGTGAACTGAAATGGTGCGGCCTTACTTATGCCATCGCTCTGGTGAACTTGGCTCGTACGATGTACGCAGAGCTCAGCTGTTTCCATCCCAGGATAACGTGTGCTAAGCTAGGAAACTATCCCAAAGACACAAAGGCTACGTACGTACGTACATATGGCCAGCTCACCATGCCCAGTCATGCAAAATGCAAGTGTTCGTAAGGTGTTTAATAAGCTGATAAATAAGGTACTAATTTGTGTTTTTTCGAGTGTGTAATAATACCTAATCTACGAGTGAGAAAACGTACGGAGGTTTCGTGATGGTGAAGTGTTATTTTGGTAAGTGAATTTCATTCACTGTACAAAGAACTGAAATTTAGATTGAATAGTAGTTAAAATTGATTGATGATAAACTTTAACCCTAGATTCAATAACATTCGTCTCACAGACCGCGCAAAACGTAAAAATGATTCAAAGTTGTAAATCGAATCAGATACACCTTTTAAGCACCTTCATAAGTCATACAACCAAATACATCGCAAGTGTATTTTACTCGCAATGACGTTTCATTCGTGTGAGGGACGAACATTTATGAATAGAATAAGAACTGGCCTAGGGTTAAGTACGCCAAAAATAACTGCCTACCAAGGTACTTTGGTCTATTGAATTTTTTGATTATTCTGTGGATTTAGACTTGTTTTAAAACAGTTTATCTTGCCTAGAAACAAACCTGGAAACTTGCCTGGTTCTAGGGTGACCATAATATCGCGTACAATATCTATGACATAAAATATCAAAATACTGCGAAACTAAAACAGGCATTAACCTTATCTCATAGGTTTTGGACTCTACTCATGATACTGAACCTCTGGTTTCAAGGATAACGCTGTTCACACTAACATCCTGTATATACAGGTCAGTGGTTTCATCGTATACTTAGTTCCTATCCGTCATGTTGGCAGTAGTGAACATAAGTTGTCATAACGTCTTATCGTGTTGACACTAGGGTTTGGGTCCCGGGTCTTTTCGTATCTTTAGTTGTCTCGAGTCGAATCGACTCCCGGGAGCTTTGGGTCGAGACGAAACAATATTGTCGAAATTGTTGTTAAGTATAATTTTTATTTTCAAATAATAAACATACCTAGAATGAGCTTAGCGCCATCGGCTAGTATAATGAATAAGTATACAACATAATAAACACCTTTGTGTTTTGTCTTTGTTCTATGACGTTCGGATTATGATAGTGTCTGTGTCTGTTGAGACGGCCAGTTGCTAATTTCATTTATTAGGTGGTATTTCTTTTACAACAATTGTGGATATTCAAAAAATGTTTCTTAAATTTTGCACAAAAAGGCTGAAACCGCTAAAAAATTCACAAAAAATTTGGTAAAAACAGTTAGGTCCCGGGAATTCCCGGGACTATGAAATGGTCGGGAATTCCCAAACCCTACTTGACGCTGTTGTTGCTGAACAGACAGGTGTGCCAACAAAACGGCATAGGCATAGGTATAACTTTGTGATGAAACGCACTATAGTTCGCAAGTTAGTGTTTGCTCTGTAATTTTGCAAGTAACTGTTATTCATTGCTTTTGAATAAGAGTAATAAGGCCCTTACGTATACCACTTTGTTCGTAACCTACCTTCTTTTCATTAGTAGGTATATTTAAGTGAGTTTTTTTCTTAGGTGCTGGTATTAAAAAAATCAAGTGTTAGTAAGCTTTGTTCTGTTTAAGGCTGTGTCCCCAGTAGGCAAACTGTGAGCAGCCGACTGAGTTTGCGGCGTATCAGTTCAGTACGCCCTTCCATATATTTTAAATTGTGTCCACAGTTTGCTAGTTTCTGCTCACTGTACGCAGTTTGCAGCGCTACGTGCGCCGACTATCTCAGTTAGCGGCCGACTCGCAGGTTCCAGTACTTGCGATACACGCACGCAAACTGATTTGAGTTTGCTGTTCGCCACAAATTTGCGGCTCACTCAGGCGGCCGCTCACAGTTTGCCTACTGGGGACACAGCCTAAGTCAGATTCGCTTGAGGAAACTATTTATACAGCCCTCTTCAGATGGTAATAATTAGTTTATAACAAAACACACTTTTGAAAATTAACAATAGACAATAAAAATAAAATTATCTTTTGTTTATTATTAAATACCTGGGTTCATATCCCAATAAAACAGATATTAGATACACGTGCAGCCGATATAGCTGGAGAGCTATCCTGTAAGGTTAGTTAGAAGTTTGTACACTTATGATTTATAGCATGCTAAGGGCCATAGCCACGACCTGGCAGGCGACAGCCCTGCAGGTCATCAGCCCCTTTATTTTTTGAATCTTACTATTATAATAAATGGGAAAGTCTGTGTGAATATTTGTTATAAGTATAATTTTTGTAACTACTTAAGTTATATGAATGAAATTTGGTATGTAGATAGTTTAGAACCTAGAATAGGACATAGGCTATTAAAATTTGGAAATTTTTACCTCTGAGTGAATAATGTTTTTTTTTTATTTTACACAACAACTCCTAAGGGGTGTGCAATAAATTTCTGAAATTTGTACGAAAAAAACTCTGGTTCGCTGGCGAAGCCGAGGGGTGCATCTAGTTGTAAAATTGTTGTAAATTTTATTAGAAATTCAGCGAGCTCTTCCCCGTAGGACTTGACATAATGCACTGACGAGTCGAGCGATGTACTTACGTAGCCTTCAAAGGCTAACGTGAAATGGCTTCACTTCGCGTGAGCCTACTGCGGTTCTACGCCTAAAGGCTAACGTGAAATGGCTTCACTTCGCGTGAGCCTACTGCGGTTCTACGCCTAATTATTCTAAGTAAATTGATATAAAAACTTGTTTCTGTAAGCTAAAAAGTTTAATAGGATTTAGTTTATTTATTTTAAACTAGCAACGACTCGCGTGTCACCCGCGGTAATTCCCGTTCCCGTGGGAATTCCAGGATAAAATACAGCCTATGTGTTATTCCAGACTAATCTATCTCTATCCCTTTCATTGCGTGAAAGAGTAACAAACTTCTTTCCATCCATCCATCGATCCATACTTACAAACTTTCGCGTTTATAATATTAGGTAGTAGGATATTGAAAAAAAAATCAGGCGATTACGATTAGCTTATGTATGGGTCAGGTGAATTGAAAAGAGCATTTTTGATGAGGAAAAATAAGTTTTCTTTTTATGTTTAAATTTTGGATACGTTCTTACTAAGCGTTCTTATGTGAACGTTTTGGACTGAGTGTGACAATGACAGGCGGTTCTCAATAGCATAAGACCTTGACAGGCGAGGGGAAAGCTGCTAAGGGCGTACGAGGAGGTTCTACGTTAAAACTAAAATATTGCAAAAAAACTAATAAAACCTTTAAAATATTGCAGAAATGTTGTGTGTATCAGAAGGCGTTCAAAGTATTAGGAAATACAGAAATAGTAGAAAAGAAATGGAAACCGAAGCTTTTAATGCAAAATAATGTCTGCTGAATGATGCTGAGAAAAAAATCTGCTGTCATTCAGTCAGCCTATGTGACAAACTTGGGTGAAGTCTATTTCCGACTTCTGTCGCGTACACCAGTATGCCAGTACATTATTTTGTATTATAAGCTTCAGTTTCCATTTCTTCTCTACTATTTCTGCATTTCCTAATACTTTGAACGCCTTCTGATACACACAACATTTCTGCAATATTTTAAAGGTTATATTAGTTTTTTTGCAATATTTTAGTTTTAATGTAGAACCTCCTCGTACGCCCTTAGCAGCTTTCCCCTCGCCTGTCAAGGTCTTATGCTATTGAGAACCGCCTGTCATTGTCACACTCAGTCCAAAACGTTCACATAAGAACGCTTAGTAAGAGCGTATCCAAAATTAAAACAAATTTCCGGACTAACTTGGTAAACCCTAAAATATGTCTAACCGCGTCGAAAGCGCGCGTTCATCTCAACGGAAATATAGAATACTAATGATGTCGCAGCGTTCAAATCGCGCTTTATTAAAACGCGCACTAGCTAGCATGTTTACGGTCTGAATAAAATGTATGTAGTTGTAAACGCACGTTATCAAAACGCGCGTCGAGTGCTTGTCATCTGCACATACCCTCTGCTTTTTACAAAAAGTAAAAAAAATGTTTTTTGTAACCTTTATACAAAAATTGTTCTAACAAATAAGAGGATTAATAAATAAAAAATAAAAATAAAAAAAATAAAAAAGCCTTTATTTGATCCTGCTACATAACTTCTTAGATTAATATTGTTTATACATACATAATACTTATTTTAATTATAAGCAAGGTCCCCAGGTTGGATAAAGGCCTCCTCCAATTCCCATAAATATAACATTACTAGCTGCGCCCCGCAGCGTCGCCCGCGGGGAAATTGTGAGTGCTTGTAATTTAATATGAACTTTATACCATAGCAATAAAGCTCAAATTGACTACGTTTTAGTTACAAATCATTTGTATGGGAAAAAGAAAAGGGCTATTTTTAGGGTTTTTCCAGCAATAATTCTAATTTTTCTCGCCGTAAAAACCATCCTTGAACTTCAACGAACATTTTAAAAAAAGATTTGGCCAAATTGGTCCAGGCGTTGTTGAGTTATGCGCTTACCAACACATTTTGCGATTCATTTTTATATTATAGATTGTATGCAGTGTCCAGTGCTTTGACAATAGTTTTGTAGAATTCTTCAAATTCTTCCTCACTTGCATAGGTATTCCATTGGTGCATACACCTAGCCTTTTTGTTATTCCTATATTTTATTTTGTTTCTTATAAGCACTATATGTAGTGCTTTCTCTAATTTTAATAGGCGTTCATATGACGATAAGGTTCTAACATTGTATGTTGCTATGTGTATATATATTGTGGTTTTTCTTTGTTTTCTGCTCTCAGTCTTTGTGGTATCTATTTTTGGAGGGTTATGGTCGTACTCTTCCACGGTGACCGGCCGGATTGGAAGATTATTTTGTTTGTTTCTTGTTTTTAATTGTATGTTTGTTTGTTCTGTGTCGGAGGAGGCGCTGAATTGCTATGCTTGTTATGCTTGTTACAATACATCATTTTCCTTTTGGGAAGTAATTTTTGCACGCAAGGCTCGCTGATGCACGTCCGCTCACAATGAACGCCTTGCGCGACTAAACAAAATAACAATTATATTAACTATTGTATATTATTACAACAATTATTTTTCTTTTAGGACGCATATGTATGTCTGAGTTACGATGTCAGTCATAATAATATGTGTAGCGTAACTTTGTCGCATATTATCATCGTAATCATAAATTAGCATGAAGAACAGCAATTTGATGTAAGATATAGGGTAGACTGGGTACCGTTGTGCCAGGGTACGGTAGTGACAGTCATCGTAATTTCTAAACTATAAGAAATCAGAAATCAATATCATTATTTCTTTAGGCTTACAAAATAAGCACTTAGACAAGTCAAATTTAATACTACCTATAGGTATCATCATCATCATCATCAGCCTATTAGTCCACTGCTGGACATAGGCCTCCCCTAATGAGCGCCATAGCGCCCTGTCTTCAGCTTGCCGCATCCAGCATCTGCCAGCAGTCCTTCGCAGATTGTCATCCCACCTGGCCGGAGGGCGCCCTACACTACGTTTGCCGAGTCGCGGTCTCCACTCAAGAACACGTTTACCCCAACGGTTGTCGGTTCTTCGCACGATATGGCCGGCCCACTGCCACTTCAACTTGCTAATTCTTTAAGCTATGTCGATAACTTTGGTTCTCTGTCGGATGTATTCATTACGAATCCTATCCTTCAGAGAAACTCCGAGCATAGCTCTTTCCATAGCTCGCTGAGCGACTTTGAACTGGTGGACCAGCCCTACCGTAAGTGTCCACGTCTCAGCTCCGTAGGTCATTACGGGTAGGACGCACTGATTGAAAACTTTCGTTTTCAAACATTGCGGTATGGATGACGAGAAGACTCGACGTAGTTTTCCAAACGCTGCCCAGCCCAGCTGAATCCTCCTCTTGACCTCCTTCTCAAAATTGTTTTTACCTAACTGCACAATCTGCCCATACACTAATACTAATACCCAAAAAATATAGCACAACCGTACCCATTTTTTTTTTTTTTTTTTTTATTGTACCCATTGCATACATTCGCAAAAACAGGATTTCCATGACTGAACCGAATAACCTAGCCTCAAAGTAATTACTGTTATTTAACCACTGATGATTAAGCTTTTACGAAAAAAACACTTATGACTCTTATCTATACACATAAAACAACAATCACTTAAAGAAATCGAAGAAAAAAACTTCCAATTCATCGAAAAATACCAATGTGGTACTCTACACGCCGCTATGTCGCGCGCCGGCTGACGCAATCCTGTGATACAAGTTCGGATAGACAATCCGCTCCTTTCTCCCCTTGCACCCGCCCCGAATTCCTTATTAATACATCCGACAGAGAACCAAAGTTATCGACATAGCTCATAGAATTAGCAAGTTGAAGTGGCAGTGGGCCGGCCATATCGCGCGAAGAACCGACAACCGTTGGGGTAAACGTGTTCTTGAGTGGAGACCGCGACTCGGCAAACGTAGTGTAGGACGCCCTCCGGCCAGGTGGGATGACGATCTGCGAAGGACTGCTGGCAGATGCTGGATGCGTCAAGCTGAAGACAGGGCGCTATGGCGCTCATTAGGGGAGGCCTATGTCCAGCAGTGGACTAATATAGGATGATGATGATTTATTTATGTGTTTTATTTAACCTGTCACTTTTGAACCCAGGCACTGTCACAACGGTCCTTGGGGTGGGGACGATTGTGACATTTTTTTTTTTTTAAGTGATTCCTGTCATTTAACCATTGCACTTATGGACATAATTGTAGTATTTATACGTAAACAAATGTCAATTTCACCATAAAACCCCTCTTGCTTCGAGCTAATTTGAATAATAACAAAATTATGGGCGATCACGTGAAAATTGGCACAACCGTACCCAGTCTAACCTATCCATAATAATAATATTTTAGATCAACTTTTAGTGATTCAAATTATCAGTTATATGTATATTACCTACTAGTAGAAATAAATATCCACAGGATTTTTTTTAAACTATGACGCCCTTTCCTGTAACGTTGCCAAAATTAAGTTAAAATGATTTTCCTTGCAGATGTCATCATCATTATCATCATCAGCCTATATTAGTCCACGGCCTATGGGGAGGCCTATGTCCAATAGGCCTCCCCTAATGAGCGCCCTAGCGCCCTGTCTTCAGCTTGCCACATCCAGCATCTGCCATCAGTTCTCCGCAGATCGTCATCCCACCTGGCCGGAGGGCGTCCTACACTACGTTTGTATGATGTTATAGTGTAGATGAAAAACAATAATATTCTCCGTTTTCACACAGCACTCTTTGAAACCACAACGAGTGGACGGAATAACAGCTACTTTTATGCTCATTGCAAGACAATGAGAATAAAACCACTCCTCCGTTACGAGCAAACCCTACACCTAGTACCTACCTACATCTGTGGTTACAAGCACAGATTTATAAATAGTTACAAGTTGCCAGCAACGAAGAAGTTAAGTCAAGTATTTTTATCACTGACCTGTATCTACAATGTGATTTTTCGAACCTTGATCAAACGAAAAATCACATTGTATACAAGTACCTACGTGTATATACAATGTGATTCTTCGAACCTTGATCAAAAGAAATGTGCGGATACACGACACATATTTATCGGTAAAAATCAAGATAAAAAAAATTATACGTTATTTATCTCAAAAACAAAGCAGTTTTAATAATTTTTAAAATGAAGACTACTGGTTCTGGTTCATCATTCATCTGGTTTTTTCTTCGTTTCTTTTTGAGTAAATGGTGTATTTTATTGGAAGTAGTCTCATTTGAAAGCTGAATAGTTTACCTAGCTAATAAAATAAATAAAAAATACAAATACGATACATAAGCGTAGTAAAAACAGTATTTTTTAGAAATAAGACAAAAAAAACGATTTTTATTTTATTTTTTCTCTGTAACTTTAAAACTGGGTAATTAAGGTGTACTTTTTTGCATGTTGTATTAAACTTCATAATTTATTCTACAAATCCTTCAAAAACTGGGGGTCTATCTCTTTCCGTTGTCATGTTATTCACCATTTAAATTAGGTACTTTCTGCCATTTAGATTAAATCAGTTGAGATTCCTGTTGATATCTATACTTGACTTGTGTTTAAAAAAAATAACATTAAATTTTTTTTATCTCGGTTTTTATCGATAAATATGTGTCATGTATCCGCACATTTCGTTTGATCAAGGTTCGAAAAATCACATTGTATAGAGGTCAGTGATTTTTATGTTTAATCAAATGTTTAATAATCAAGAAGTTGAAGTCGTTTTTTTCATGTATATTTTGCAATTTTGAATGCACTGTTGCAAGTATAGTTTTATTATGCAAATGCCTAACGTTTGTACGCAAATGCTTTAGATGGGATACTAATTAAGTCCTTTAGATTATAAGCAACAGCACCAACCAGTAAATGTTTACTATAGGGTAAGTTGCCATTACCACTATTCTCATTAGATATAATTTCAACCGAGTAGAGGGGATAAATCAGTGTCAACCAAGTATATGCCCAGTAGTGGGCTAGCATGATTACAAGCGTCAGCAGTGTTAGCAATGTTAGGGCACACCCCATGTGCCAGGCATGGAGCGTAGCCTGTGAAGATATCGACACCCGTGATAGAGCGTCAGAGAAAGTATATAGGTACTTAAAATTCTTTATACCGGGTGTAAGCAGACGACTACCGAAAAATAAAGGGGGTGGCAGAGGACCCCTAACCTTAATATTTAACATTAAATAAATAAATAAATAATTCCAGACAATCCACACAGCATCATCTAGCCCCAAGCTAAGCAGAGCTTGTGTTCTAGATGACTGATGTGCTTAATACAATAGGTACATTACATAGATAGATATTTTTTTATTATACATAGGAAACCAGACCACGGAACAAATTTCTGCAGATCATACACAAATTTGTTCCGAGGCGGGAATCGAACCCGCAACCTCCTGCGTCGCAGGCGGACTTTCGCCCACCGCGCCACATCGGTCGTCAACATTGTATAACAACTTCATTTACTTATTTGTTTTCTCATTATAATGCATTTATAAATATTGAAAAAAAAAACGGCGGAAATACGCTTATCTTGACCGAGGTTAACTATTTGAGTTTGCGTTAAGGGTGCAAACGCGAACCCTTGATCCTTGGGGTCCTGGGGCACACTCAATTTATAAATATCTAACCAAACTTCTCATAGAATTTCTAGTAGAGGTGATCGGAATACCTACAGCTTAGATTTTTAGCAGTTTGTTATAAGTGCAAATACCTACTAGCTGTAATAACTAATAAGTCATTTTGTTACTGTTTCAATTAATTAAGTGGTGGATAACAATATTTACCAATGAAATAAATTATATCCTTCATTGTATTGCTTAACAATACCGACATTTTTTTGAAATTGTTGTATTTCAGGTATTTTGATTTTCAGGTAAAAGAAACATTTATTTTTATAGATTATGGTCCAATCGACGAACAAAAATTTTTTGTAGGTTCAAACTGGGTGTTAAAGTATTTAAAATTACCTGTACATTAAATACTCATCAACTTTCCCTATGTCCTTACAAGGAAACAACAACTTGGTAAAACCATTATGAGTAAGTGGCATCGAATCACACAGGAAAATGGGAGATAACGATATTCATTTGAACATTCCTAACAAAAGCAAATCCACTTGCACTCTGACAAAATCAAATCTATGCACTGCACCAGGTGCATCACGCGATCTTAAATCCTATGACAGGAGGTCTACGAGAGAAGGTTGTGAAAGAAACAAATCACTCGCGCAAAACCTGCAAGCAAGGGAAAATAAAGTTATCTTTGAAAAAGGGTACCCACAGAAATACAACAACAGAGGAAGGAAGTCTGACACTGACTTACGAAATACAAATCACGTATTATCTAATCGACCTAGTCTTTTACACGTCCTAGGCGATGCTGTTATGGGAAAAGTGAAAGCTTTGAATGCAAAGAATGATGCACGCAGTACATTGGAAACTAAAAACAGAACATTCATAAAAGGTCCATTAACATGTACCAACAGATGCCGTAGAAATGATACTAAAGAAACTGCAATATGTTACAATACACTTAATATATCAAGAACTAAAAGGCAAACAAAAAAATTACAGACGGTGGCAAGCACATCATCATCTGTTTCATTACAAACTGTTCCTAATGCGCTTTCGACGGCCAACAAGAGAAATAAAAGAAACGATGAACACTTATCGAAAGCTCATAAGTGTCTTGATATAAAATGTAGCGACAAATCATGTATTTGCAGTACAAAGGAATTGATAGCAAAACTCGTCTGTAAAACGAATAGCACTAAAAGAATGTCGAGAAATAGCAGACAAACAAATAACTTACAGAGGATTACAAGTGAAGCATCAAGTATTTCATCACAAACTCCCTTTAAGATTATAAAATTATACGACAGAAATGAAAGAGTTATTGCTCCAAAAACAGATAAGAAACCTGCTGATATGGGAAAGGATGTTTCATTACCTTGTACTATAAATAATTGGGTCAAAAATCATATGAATGGCATCAAACGAAGATCATGTAACAGAAGACGAACAAAAAATTTACAGATGACTACAAGCAAAGCATCATGTGGTTCGTCACTCGCACAAAACCTAAAAGCAAGGGAAAATAAAGTTATCTTTGAAAAAGGGTACCCACAGAAATACAACAACAGAGGAAGGAAGTCTGACACTGACTTACGAAATACAAATCATGTATTATCTAATCGACCTAGTCTTTTACACGTCCTAGGCGATGCTGTTATAGGAAAAGTGAAAGCTTTGAATGCAAAGAATGATGCACGCAGTACATTGGAAACTAAAAACAGAACATTCATAAAAGGTCCATTTACATGCACCAACAGGTGCCGTAGAAATGATACTGAAGAAACTCTAATTTGTAACAAAACACTTAATATATCAAGAACTAAAAGGAAAACAAAAAAATTACAGACGGTGGCAAGCACATCATCAACTGTTTCATTACAAACTGTTCCCAATGAGCTTTCGACGGCCAACAAGAGAAATAAAAGAAACGATGAACACTTTTCGAAAGCTCATAAGTGTCTTGATATAAAATGTAGCGACAAATCATGTATTTGCAGTACAAAGGAATTGATATCAAAACTCGTCTGTAAAACGAATAGCACTAAAAGAATGTCGAGAAATAGCAGACAAACAAATAACTTACAGAGGATTACAAGTGAAGCTTCAAGTATTTCATCACAAACTCCCTTTAAGATTATAAAATTATACGACAGAAATGAAAGAGTTATTGCTCCAAAAGCAGATAAGAAACCTGCTGATATGGGAAAGGATGTTTCATTACCTTGTACTATAAATAATTGGGTCAAAAATCATATGAATAGCATCAAACGAAGATCATGTAACAGAAGACGAACCAAAAATTTACAGATGACTACAAGCAAACCATCATGTGGTTCGTTAACTGTTCCCAGTAAGCGTATAAAATTAGACGGAAAAAGACATGAAAAGCCAATCATTTTGAAGGCGTTTAAGCGAACTGCTGCTAAAGATGGAGATTTTTCATTATTTTCCTGTTTTAAGAAATGGATAAAACAGCGCCCGTCTAAACCCTGTTGCAAACAAAGAAGAGCAATAAATAAAAGACATCGTAACTTACAGACGACTTCAAGTAAAAAATCATGGGCTTCATCGCAAACTGTCGCTAATAAGATCGTGAAACTAAATGAAGGAAACATAAGAAAAAACAATTTGAAGGCACTTCAAAAAACCAATTTAAAATACAGTCAGGATTCATTGATTCCCAGTTCAAAAAGTAGGTTAGGCAAGCATTGTAAATGCATCTTTAAAACGAGTAGCTTAAAAGAAATGTCAAAATGTAGACCAACAAAGAATTTACAGAAGATTGCAAAGAAATCATCAACTGCCTCATCAAAAACTGTTCACAGTAAGTTAAATTGCACGGTAACTTGGCAAGCGTCCTTTTTAAGACGTCCTTCGGGTAGATAAGATGACTACAAAGAAAGACTGTAAGCAGATGTTGGATGCGACAAGTATATGACGCCTAAGGGCGTTATTAGGGGAGGCATAATAATTATGTCTAGCAGTGGCCAGATTGATGATGATGACATGATTTAAATTTAATGCATTTTTTTGTAATATAACCCTTATTTTTAAGATAAATTTAAAAAAATCTCCTACTTATTTTGTTTCAGACATAATGGTAAAATGTGAACGTTTGGGACAGGTACCGCTTACAAAAAATCGTTCCAGTACCACAGGACTTCAAAAAAGTTGTTCATTAAATAATGCAAAAGGATCAAAACAAACAAAGAGCTCAAAGAGTAGTCCTGGATTACGTATTAATGTACACCCTTATAGAGGTGGAACACCCTCGAAAGAAATGAATAATAAAAAAAACCTTTTAAACTCAGGTGGAGATATGAAAGTTCAATGTCGAAATGGTATTTTTGTTGAAAAGAAATCCCCGTCAAATTTCTGTTATGGCGTCTGTTCATGTTTGAAGATACAGCCAAAAATGATCAACGAAGGTAAAAAAAATGCAAATAAGATTCATAAGAAAAAATATAGTTCCGCTAGAAATAAACTGAAATGTTTATGTTCAAAGTTCAAAAACTCATGTAAGTATAATAAGGACAACATAGCCCAGGTTCAGACCAAAACTTTAAGCTCCTGTATTTTAAAAAACGCACAAGACACGAAACAAAAGATCAAATTATACCAGAAATCTGAAAAACAAGAATGCAGAGGTCCCCCTAAGACATGTCCATGTAAGAAGAAACTAATATCGGGTGGTTTTGTCTGCGTCGGTACCCCTAAGACGTGTTCATGCGAAAAGATAACAGGATCAGGTGTTTTTCGCTGCGTCGGTGACCCTGGCATGTGCTCATGTAACAAGATTACAAAATCGGGTGTTTTCGACTTCTTCGGCACCCCTAAGACGTATTCATGTAAGAAGTTAACAAAATCAAGAGCGTCTACCAAGGAATGCGCCAGTCCTCCTAATACACGTTCTTGTGATAAGGTTATAAAACCAGGTATTTCTGTCTTCTTCGGTAGCGCTAAGAAGAGTTTATGTATGAAGATAGTAAAATTAAGTATGTCTAACAAGGAATACACCGATCCCCCTACGACACGTTCATATTCACCTAAGAAGATACTAATATCAAGTATTTCTGATTGCATCGGTAGCCCCAAGACGTGTTCATGTAAGAAGATAACAAAATCTGGTATTTCTGACTGCGTCGGTAGCCCCAGGACGTGTTCATGTAAGAAGATAGCAAAATCAAGTGTGTCTAATAAAGAATGCGCCAGTCCTCCTAAGCCATGTTCTTGTAAGAAAGTAATAAAATCAGGTGTTTCCGACTTCGTCGGTAGCCTTAAGACGTGTTCATGTAAGACGATAATGAAATTGAGTATGTCTAACAAGGAATGCGCCGAAACCCCTATGACATGTCCATGTAAGAAGATAGCAAAATCAAGTGTGTCTAACAAGACAACCCCCAGTCCCCCTGCGATATGTTCATGTAAGGACATAGCAAAATCAAGTGTGTTTATCAAGGCATCCCCCGGTCCCCCTGCGACATGTTCATGTAAGAACATAGCAAAATCAAGTGTGTCTACCAAGGCATCCCCCGGTCCCCCTGCCACATGTTCATGTAAGAACATAGCAAAATCAAGTGCATCTAACAAGGCATACCCCAGTCCTCCTGCCACATGTTCATGTAAGAAGAAAGCAAAATCAAGTGTGTCCAACAAGGTATACCCCAGTCCCCCTGCTACATGTTCATGTAAGAACATAGCAAAATCAAGTATGTCTACCAAGGCATCCCCCGGTCACCCTGCCACATGTTCATGTAAGAACATAGCAAAATCAAGTGTATCTAACAAGGCATACCCCAGTCCCCCTGCCACATGTTCATGTAAGAAGAAAGCAAAATCAAGTGTGTCCAACAAGGTATACCCCAGTCCCCCTGCTACATGTTCATGTAAGAAGAAAGCAAAATCAAGTGTGTCTAACAAAGCATACCCCAGTCCCCCTGCCACATGTTCATGTAAGAAGAAAGCAAAATCAAGTGTGTCTAACAAAGCATACCCCAGTCCCCCTGCGACATGTTCATGTAAGAACATAGCAAAATCAAGTGTGTCCAACAAGGAATACCCCAGTCCCCCTACCACATGTTCATGTAAGAAGAAAGCAAAATCAAGTGTGTGTGACTGCTTCAGAGTTTCTAAGACTAAATCTACATGTCGATGTCCAAAGATAACAAAACTACGTAATTATAAGACTAAAATTTTATGCACATGTATTTTAAAAAAAACCCGAGAGGCGAAACACAAGATCATACCATTCAAGAAACCTAAGAAGACTATTACTGAATCGAACCCACAAAAGCCACAACGAGAAGTCCAAAAGCCACAGGAACAAAAGAGACAAATAAAAATGGAAAGAAAACAGAATAAAAAGAAGAAATCAAAGCAGAAACATGAGCGAAAGAAATTAAAAAAACAAAAGCAAGAAATTACTGTTTTAAAAATAAAAGCACGAGAAGCAGAACAAAAGATTAAATTAAATCAGAAATGTGAAAAGAAATACATAAGATCTGAGAGCAAACACAAATGTTCAAGCGATTGCACTTTTGGAAAAGTACAAAACAAAAACGTGTGTGTTTGTGCGAGTGAAGGCAAATTTAATTGCAAATATGGTAGAAATAACAGACAATGTAGACAGATTGGTGGAAGAAGAAAATGTTCAAGCGAATGCAAGTTTATTCTTAGTAGTAAACTCGCAGCAAAACACATAACTGAAGAACTGAATAAGCTTGAAAAGGAAGAAAAATGCGCAGATTATTGTAAAAACAATGAGAGTCGAAAACGCGCAGCTAAACAAATTATTAAAGAATTACAGAAGCTTGACAAGACAATGCAAAAAGAAAATCAACCAAAATTTCAACTAAAACGCAAATATAAAGAAGCTTCACATATACTTAAAGAAATGCAATGTATTAATAAGAGAACCAAATTTGATATTAAGAGAGGGCATGCTGCGTTAATAAAACTAATCAAAGAAATGAAACAGCTTGATACCAGAACAAAATGCGCAATCGATTGCGTATTTGGAAATAGTCGACCAGATGGATCACTCAAAGAAATTATTAAAAAAACGCAAATGTTGGAAAAGAGATTGAATTGCCCGTGTAAAGCCAAAAAATTTCTGAATAAAGAAAAGAAGTGTCCATGCAGAATGAATAAGTGCCTTAAAGTATGTATTTACTTACTTAAAAATGTTCTTTTATTAATTTGGAGATTATTGAAATGGCCTTGGGATAAACCCAGACAATGGTACCGTAAATTAGAAGATAAACGAACACGCTGCTCTGTTTTTGGCAAGGGTCCTTGTTTCTGTATTTATGTGTTTTGTCCATTCTGTTATCCGTTCTTCCTGAGTGTTCTACTCAAATTCAGGCAATGTATTCGCATGATTCTGTTTTCTTTGGCTTGTATTACGTGGATCCCATTCATAGTGTATTTTTATACGACGAAATTTATCATTTGTGGCTGTTAATAATAATAAAAATTTTAGCTTCGATAAATTGTGTTTATTTCAAACGAAGTGAATGAAGAACTTTCTAGCTGGGTTATGTTATGATTACTGATTAGCAGCCAATCAAACATTTTTTTCTGAAATAGTTTAAAAGCTTGCTAGTTAATCCATACTTTTCTAGTTTCTGAAATATATTTTTTATAGAACTGAGTTCTTAGGACACACATTCGTACGTAACTACATAGAATTACATATTCCTTTTAATATGTGTCATAATCATAACATAACATAACCTAATGAAATAAATCAAAAACAGGAAAACCACAAACGGGAATATGGAAATATGCATGTCGAAGGTTTTGACGTTCATTTGTTTATAGTTACTATCAGGACTAACATCGAAACATTTCTGGTTTAAAATCAATTAATCATTGCAACGTAACCGATCGTTGAATAATAAGCTTAATTATTGAGTTTAAAGTTAAACTGCGGAGATGTCTGGAATTCAACGAATAATCGTCGTGTTTGCGATAGCTTTTTGGGGTAAGTGCTGCCGGCTTATGATTTGATTTTATACAAAAATAAGAGACGTCACGAAGTCAAGTGTACGATTAGCGTAGATACACTTGTATTGATATCAGTTATCTATAGTAGGTACCTATAACACTAAGGTATCTTTTTTATGTTATTTCTTTTCAAATTAAAAATAGAGAACGTTATAAGCTTCTGCCAAAGTGTATATAACAATTTGTCGGCAGTAGATCTCGTGGATTCAGGATAGATATTTCCAATAAAATAAATAATAAATAATTTTTTATTCAAATAAACTTGTAGAACTCTAAAACAAGAGGTCCACTTTTTATCCAAATATAGCTAGTATATAATATAATCAAATCAAATCAAATCATTTATTTCAGACAGTACCTACATACATACGATTTAGATACGTAGTCCATAGGTATAGTGATTTTTTTTACAATACAAGAATTAATTAGTATTTAAACAAATCGTAATAAATTAAATTATCTAAAGTAATATTAAATAAACAAATTGTGACAAATGAAAGTAATAATAACAAATGAGCGTAATAATAACAATAATACTAACTTATTTAAGCTAGTTATAAATATGATTTTTGAACCAGTATTGCATATATTATATACAGTATAATAAGAAAAATAAAAATTTCCCACTTTAAACCTGCCTTGAAAATTACTGGTCCTAGTTACCAAAATATTTCAAACGGTGTTCAAAATAGCTGTTTTTCTTTAGTATATTCCAAAAACAAAAATTTAAAAATTGTTAAATTTCTGGACACAGAGTCCAAAAATGTGAACAAAAGTACACATTTTTCCAAATATACAAAATATTAAATATTTTCCGAACAGGTTAAGTTAGAAAAAAATAAAAAATGTTTCTGATTGGCCTTGACTTGCCGCATAACCTTTCAGGTTATTCACTCATTATGGGACACCCTGTATAATAAATAATATATATAATATAACACTTTAGCCATAATTTCTAGGGTGGCATAATCATGTTAATTAGACCCTCTATAGTCAAATAAAAAATAAACAATTTAGCATGAACTAGGTAGTCCTGTGTTTCAGGGGAAAATGAAACCAAAGAAGTGATTGTAGTCTTAGTTTTTGTGATTAATTAGTTCATTTTTTATATTATTATATTGCATATTATGTAGCATTATGTAGATATGATACATAATGTTCTTTTTCTTAATTTGTAATTAAATAAAGGAGTAAACATACAACTAACACCTAGTTTAATCATTATTTATTAGTCTCTTAGCATCGTGATTACTTTTAATCCAGTGTGCTGTTTCGGTAAGAAAACACGCATTGTCTCTTCGAATGCGTTTAATGCATCTGAGTTTGTTTACACTTTGTTAAAAAAGTATGATGTAAAAATATTTGACTAATTTATTTATAGGTATAATATAACAGGTAGGTGACTAGTAAATACACTGCGTCAACCTTACAACGGTTGACGCAGTGTATGTTTACGGAGTAGATAATTTTCCACTAATAAACACATCATCTTACAGGTAACGCTCATTCACAAATTCCTTGTAGTGTGCAACATGTGGAATACAAAGTAAGTAAAAATAAACAAAATGTGTCTTATTTCAATAAAATTTAACATTACCTAGCTTTGATCCGAGCTCGGAACCTCCTCTAAAGCATTACCTTACCCTACCTTACCTACCTATACGTTTATCCTATATAGTACGAGATTCAGCTTCAGAATTAGTTCGCTGACTGAGTATTTGCTAAAAAGCATTTTTTTCGCATATTAATGATTAGTATTTATGATTAAATTAAAATTCATTTAATTGTTTTTTTAAATATTTTATGCGGTTTCTAGCAAATACTCGATGAGCCCACTATTTTGCAGCCGGATCTTAGACTAATATTGAAGCATTATAAATATACGTATTAGAAAGCAATGCTCAATAGCATACATTTTACATTTACATAAATCAAGTAGATAAAAAAATGCTTAATTTATTTTAAAATAAATAAGTACCTATCTACTATATCCGGCGGGCCTTTGTCAGCGCTATCGTACCAGCTATTCTCGAACCGAATGGTCTGTTCCATGACGATAGGAAGAGGCCCGGACGGTATGACACTATGACACTAGTCCCATGGGAGTTGGGGTGGCCCATTCTGTGGGACGGTATATGCGTCGACACACTTTCACCTTCCCATCTTCCAAGGACCTCCACGAGGACTGGTGCGGCGGCAGATCTGGCTGAGGATCTCAACGTGCCATTTTTAACGTTGGTAATCTGCTCCGGGAATAGAGCAGATTACCTACCTACGCTAAAAATGGCACTTTATCCTCCTATTCGTATCGTACAAAAACCAACAGGCGCACAGAGGTTAGAGCGCGGCTTCTAACCCATAGGAATCGATTTTATGACGATATTTGAAAACACAACAAAATGTTACGTGTTGATTGAGGACAAATATTTTATTGTATACCTACTACAGAATAACAACACTAACAACAAGTGATACTTATAGAAAAAGATTTCGCACAAAATAAATACATGTATGGAGCGATCAGTCTCTGTGCGGCGCGGCGCAACGCGACGGCAGCGGCAATACGCGCCAGCAACGATAGAGATAAGTCACATAACACACATAGGCATAGGTAACTTATGTATTAGAAGCGGCAATGTTTTGGTGAATATCGCGGTAGTGGCACTCATTTCTCATGTAACAATAGCGATCTTATTGCTGATGTTTGCATGCGACTCGAACTATACGTATTGTAGTATTAGGTAGGTACCTACTATTTTGTAGTATTGTTAGTATTGTAGTTGCGAGCAGGGTTCGCCGGAATCTTAAGAGCAACAAGAGCTACCTACTTGGTTTGTGAAGTGTTGGCTACATGATCTAAACCATTTTATTCTGTTCTGTTTCAGAATGCAGGGGATGCAGTCTATAAGGCATTCTATGATTTGATTGACATTACAATGAACAATTCAAGCCTGGACAAAAAACCGTAAGCATTTTTTGATTGTTAAACATCCAATTGCCAATTTCGACGTAGGTACCTACCTAAGGTATTTAGCTCTTTCAAAAATCCAACTGCTCTCTAGCTGAAGTAATAACAAAAGAACATTTCTACTTATGTATCAAAGAGAAATTATTTCATAATAAAGTTTCAGGGTAAGCCCGAAACTTTATTGGATTATTTGATACAAAGATAGCAGATAGTTGGTCTGGGTGTTTTCTATGTATAATATAAATATCTATCTATTTAATGTATTGTAATATGTATATCAGTCATCTAGTACCTACCCATAACACAAGCTCTGCTTAACTTGGGGCTAGATGATGCTGTGTGTACTATCCGGAATTATTATTATTATAGAAAATGTTCCCTTAAAAGCAATGAAAAAAAAAACATCTTAAAATAAGCGACAGTTGGTGGCCTTATCACTCGTTCCGTTCATGAGAGATTTCTCGGAGTCTTTCTACTTGCCTTACGCTGCCCCTGTCAAAAACAGTGAAGGTCTGAACAGTCCTGATAATAATAATAGAGTTACAGAATTAATTTAACGATACTTTCCTACTTGATTTAATATATAACTTGTTTGAAGGTACATGAGCAATTTAAAGCAATCGTTAAATCAGTTCCTGGATGATAGTTTCAAATATTGTAGTCCTAATCAAACGATTACGATAGAAAACTTCACGGAGTACCTGAAAGTGGTCGAATTCAGCATAAGCAATGTTACAGTTCTTACAGGTTAGTATATTTTATATATTTTCAAGATTTTTCTTATCGTTATAATGTAGTGAAAATATAAACTTTTATAAGTATATTAGTTTTTATAATTCAAGAAATTGAGCTATCTATAGATTGTTGCATTGTTGCAATCAAACAATCTAGAGGTAATTTAATTGATTAAATCAGTCGGCAGCAACTCAGAAACACTGGTTACAGTGCCCTCTGTAGGTAAGGCATCAACATTGCACCAAGGCAATGCGCTGCGCTGCGCCAAATACTTCCCAGCTCTCGGGTCACATCGCCGGTTCGACCAGATGCCAATTATTTGTTTTAACACCCGGAAAGCCTAGGTCGGTACCGGCAGACCTATGTGCTCGACTTCAAGGCGTGAAAGTGCGTAGGCTCTATTGAGAGCTGCTGCCTTATATATAGTCTAACTTGAAATTGATAATTTTTTTTTCTATACATAGTTTACCTATCTATTTAACTCTCTCAGAAGTTAGAAATTCCAATTTTTAAAAGCCTATTATTAATATTTTCTAGGTCCTAAACTATGTACATACCAAATTTCATTTAAATAAATTAAGAAGTTACAAAGATTACTTATTAGAAACATTCACAAAGACTTTACCATTTATTGTAATAGTAAGAAGTAAGATACATGTATGTATAAATATTCCTGTTGAACCAAGAGGTAACATATAAAAAAAATCGCGTCGAAATCCGTAGCTTTAGAGATTTAAGCATAGATAGGGACAGACAGACAGCATAAAGCGACTTTGTACGCTATGTATGTCTAGTTTTCTGTTTTGTTAACTCCATTTTTTACAGATCTGGAAAAGAATGGCGCATTTCAATGTATTAGAAATCAGAAAGCTAATATGGACCAATGTCTCACGGAACATGTCAACAACAACAAAACCTTACAAAATAATTATTCAAGACTCCATGCAAAATCTCATCTTAATTTCAATGTAAGAAATAGCTAAGTGTTATTTATTTATTACTAGCGACCCGCCCCGGCTTCGCACGGTTTATTATACGTATTAATATTCCTCTTGAATCACTCTATCTATTAAAAAAAATCAAAATCAGTTTTAAAGATTTAAGCATACATAGGGACATAGCGACAGAGAAGGCGACTTTGTTTTATAATATGTATTGATTATGATCCACCAACATTGGGAACACAGAACATTTATAAGGATCAGTAAAGTTATAGCAAATTAAATAGAACTAGTATCCACGCTATTCTTTGACATAAGATTTATCCAACCATTACTTACGAATATTAAGCAATTAAGTTATGCCGTTCCCGGCGCCCCGTTCTGACATCACAACACTGGTCGTTAGATAGCCCCAATCGACGACCAGGGCCCAAATTCCACTAAATAAATCTCTTCACCATTTAAATGGCATCGTGTCAAAATGTCAGTGTTAAACTCGTTTTGATATTCTATTACCACAAACTTTTGGAGAGTCATTCATAGCTGTGACGATTACGTTTATGACTACCAATTTGACATTCTAATTATGAAAGTCTCTTCAAGCGCAAAAAATAGTAGAATACCAAATGCACAAACGTCATTTTAATCATCTTGATTAAATGGCACTATTGAGACCTTTGTTTTGAATTTAATGGAATTCGGCCCCAGTGTTGTGTTCTTAAGGCGGAAACAGCACCTGAAGTGGCGCCCTCACTTATTTTATCATATAATTCCGTTAAATTCCGTTAACAAAGGAATTTCCAAATTTCACACGTACAGTTTGTTAAACCTATCATAAGCTTTTTTTTTTGAACGAAAACAGAGTTTGTTGGCCATCAAAGGCAACTTCGTATCTCTTCCTAAAATAGACAAATTGAAACTTCTACAGATGTATTAAAAAAAAACTTATTAAGCTCGGGTAAGATGGTGCTGTGTGGATTGACTCTGCATTATTTATTTATTTTTCAGGACTTAGCCTGTGCCAAAACAAAAAACGTTAAAACCTGCGTCTTAAAAGTCATCAAAGATAACAAATGCGATAATGCAATGGATTATGTTGAAAGCTTATTCGACTTTTTAATTAAAAATTGCGATGACGTAAACAAGACAATTTTAAATCCTAATTCCTCGGTAAGTAATTTTTTCCCATATTTAACCGATTTTTTTGCATTCTTAGGTACCTACTAGATTTGCGATTACGCAAAAACCACCAAAGCATTTAAAAGCCATTTCAATGGCATTTGTAATTTGATTGGTTCAATGGTAATTGAAATTACATGAATGAGACGAGCTCGAAGGCTTTGAAATGTCAATTATAGGATGGGTGGTTTTTGCGTAGGTACCTAATCGCACAGCTGATGGGACGATTGAGATGAGACCTAGCTATCTTATTTTTATTCGTAATCTTTATTAATGTATGTTCATTATAAATTAAAACAAAATATCCAATTATTGGCGAACGATCTGCAAATAATTAATAAAGGTCTTCTGGGATCTCCATGTATGAAAACATACCTATTTGTTTGTAGCAGTTACAATGTAGTTGTCTAGTATCTAGTACCTTCCCATAACACAAGGTTTACTTAGCTTGGGGCTAGGTGATGCTATGTAAATTGTAAAATAATACATAAGAATCGACCAGCTGAGCTGAATTTTAACTTTCAAATAACAGCAAAAATTCCCTGCCCTAAGAATTCTAGAAAATTTAAAAAAAGTGGGGCTTCGTATAGATTTCTCGATTGTATCGAGACATTCCACTATGTTGAATTGCACTAAGATTTCGCTATCGCATTGCTCTTTAGCATGGAATCTGGACACGTAGATTCATTGAATAAATAAATGCACACTTTCTTGTACCTAACTAAGTACCTACTAAAAAGTAATAGGTATTCAATTAAAAATCTACCTACATCTAAATAAAAAATAAACAGAGGCATTTAGCAGGAGGTACATACGGCCTTATCGCTAAGAGCAATTTTGTGGTGGTAAATAACAGATAATTAACTGAAAAACAATACTTACATAACTTTCTAATATGATATATCATATCATAGACACAAAATAAACCTACAACAAAATGAGACTTAATAAAAACGGCTACTATAGCTATCGCGCTTGCACGCCCCGTGTTTACATCAGCTCAACAGAGATAGCGATACTCTGGCTTTATTTTTACGCGCCTTGAACCAAAGTTGCGAGCGGGCTTCGCTGGATTTATAAGATAATATACGTCATAATTATCAGACAGTTTCTCCACTACTGGATGCAGGAGTCTGAAGCCAAAAGTAACCTAACCAAACAGTAGTTAGGTATATTCTTACTAAGAACTGTTTTGTCATAAGTAATTTTACGCGTAAGAGTTATGCAGATAAGTTTAATTTAATTCAACGACATCGCGGACGTAAAAAAAAGTTCGTGTTGCCGCTGAGTAAAACCGTCTTAGGATATTTAGGTAATAATTGTTAAATATTAAACCCTAGGTTAGGTACAAACATAATAAATAAATAAATAATTTCGGCCATCCAACCTTTTAAATTTTGAATAATTAATTCAAAATTTAAAGGGTTGTTTCTTTTTTAGGGTTATCCCTAAGAAGTATCTCAATTGGTAGAAAGGTGTAGTAAACTCAAGCCGTTTTTGTGCGCTGTGTCAGGAAAGTTGCATGTGGGGTACCTACATTTGATCGAAGTGTCTATGCATTAAAGTTTGATCTCATTTATTTTTGCAGGTGAAAATAACGGGACACTGGATTTTCTTAATCATGGTCAGCCTATGGAGCTTTTTGATATAAATCTTAGTTTCACTAAAGTACCTAAGGTTAGTAAATAGGTGGGTACTTACCCTTCCTTCCTAATATTTTAGGTATAAAGGAGTACCTACGTATATTACATACCTACAATCTTACCACTTTCATTTAGTCAAATTTGAGACAAAATTAGGTACCTACTGAAAATATTATTTATTATAATTAATCATACATTTCATGTAAAATGTGAAAATAAGGTTCTTATCTTGTATAGTTTTTTTTTAAATGACATATCAGTGAAGTATCATAATCCATTTTCAGGGTTTCGACAAGCATCCCAAATAAAGTACGAAAAAGGGATTCTCGTCAGAAAAAAAATAATTAGATTATGATACTTTTAATAAACAGTTTCTAAATTATATTATTTACGTATCTAATAAAATTACATTTTTTGGTTTTTAAATCCAGGTAGGTATTAAAAATTATCATCATCTCAATTATAGAGGAGGTATTATCCAATCTGCAGAGTGATTACGCTATTCTCAATGGATCTTTGGATGGGAGGCCGTGTAATAAACATTCTGATTCCATGGATGGGACAAATTGAATTAAGTAGGCACGCCATTCAGAGTTACTACACAATTAAGTTAATTCGTGAAGGCCATCAAAAGGGCTTTCTTATGTCAAATATTAAATGGGAGATTTTACCGTAATCACTCTGTTGTTAGGTAGGTACTTTGGTTCTGTTACTTCGTTTTTGTGTATGTTACTTTCACACTCGAACTATAGGTAAATATGCTCCGGTAATTCCGATCATTAAGAGGCAGTGGTACAGTCCAGATCTGCTCTAATTTTAGGATCTCTGATGGTGATGATAGTTTCCTACTTATTTGTTATTTTTTACTTTTTGACTAAGCATAGATTTAATAAATCTTTGATATCATTTTTATTTTTTATTCCCTCCTTGTATTATTTTCTGATAAAGATGTTGTTGTACTGTATGATTGGTTATTGTAGAATTGCATAGTGCATTATAAGAAGGATGCTACGTCTAACTCGCGTGTTCGTAGCCTCCTGAATATCCTGGAGTAGAGCTTCGTAGAGCATTTTAGTAATTTAGAAAAAGAACCTGAACAGCAAGTCAATATAGAAATAAATTAATTTGTTGTATAAATTCTGAATTATGCTACGAGGGTCTGGCATAGCGTCGAATACGCTACGAAGCTCTACCATATTATGTTACGAGCAGGCGCGCTGCGTAGCATCGAAGCAGGCGCTACGGAGCTCTACGAAGCTTTACGGTGATTATTATGCTATGAATAGGTGAGCTGCTACTATATTCAAACAGGAGCGCTGCGTAGCTTTGTAGTAGGCGCTACGATATTAGGCTACGAACAGACGAGTCGCTACGATATTCTAGGAATAGAGCGCTGCGTAGCGTCGTAGCGGGCTCTACGAAGCTTTACGGTGATTATTATGCTATGAATAGGCGAGCTGCTACGATATTCGAACAGGAGCGCTGCGTAGCTTTGTAGCAGGCGCTACGATATTATGCTACGAACAGACGAGCCGCTACGATATTCTAGGAGTAGGAGCGCTGTGTAGCGTCGTCGTAGCGGGCGCTACTAAGTGCTACGATATTATGCTACGAACAGACGAGCTGCTACGAATTTCTACGAACAGGCGCGCTGCGTAGCGTCGTAGCAGGCACTACGAAGCTCTTTGATAATATGCACGAATATGCGCTGCGTAAGGTCGTTTGTTTTCACTACCAGTAGAAGACGAAAAAGTTTTTCTTGGTCGCTCAAATTGCTCCTAAACTTTGTAAAGTCTAGAACACTCCGTAGGTCCGGGCCCATCTGGCCTACTGGCGGATTCAAGTGTAAAACAAGATAAAATAAATATTGACAAGACGTTATTTGAGCACTGGTTACCCCAATTATCCAACTAGAGCAGGATAACTTAATGCAAATAAAATATAAAACAGACAAGTGTTTTATTATGTATGGATTCTTTAACTAACCTCGATATTTTACAATTCCACTTTATGCTTGAAAGCCCCATTATAAGTTCATCAACTCTGCCCTACTTCCAGAGCTCCTTAAAAAGATAGGCGGCGACGTTAATGTGTTATTCCAGGCTATATTATATCTCTGTGCCAAATTTCGTCCGTATCCGTTCAGTAGTTTTTGCGTGAAAGAGTAACTAACATCCATACTTACAAACTTTCGCGTTTATAATATTAGAATTATATGAAAAATCTAAATTACATAAACTGCCGCCATAGCTTAACTACTTTTACTAGTCACCTTTTTACAGTGTTCTGAGCAACTGTATTGTTGAGTGAAAATATGACAAAACTAAATTTAGTAAAAAAAACTACGATTAGTATAGTTTGTACTAAAATAGTTAAGAATAGCGCACGTACTGAAGTGGTTCTTAATTTGAATTAGTTTATGATAAAATGTGCTACTTATCGGAATGAAAATTGTAAAGGTATGGTACTTGTTAAATAAAACAATTTGAATTATAAGCAAATGATTTTTCTGTTTATTACACAAGAACAATATTATAAAAAAGCGACAGCTAAAATTAATTCAAAATATCACAAATAGCTTAATAGACATAAAAACATAATATACACATACAAAATGGAATAAGTTCGTCTGTCACTTTTCTTTGAAACTACGCTGTAACATTTATTTTTAAATTAAGCATTTAAGGATATGCTAACGTTGCAAATTATAAAGTTCACTTAGAGATCACCTACATAAGCGAAGCTAACTTTTGAAATTAACGCTTAAACAAGTAGACATAATAAAAAGGTAGGACGAGACAATCGCCAGCAATCTATGGAGGTGGTCTCTAGATAAAATAATAAATAAGTTATATTCATTAACAGATTATTAACCCATAAAAATGACGTTTTCAAAACCTAATGTTTTTAAATATATTGTGTCGTATTGTTTCTCTTGAAATTCTTAATTCAAATTCGTTGTTTTGTTATTGATGTTTTTATTTATTTATATCATTTGCATCTTTTTCGGCAGCAAATATTTAAAAACGCATTATTTTTGAATTTATATCAAGATTAAAGGAACAGTGGGGAAATCACTAAAATATCACAAAATAATGTGGTATTAACTTAAAACTAACTTAATGATAACTAGAAAAAGGAATGATAAAAAAATAAATAACTTTACGCCGCGACAGCGATCATTGATTATAAAAAACTATACCAAAAGCTGAATATACTAAGTTCTATTTCATAGTTCGTTCTTACAACTAAGCCCGGGTTGCAAACCGAAAGCTCAGACAACTTAGTTAAGCTAAGCTTGCATAGTTGTATATGCTGGAAAACCCCAAAGCATGATATAACCCCAAAACAGAGCTTTTGTTATAGGTACTAGATAACTGATAAACTTTCTAAATTACAATTATCACGTAGTAAACTAAGTTTGAAGACAGGGCGCAACTGCGCTCATTACGGGGAGGCCTATGTCCAGCAGAGGACTGATATAGGCTGATGATGAAACTAAGTTTGCAGTCAACAAGTGTGGAAAACTGCGTCAGCTAAAGGAGCTAGTCCTCAACAAAATAAGCTTAACTTTCGGTGTGCAACCTACTAAGGGAACGTACCCACACTACGTGTCCCGTTAGGAGGGGGACGGGGGTCTTCAAAATACCACGCTTGGTCACAATGGCGGCGGGAGGCTTTAGGTTTTCGTCACGTAGTAATATCGTCTAGGGAAATCTCTTTATTTTTTGTAATAAATAAAATGCAAAATAAAAATATTAATGCATGAGTTTTCTTTTCGATTTATTTACTTTTTGTCAGCTAAATGATTTAAAACCATATTTATGCTTACTATAACAATTATGATACGATAACAAGAGGGGGAGGTATCCTGGTATATACTATGGTTGGTCTCATCGTATAACATGGGTCACTTAGTATGGGTACGTACATATGTTCCATAATCAGTTTTATCTATGGTCTGGAAGCTCATATAGCAGGATTAAAATCGTTGTACTTTTACTGAAAGCTTACACTACAGTTTAACAGGTAGCATTTTATGCTTGAAGCTTTATCGAAAAATATTAATCCGTTCAATTTTGAACCTTGTTTTTGACGAGAAACAGAACTTCGTTCTAAGACGTATAACTACTTGGCTTCCTAAGCGTTAGGGTCGATTTGGCCACTAGTTTGACTTTCTTAGATAATAATATAACACATAATATTCTAGAATTGGCGTATATAATAAGATATGTACTATATGGGTCTTGATATACTTAAATGTGTTGACCCTTTCAAGTGTCATGTTATGCGTCTATAATAAAAATAATGATATTGACTGTTTGACGCTACAGGCGTTTAAGGAATATTCCAATAAGCACGTTTTTCAACAACTTTTTAAAGTTATTTCTTTATGACAATTGATCTCATTACAAACATGTCTTAAAATACTTAAACTATGTTTTCTTTTATGCATAACAGATTATATAAAACGTCAAAGAAATGCCTACGAATAATAAAAGCAATATGTTTACGTCATTTTAGATTTTTAACTGGAATGGTTGTTTAGCAAATGTTAAAGGAAAGTTCTTATTTTGTTTGTTTTTTCTTTAGCAATAATGATGTCTAATTCAAATGTCGACAAAACTTAAGTTCACTAATTAGACTCCTAAAAATAAGGCCACCCTTTAATAACGATCGAAATAAAGGGCTTCTAATAAGTTTGGTTAAATTTTTCCAGTTTAACATATAGTAGAACATCATAATGTTGTCTGGTTTATAACAAACAAATAAATTAAACTCTATATTGATACCATAACCTACCAACACGTCCAATTTGAATAAAAATTATTTCATTAAAAGACGTTTTATTTAAAGTTAAGTATTTTGTTCTTTTTTTTGATCTGCTTATTTTTGGCAACAAGCTTATAAAATCGCTTACTATTTCTTTATCGAATCTACAATGGACGGGTCCTGGACGATCCAATAATATAAAATCAATTTAACAGATTTCGTGGCAAGAAATGGAACCCTAATAATTATAGCTAGATTTGGCAAGGCCAAAAGATCTTCTTGGTTCATATTTTTTGGTGGTTTCTACACAAATGGAATAATCGATGGCATCTTATGATTATGTTACCCAGAAGACTTCAAGTCAAGTCAAACTATATACATATGTATGTAGGTAGGTAGGTACCTATGTCTAACACGCACATTATGTTAAAATCAATATGTTCTAATACAGCTAAATGTCTCAGTTTTTTGGTAACATATAAGCAAGAGATAATAATAAGTATCAACTCAGATTTTGCAAAACTAAACTTATTTAACTGCACGAAAAGAGATGCCGTCATTTTTATTTCAAGTGATATGAAAGGGACGGCTACATTTTAAGTGCAGTCAAATTAGTTTAGTTATTTTGCCACATCTGAATGTTTTGCGACTCGGTAAGTTATATAGGAACAAATAACGATCGGAAAATACCTATTTCTTTGTCAACACCTATTTACCTTATCACTAATTCTAGTCAATAAACCTACCCGCATATGGAAAATTAAATTAAAAACTACATCGACGACAAACTTTCACCAACTTATTAGATACGATTCACCTGTTAAACCTAAACAGTTGTTTTGTCATTTTATAAATTGATCTGTCTACTTGGCCTGTAAATACAATCAAAGGGGAAAAAAGGAATTTTCAAGTACACGTAAAAGAGCATTGGTTTTCACTAACACGCCCTATAACTAAGTCTAATATTCATCATGAAGTATATAGAAGTCTAAAAGCCTATTCAGACGATGGGCGGTGTATTCGCTAACCAGTGGCAGCGGAAAATTTCGTTGGGATTTCGCGCGTTTCGCTGTATTCTGTACGTGTATGACAATGAAAGGATTTACCGGCTACCGAATAACAAATCGCATTTCGATACTCTTTAGGTAGCGAATACCGCGTATAATCTGAAGAGGCCTTAACATCAACCAGTTATAAATTATAATGAAAAACTGTTGGTAATTATATCTGACTTGACTACACAGTTCTACGAGAAAGTATGAAATTATATTAAAGATACTAATCTTAATTGAGTAGCATCATGGTAGCCGCCATCAAGAGAGTAGTTGTCGTCGCGAAAGAAGTTGAAGCACTGGATTTCTGATCGGATTCCTGAAAACAAATAGTCGGTGTCAGTAAACTGTCGTGGAATGAATAGGATTATTTATAGTAGGAAAATGAGGTGAACAATAATCACTACAATTACGACAATAGATCTAAAATTTATTTATTGATCCCAATAAAATAATATGTGTCCGTCCATGTCAAATCTCAATATAATTAAATCAAATAGTAATATATTGTTTAAAAGGTTAAATGAAGATGATGACGACATGCAAAGAATAATCAGGAACGAGTAACAGAAACTTCTAAACACCTTGGTTTTGCTTTACTAAAAATTATTTTTAGTTTTATAATTTCATGATGCATGGAAAATAATTAATGATGCCACAGAGCATCATCTAGCCCCAACCTAATCAGAGCTTGTGTTATGGGTTTTAGATGACTGATACACTTAATACAATCACATTACATTAGATAGATATTTTTAGTACACAGAAAAGACAGAAAATCATAAAATATTTCACAATTGCGTGCACCGTCGTTATCCAAGTGGAAGTGAATATACAAGGTGAAACGTAATATGTATGCAAGGTGACACGTCATATGTATGTACTAGGCAGAAAGGCGGTGATTCTGGGTCAACTTGAGATACGATATACTTGATATAGGTTTTTTTTTTCTTTCAAATATTTTTTTTGTAGGAGAAAAATAAAGTATTGTTTTTGTTTGTGTTTTTTTATCAAAACAAGCCTTTATTGAATTATATTACAAAAAAAAATATGTAGGTACACAACAGAAATCAATACCTTTATATATTCAGTTAGGCTTAAAAAATAAGCTCTTAGACAAGTCACTGTGTTTTAATTTTTTTTTTCAGTTATTATTATACATACTTATTAATGCTAAAATAATAATAACAATAGTTAAAACTTTTAAAAGAACACGATTGAAGTTAAAAATGTTTTTTTTATGTCGCATAATGTTCGTAATTCAGAAATTCTACAACAAAACTTGTTACTTCCGGGGTCCAGAATTTTATATACCCTTTCGGTTTAACGAAAATGTAACGTGGTACTCTGTATATTTATAAATTATATTCAAGACAAATAAGCAAGTAGAATTTGCTGAGCTTGAAACTGCTAAAACAGAACAATCAACAAAAACAACACAACAAAATATCAACCAACAATAACCATAACCAAATTATAACCAAGAAAACAAAGACACAATTTTCGCTAACATCTAAGCGTAGCAACTTACGAATTTCTTGGTTTTCGGGGTCGCGCTGGGATCCTAGTAGGAAAGTTAAGATGTGTTAGTAATGTTAGTAACTATTCATAAAGTAATTGGTATGAATGATTTAAAATATTTTTTTAACCCGCATATTGAAAAGAGTATTTTTGCTCTTCGATATCTGCAAATAGTGCAAATGCCATTTTTTTACGCTAGAGTATAAAGAAAACTGAATTTAGAACATCCTTATTTTTTCACTAAACCTATTTCTACCTCCATGTTTCCGAATTTATCATAAAACCTTTTTGAATTTGTACGCCCTTAGCACACCGACGCATTCGTATGCGGCAGCTAACGAAACAAAAAACTCTATAGCTATGTCTCACCCTGTATTGTTTTACGCAAGGAACTGCCAAATTTCGCATACGATTGCGTCGGTGTGCTAAGGAAGTTAGTGTATTTCTTTTATTAGCTTTTCTGTACTATATATTATACAGGGTGTTAGTGTGAACACCGTTGTCCTTGAAACCAGAGGTTCAGCATCATGAGTAGAATCCAAAACGGATGAAAAAAAATGATTCTATTTTTTACTCATTTTTTAAAGAAAATTTTTATAAACACTAAACGTTTGCTCACAAACACGTGACACAAGTATTTCGACCAGGCGACACGTGGCATGTGCACCTCAGTGTCGGAACACCTTCTGTGCGAATATCCCGTCGTTTGAAGGGCACAAGTAATGAAGTTACGATCCAAGTAAGGCGCGGGTATAAGTACTTACGTAGGTAGGTACTTAAAGTATGTAGAGTGACTATGGCATCGTGTACGATAGCGAAGACATGAAATATCAAAATCTTGCAAAACTAAAATATGTGTTAAGCTTTTCTCATCCGTTTTGGATTCTACTCATGAAGCTGAACCTCTGGTTTCAAGGACAACGGTGTTCACACTAACACCCTGTATAATATACTAACTATCATAATGTAGATAATACCTAAACTGAAACAAAAGTATTATATAAATATATATATAAATGTAATTTTGTGCATTTCCTCGCTGGGGAGGGAATAAAAGTTACGTGCTGCGCTCGAATGCAATGATTTTCTACCTCATGCTCTTTTGATTCCCTCGCTGACACTAAGGATTCTAATTTTTGAATTTGAATCCTCCTATTTCTAATTTAATTTTTTTATCTAGAATCCTAAGGTTCAGTATATCTAGCGTTAAAGGTAACAAAGATCCATCAATCCTTTTGCATTTTTATAATAATTGAATGAATGAACACTTTATTGTACCTTTTGAAGTCTAAAACAATAATTACTTAAATTAACTTATATCTAACTCTTATTAAAATTATAAAACGGCAAAACGGGCGGCCTTAATGCAGAAAGCAATTCCTTCCAGGCAACCTTAAATCAGTAAATCAATATCTTTATTTCTTTAGGCTTACAAAATAAGCACTTAGACAAGTCAAATTTAATACTATAGGTACATAATTATCAAAATATTATAAGAAATAAAGTGATTAATTGATTTTCAGTTCGCTTCAATCTTTTGTTCAATCTTATTACAAAGAATACTAGAAGAATACTTTATTTATTTATTTATTAATGGTTCACCAACAGTATACATATTCATCTTATATAATAAAGATACATGACAAATTCTAATATATATACTGTAATACTAACCTACCTAATTGTATTTTAGTGTTGAATGAATGAAATAGAATGAATGTGTATCTTACCGGGAAGTTCTTGCAAGGGGTCGCTTTCCTGATGAACTTGAAGAGTGACTCTACGATATTAGCCGATGTTGGCTTTGGGCAGCCATCCAGCACGTTTACGACGCAGATTTGAAGATCAGACAGTTGCTTGCATTGCTTTTCCTAGAAAAAAACACGTCGGTTATTTATTTGAAATATTAAGATAATTAGATAGATACTTTAAAAAACAGGAAGTACTTAATTAAACATTATAAAAGGCTAAGCAATGGAATTATTAGCTAGTTTTGAGAAACTTTCTCAAATTGGCGTAGTTTGCCAAGTATATAGAATCTATACATGTTTATTCATCAGCATCTATATAATAGATGTTTTTTATCATGCAATTAAATAGTGCTTATCCATCCAAGTCATCTGACCTTATAAAACAAGGCTGTGATTGCTCTAAGCCCCAAAATCTTGCTAATATAATAATTTGTCAATTGTGTAAAACTCATAGGTAGACTGTATCGTAATGTGTATAATGTAATAGTGCCGCAAATTACAGATATTCTGTTCAACTTTATTATATGGGTGGTTGACTTACATCGAATGAGAGAGTGAAATTGGATAAGGCGCTGGGATCAAACGATTTGGTGAGAGAGAGATTGGGCTGTTGCTCGGAGGTTTGGTTGAGACAACCCATCAGACCTTCCTGCTTTTCTTGGAAACACTCCTGCCCGCCTTCCGCAATGAACACTGGAAAACAAATACATCACTACATAGTATAAAATAAAGTCGCTTTCTCTGTCCCTATGTCCTTATGTCCCTTTGAATGCTTAAATCTTTAAAACTACGCAACGGATGTTGATGCGGTTTTTTTTAATAGATAGAATGATTCAAGAGGTAGGTTTATACGTATAATAAAACCGTGCGAAGCCGGGGCGGGTCGCTAGTTTTTAAATAAATTAATAATCTTACATAATCCACGAGACTAGAATAAGAAATTACCAGACGCACAGAGAACGCCTGGAAGAGCTTGGTCTATGAAAGATCTCATGAGGGTACTCTTTCTTTATTTTTAAAAGGGAAGCTGATGGAAATGTGCATTCTTCCCATATTAACTTACATACAACAAAACATACAAAAGTCCAAACTTGAGGTTTGCGAACGAGCAATGGAGCGCAGCATACTTGGTGTAAAACGAACAGACCGAATTCGGAACCACAACATTGCGCTCCAACACGCAGATTGCTGATGTAGCTTAAAAGGTCGCAAAGCTTAAATGGAGCTGGGCTGGTCATGTCTGCCGCATGTCTGAAGACTTATGGGCCAAGATAACAACCCAGTGGAGCCCCAACAGCATAAGGCACCGCGTCAGAGGAAGCGATGGCGTGACGAACAGGACATTTACGACGAAGCTCGGGTCCAGCTGGCTTTAAATTCACAGGACCTTTTAATTCAATGAATTAGCCAAGGAAAACATTGACCTTGACATTTTTGTCCCAAAGTTGAGCCAGTTTACCCGTACTTTAAAAAAATATATATAATCTTTATCCTTGTTAATTATAAGTTCCTACGATTATTTTAATTAGATTTAGTCATGCATGCTTAATTCTTTTTAGTTGTTATTTTTAATTATTTGTATTCCTTTTTTTTAACGTTCTTTTGCTCGCTTACTTTCTGTATGCACATAAGTTGTGAAATAATTAAGTTCAAAACCCATATTTCTAAGTATATTTTGTGATAATAGTTTGGTGCATCTTAATAAAGAAAATAAAATAAAAAAAAAGGAACGACATGCGTGGAGGGACCAGGGGAGGCCTTTGCTCAGCAGTGGGACCCAACCCAACAGGCTAGTTGTTGTAATTGTACATAATCCACAAACGTTCCTGCTCGCATCAACAAAGTATATTTCTAAATTAATTACTGATAATGATACATACGCGCGATTCTGTCCCCTTCCTTGAAACAGATGAATTCCGCCAGCTGTTCAGACACGTTGTAGACAGTCTTTAGATGTTTCTGCTCGGCCTCCGCGAGGCAGACCTTGGACGTTTCTGTAAAGTTCTTGAAGCAGTCTTCAAAGAGAGGCTTCTTCGCGCAGTATCTACAAAACAAAAACTCTTTGGTAATAAAATACACAAGACTTTCACTAAAAAAAACAACAGTCAATTTTACTCCAAGCTATTTATTTATTTATTTAGAACTACCAACAGAAGATACACAATAAGCACAAATTAGAGAACATAAATGTATAACCAGTCGTGATCTCCCAATTACAGGAAGTTACATCTAGCACATAAAATCATCTATCATCCAACGGCTGTGTCAATTTTCATAAGACACTGGATAAAGTTATTATTTAGGATCTATAAATTACGTGACGCTTTTTTGGCGACTTTTCGCTAACTGCATTATTAATCGACACCCTATTTCAAAGTCAACCACTAAGATAGTGCAACACCTTTTTTCTTTTTCTCTTTGAACTATCTGAACATAATAACACAGCTAGGTTCGCTCTCGACGAAATTTCTTAGATACAAATAGTCGGTTTTACCTATAACGAAACAAGCAAATACACAAAATAACTCTAATAAACTTCTCATTTGGTGGATTTCGATTTCACAGGAAAAGACGAGAACAATTTTAACAGCCTTATTAATACATTTATGATAGACTAGCTGGTGCCCGCGACTTCGTCTGCGCATGATTAGTATTTCGAGCACTCGCTATTTTACTTGCGTAATTCCCTTTCTCGTGGGATTTTCGGGATAAAATAAAGCCTGTGTTATTCCAGCTTATAATCTATCTCTGTGCCAAATTTCATCCAGATCCGTTCAGCAGTTTTTGCGTGAAAGAGTAACAAACATCCATCTATCAATCTATCCATCCATCTATCCATTCATACTAAAAAACTTACGCGTTTATCAGTTCAATTCAGTTTGGTTCCCCTGGGCTATACGGGTTTTAAAAATATCTCACAGCATCTGAACGACGCGTTCAGATGCTGTGAGAAATTTTTGAAAACCCGTATAGCCCAGGGGAACCAAACTGAATTCCGGGATAAAATGTATCCCATGTCCAATTGTCCAATCGTCCCGAGTTCCTTTCGAATTCATTCACTTCCGTCGTGATGCGTGGTTAAAGAATTTTTCTTTCACCCTCTCTCCCAGGGGAACCTTACCAAATTCCGGGATAAAAAGTATCCCATGTCCTTCCTTGTAGTATTAACTCAAATCGTCCCGAGTTTCATTCCAACTCATTCAGCAGTTTCGGCGTGATGCGCGGTAAATGAATTTTACTTTCATACCCTCTCCCATGAGGACCTTACTGAATTCCGGGATAAAAAGTATCCTATGTCCTTCCTCGTAGTATGACCTATAATCATGCCGAGTTTCATTTAAATCCTTCAAGTAGTTTCGGCGTGATCCGCGTTTACGATACAGACAGACAGACAGACAGACAGACATGAATGAAAAAAATTACAGTTTTGGCTTGAGTTGAGTATCGATAAAAGAGTGCCCTCCAAAAAAAATTTTCAAAATATCTTCAATGTACAGATTTGGACCTGTTACAGTTTTATTATAAGTACTAGCTGGTGCCCGCGACTTCGTCTGCGCATGATTAGTATTTCGAGTACTCGCGATTTTACTTGCGTAATTCCCTTTTCTGTGGGATTTTCGGGATAAAATAAATATGTGTTATTCCAGCTTATAATCTATCTCTGTGCCAAATTTCATCCCGATCCGTTTAGCAGTTTTTGCATGAAAGAGTAACAAACATCCATCCATCTATCAATCTATCCATTCATACTTACAAACTTTCGCGTCTATCAGTTCAATTCAGTTTGGTTCCCCTAGGCTATACGGGTTTTCAAAAATTTCTCACAGCATATGAACGACGCGTACACACGCGTCGTTCAGATGCTGTGAGAAATTTTTGAAAACCCGTATAGCCCAGGGGAACCAAACTGAATCCCGGGATAAAATGTATCCCATGTCCAATCGTCCCGAGTTCCATTCGAATTCATTCACTTCCGTCGTGATGCGTGGTTAAAGAATTCATCTTTCACCCTCTCTCCCAGGGGAACCTTTCCGAATTCCGGGATAAAAAGTATCCCATGTCTTTCCTTGTAGTATGAACTCAAATCGTCCCGAGTTTCATTCCAACTCATTCAGCAGTTTCGGCGTGATGCGCGGTAAAGGAATTTTACTTTCATACCCTCTCCCATGAGAACCTTACTGAATTCCGGGATAAAAAGTATCCTATGTCCTTCCTCGTAGTATGACCTATAATCATGCCGAGTTTCATTTAAATCCATCAAGTGGTTTCGGCGTGATGCGCGTTTACGATACAGACAGACAGACAGACAGACAGACGGACGGACAGACAGACAGACAGACAGACAGACATGAATGAAAAAAAATACAGTTTTGGCTTGAGTATCGATAATAGAGAGCCCTCCAAAAAAAAATTTCAAAATATCTTCAATGTACAGAATTGGACCGGTTACAGTTTTATTATAAGTATAGATAGATAGGTACAGCATTAGAATATTTTCCGCTTATCAACCTAAACACTTTGATAAGGTTTCGGCTGACAGACATTGCATGATTGAGCCATGTGCTAAATAAATGTATCATTTAAATTAATTATTAATTCATTTATACTAGGGATATAACGCCGATATATCGGCATCGCCGACTATAGTGTTGCCGATATGAAACAGTTTGAACACGCAACGTTTTTTTTCAACTGCAGGCCTTTTAAAAATTAATGCGTAACAGATTAACTACCTATCTACTAATAATTTGAACAAACATTGTTTTCTAAACAAAAATCTGCCAGAATTAAACTTTATTTTTTTTTATCGCGGTTTATTTTATTACTTTGTGTAATGATATTGTACTCATAATAAATAATATTATAGTAATTATCGTACGTTTAACTATTTATTTTTGTTTGGTTATATAAATGTTTACTTTGAATTTTAATTTACCTAGTAAGTTTATTATTTAATTTTATTTTATCACTTCGGAAAATCGAATTTTATGCATAATAAATTCAAAAACCATCATTCATTTGAGATATTATCTACTAAAGTACAATTGGGACAAACTATGGCGCCAATTATACCATCTATGGGCCTAGTGGTACAAGTGGTCAGGCGGCAAATATGACCCGTATTTCTATTGAATGAGATTCAAAACTTGGCCGTAATAAAGTATCACAGTTACTAACTAGCACGTAAAGTTAAGGTTTATTTTTAATCTAGCAATATTACTTAAAAACCTATCGAAGGTATGTTGTTGACGATTTTTACAATATCAACTTTGTATTTGCAAGTATTTAACTCAAACAATGTTTTGTTAGTTTGCATAAATAAATATTCTACATAATAGTTTACTAATATTACGACAACCCATATTCTATTAATCTGAAGCAAATGTGAAGCGACAACAATGTAACGACAAATTACAAATTTACAAGTGATATGAATTCCTAGAAATCTAAGATTAAAAAAATCACCAGAAGGCAGAGTGCCCATAAAGCTGTCAATGTTGCCATGATGAATGGCAATTCCAATTCGATGACCGAAATAGAAGCCATGCTGTGGACCCGACCCTTACTGATGTCCCTACCGGCTGTGCGATTACGCTAAAACCACCCATCCAAAATTGACATATGAAAGCCCTTTTAATGGCCTTCGTAATTTGAAATTGTATGGAAAGGACGCGCGCGATGGCCATTGAAATGGCTCAAGAATGTCAATTTGGATGGGCGGTTTTAGCGTAATCGCACAGCAGATGAGAAGGCTCTATAGCAGGGCTTCCCAACCGGTGGGCCGTAGAGAGATCTTAAGGGGGGCATGAATGTACACACGTGGTATACCTAACCAGGTATACCACGACCTAATCAGGTATACCACGTGTGTAGATAATAATCTTCCAGGGAATAAGAGTCACGTATCATCATCTCGCATAAGGTCATGTTCATGTAGTATGAGTTTAGCATACACACTTGTTTCTCTTTCACGCAAAAAGTTCAGAACAGATCGGGCCGAAATTTTTAAAATATATATTTCCAGCCCTGAAATAGCACATAGGGTACTTTTTATCCCATAAATCAGTTCCCATGGTACAGAAATAGCATTGAGACGTTACCATAGAAACAACGCGTGCGAAGCCGCTGGTATTTATACCTACTAGTAATATTATAAATGCGAAAGTTTGTATGGAATATGGATATTTGTACCTTTTTCACGTAAAAAATACTGAATGGACAAAGCTGAAATATATAGTTCCAGCCCTGGAATAGCACATAGGTTACTTTTCACGCTATAAATCAGTTCTCATGGGACAGAAATAGCCTCGAGACCGCGGGCAGATGCTCGTTCTTAATATCTTCATGTACTGCACTAGCATAGTCTGGCTGATGATATACCTACGACTGTGCGATTGGCGTGAATTTATGTATAAGTATAGCGGAAATCGGCTGAATAAGCCAAACTAAATAAGTATCTAGTACGTTTTGGACGAATGTAAGTACCACGACAAACCTCCTTAGGTTTAAATGGTACATAATAATAATAAATAAATAAATAATTCCGGACAGTCCACACAGCATCATCTAGCCCCAAGCTAAGCAGAGCTTGTGTTATGGGTACTAGATGACTGATATACTTATTATACATAGATAGATATTTTTTATTATACATAGAAAACATATATATTAAGTTAAAATGTATCTTGTTTGTATTAAATAAATAAAATAAAATAATAGGATAAGTGGGCACGTACTTTTTGAAGACCTCATCGACGTTTCCATCAGGCTTGGCCTCCTCAATCTCGTCCTGCAGCTTGCCAGGGTCGACGAGGCTCATCACGCACGTACTGAGCTGCTGCGATGCGTTCTGGAATAAAACATAAAGTTCTGGAATAAATACGGTTTAAGTTTTTTAAACTTACGCGATCAGAACACATTATTATAAATATTTATGTAATCCCGTGACCACGGCAGTGTGTAAACCTGTCGAAACGTCGGGAAAAATAGGTAAATAAACGCGATAAATACCCGTACATAAATATTTATAATAAATACGGTTTAAGTAATCTTTGTAATTACTTATGTTATTAAAATTTGGTATGTAGATAGTTTGGAACCTAGAATAGGACATAGGCTATTAAAATTTGGAAATTTTAACCCCTGAGGGGGTTAAATACTGTGGTAAAGTTTGTATGGAAAATATTTTTTCCTTGGTTCGATGGAACCTAGAATAGGACATAGGCTATTAAAATTCTCTCCTCCTCTGAGGGGGTTAAATAGGGTGGTAATGTTTGTAGGAAAATATTTTTTCCTTGGTTCGATTCACTCAAAACTCGGTAAGTATAGATACTTTTTTTACACAATAACACCTAGGGTGTGTGCAATAAATTTCTAAAATTTGTACGAAAAATTACTCTGGTTCGCGGGCGAAGCCGCGGGGCGCATCACTACATAGTATAAAATAAAGTCGCTTTTTCTGTCCCTATGTCATAGTGTCCCTTTGAACGCTTAAATCTTTAAATCTACGCAACGGATTTTAATGCGGTTTTTTTAATAGATAGAATTATTCAAAAGGAAGGTTTATACGTACAATAAACCCGTGCGAAGTCGGGGCGGGTCGCTAGTTATTTATAAAATGTATTTTATGACGTGTCCAAGTGTCCTGTAAGGTCTTAAGGAAATAAAGAACTTTGACTTTGACTTTGAACCTCAAAATTATTTTAGGTTAGATGGACCGATATACATAATACAATACATAGATAGGTATTTTTATCATACATAGAAAACACCGAAATAAATCTCAGATAAAAATAAGTATTACAAGTTAAGAGGTACTCTACTCAAAGTAGATAACAAGTTTTATTTTTAAAGTGGCGTTAAAAACCGGTTGTCTCGACTTTGAATATTTCCGTATACAGTTATTTTGCACGATTACCTACTTATTACCATAATTGACAATTGTTTAACTAATCTTAAGGTTAAAGTCAATTCTACTAATATTATAAACGCGAAAGTTTGTATGGATGGGTGGATGGATGTATAAGTTACTCTTTCACGCAAAAACTACTGAACGCATATGGATGAAAATTTGGCACATAGATAGATTATAGTCTGGAATAACACATAGGCTTATATAGGCTTACATAGGCTTATTAGGCTTATATTTTATCCTAGAATTCCCACGGGAACGGCAATGAATGTGAGTGAAACCGCGAAAGGTAATGGGTAATGTTTTGCTCCCGAGATGGTTACACATAAGCATATGTTCTGCTCCCAATGAATACACATAAGCTTTTGTTCTGCTCCCTATGGTGACAATTGAATATTAACATCATTTGGCAGCTATTTTAACATAATATATAACAACATATCCATGGGCCGGCCATATCTCGCGAAGAATTGTAAACGTGTTCTTGAGTGGAGACCGCGACTTGGCAAACGTAGTATAGGACGCCCTCCGGCCAGGTGGGATGATGATCTGCGAAAGACTGCTGGCAGATGCTGGATGCGTCAAGCTGAAGACAGGGCGCTATGGCGCTCATTAGGGGAGGCCTATGTCCAGCAATGGACTAATATGGGCTGATGATGATGATATTACAAATCCCATTCCTCGCAGTTATGTGTTTTCATGTTATTACATTTTCTTATCATGACACTAGAAATATATTATTAGAAAATAAACCGACGACATTGCAAAGGTCGCTTTGTCCTAGTTCTACCTAAGTATGCAAATACATTATGCAAGTTCGTGACATAATGTCTATGGAAGTGGAAACATGTCCCAAGGACCAGATTAAGGATTACCCACACATGAATTATTATTATGAGCAGATAGATAGATAGGTATTTATTAATAAAAAAAAAATACTAGGACAAAAGATTGAAGCGAAGGGAAAATCAATCATCACTTTAATTCTTATATTATTTTGATAATTATGTAGTATTAAATTTGACTTGTCTAAGTGCTTATTTTGTAAGCCTAAAGAAATAAAAAATAAGATATTGATTTAAGTACTTCATTTATTGTTCTCTTCTATTTGTGCTTACTTATAAATTATACCTAATAACTAGCCTAAAAGTTGATAATGCTAAACTAAGCAAGTAGTATCTATAACTAATGTGAAACTAACCATAACTAACTACATGATCTAAGCCCTCAGAACTTCTAAGAATATTATTTTTATTATTCGAAGCAAAAACAATGGGTTAACTATGTATGTCACAACGCATCGGCTCGAAACATACGGAATCTGCTATTTGGAGGATGATTCCAAGAAATCATTGAAATTCGTTCAGCCGTTCTTAAGTTAGGTACAAATGGTGTAAACCCGACTTTGTTTTATGTTTTATTGTGTAACAAAATTACAAAATATTAGTCAGATCTGAATCGTATAATTGATAAAATCATTCTTTTTTAGAGTCAGTTAAAAACTGGTGTGAAGCCAGGGGCTGAAAATAGTAGTTGATACATACAATACATTACACAGATAGACTTTACGTATGGAAAGTTTTAAATAATGAGCAATGATAAAAACCTCAATCTTATCAAAATATAAATGAAATAGAAAACACAAATACACAAAGATACTAAAATCTTATCAATAGTCTTTGATAATAACCGGACACAAGAGATAAAAAATGGGCAGGTAGGACCTACGGCTTGCCAAAGTAATTAATGTATATTGCGTTGGCATGCCTTCTTATGGTTATGATGGTATCACTACATAGTATAAAACAAAGTCGCTTTCTCTGTCCCTTTGTATATTTAAATCTTTAAAACTACGCAAGGGATTCCGATGCGGTTTTTTTTAATAGATAGAGTGATTAATGAGGCAGGTTTATACGTATAATAAAACCGTGCGAAGCCGGGGCGGGTCGCTAGTTAGTAATATTTCTAACTTTAAAAAAGATAAAACAGGAAAGTAATAAATATCCATTTTCGGCTAAAAAACAATTCAAGAATACTAGTCCTTCTATGTGATTATTATTAACTGTTCATTCAATAGACCTCTGTGACGACTATAGAATGATGAAGCGGAAGTGTATAATAGAAACATTAGCAAAGGGTCGAGGTTCAGTAAACGGTTATCTTATCGTGGTGTAACCTCAGCATGCCCTGTGAAATGTGCCAACCAGGAAGGTAGAATATCAGGGATATTATAATGCCCGGAAAAACTAGGCAATCGTGACATATTCAGTTCATCACTACGAGGTATATAAAATATATCAGTAATCTAGTATCCATAACACAAGTTTTGAGTAGCTTACTTTGGGGCTAGGTGGTGCTGTGTGGATTATACAGCATTATTATTTATTTATTTATTTTTTATATTATGAAACAGTCGCTTTCTCTGTCCCTATATCCGCTACGCTACGCTTAAATCTTTAAAACTAAGGGTTTTTTTTAATAGAAAGAGTGATTCAAGAGGAAGTTTTATCCGTATAACAAAACCGTGCGAAGCCGGGGCGGGTAGCTAGTTATTCATAAAAGATAATAAAGTTTTTTTAATTTATAAACCAACGACTATTATTACTAGGTTTTTATGTGCATTCGGAATGGCTGGATCAAATGAACTTTCCCAGCTCAAAATTCGATCCTAGGCTCTCGTAAAAACTAAAATCGAAGTATCGGAAAAAAATTGTGCAAACGCTATCTTATGTAGGGGACAAATAGTAGGTAGATTTAAGTATATTTTATGCATTTTTTTAAGTATGTATTTTATTTAAAAAACCTACGAAAACACATAGATTCCCTTGTACTATTCAATGTTAACTGCCAAATGCAGCACTGGTACCGGAATAAAATAAACAAAAACATTTTTAATGCTTGACCGATCTATCCTGGTTATCCAACAAAGTAGCTGAAAACCTTCACCCTTAAAGATCACTCTTCAAAAAAACCACGAGGCCTATAATATAACTAATATTTGACAAACAAGTTTTTTGTTAAGTTATTGCCCGTTTACCACTAGGTGGTAATTAAATTCAAGCGTCACTTCAATAACCGGTTTCAAGACACCAAGTTTTGCAAACAAGCATTAAAAATGCCTAGTTGCTTAGATACATTATTATGTTGTATTTGTGAGTTAGATTTGTATGGTATGTAAAATTTACCTACTGATAGCAGCTGTGCTGCTAATCATATGTTTATCGATTTTGTATTACAATACAGTTGTTTTACGCTCTAGGTGTCATGACATGTAAATCAATTTTAGCTGGATCTGTTTAGTAGTTTTTGAGATTCAAATAAAGCTGACATATTCATACTAGTAGACCCGGACCATGAACGAGGTCAGATTTGTTTTTCGGTTTTGCCCTGTACTATATCATCATCGTGAACAATTCTTAATACCCTGTCCATATTTATCACAGAACAGAAGGTAAAAATATAGATTTGGTTTATCAATAACGATAACCGAAAACTAGCTGTATCTAATTGATACAATAACTCCACTGATTGTCGTTACAAAAGGGCAAATTATTGGGGCATAACTCAATTAATTGTCTCAATCGTCCTTGCTCTAAGTAGGTATGTACTGATAGTAATTCTATCATTGTAATTGGTAACAGACGTCGTCACTGAATCGAGGTATCGGATTGATGCATAATACCCAGATTTTAAAGGTCGCAGTGACGTAGCGATGGAAAAACCAACCACAAATTACTGTGAATAGTTTGCATGGCAGGTTATACAGGGGATCAAACAGCGACGTCATAAAAAAATAATGAATTCCTCACCCACGGCACGGGGTAACCACAAAAGCAGCCTGTTTTATTCCCGAACAACGTCTATTCAAAATTTAAGCCGATGTTTGTACTAAAGTCTAGAATATACCTATTCACTACGTTCTAGTTTCGTAGACCATTATCCAGTCATAGTACAAGTTACATCGCCTAAAAAGCCAAGGTAAAATAGGGGTTCAATTTGAGCCAATTATGCGTATGGGTTGCGACCTAACCTCTATTAGGCTGGTGTATGGCCCCATAAGTCTGTGAAATGGCCTGATAAAATACCCCACGGCATCGTTACAGATAGTATATAGGTAGTTGACGAACGTAGGCAAACGTTTTAGTAATCGACCAAGTCACCGGTAAGAATGAATATCCAATGTATGGAAAATAATCCAGTGTGTAGTAAAATATACCTACAGGTAAAGCACTAAAGCAAAGCAGGCGAGAAGAGAGCATGCTGCCGTTCGAATAATAATGTAATCGCGAATGTGTGTATGTATGAATTTATGGATTTTTGTTACTCTTTCACACATAAATCACAACGCCGAACCGTTGTGGTATTTGCGTGAAAGAGGAACAGGGATAAACTAGTTTCATATATATTAAAGGTGCAGGTAGGTGTTTTAAACATTTTAAGCACTCACTTTAACTACAAAAGAAAATGTAATAATAATTAAGGGGTTCGACGTCCATGATGAAAACCGATCATCAAGGTTCGATACGGTACCTGGATGTGTGATTTTTTAATGTTGGCTTTTCGCTTTATTTCGAACCTTATACAGGTTTCCCTGGTTTATTTTTGCAAAGCTTTGAACGATGGAACCGAACCCTTTGTGGCCTTTACCGGAATTTAATTTTCGGACTAGTATCTGCCCGCCCATTTTCATGGCGATTTGAATCTCATGGGAACTGTTTTTTGGAATGAAAAGTCTATGTTTTATCCTAGGGCTAGAACTACGTCAATTCAAAATTTCAGCCTAATCCGTTCAGTAGTTTTTGCGTGAAAGAGGAACAAACATCATATAATATTAAGAATTTTAAATATATTACGCGTTTATAATATTAAGCAGGATATTCAGTCCAAGAATCGCCGCCGGTTAAAATTATTGTACGGTAGGTTATCTTTATAAGGAAAACACAAGCTCAATTTCACGAAACGGATAAACTTAATCAGTAATTAATAGGAACAGGAAGTAATTAACTAAATTATTTCAAAGCAAGTTTGCCTCATTTCCATCCTGCATGTAAGAAGTTTTGATGGTCATATTTTATTTATGTCAAATTGGTTTGTGTCAGGAAAACTCTGGATACACTGGTCAATTTCGAGTAGGTATATTTTCTAGGCTAAGTAAATAATAATATCACCGACAGCTTTTTACTACACAATCTGTACCCACGGCTTCGCCTGCCTAGAATTTTATAATTTTAATTTATAATCGTAATTCAGAATTTTATTTTATAATCGGAAAAGACAGGAATCGAAAAAATCAAAAAACGTTTTTTCATCTGTCCAGCCGTTCGTGAGTTATGAATGGTGTAACTTAAAATCACAAATATTTTCGAATTCGGGGGGAATGAAACCCGCGACCTTCCCTCAGTAGGTACCTACTATTTTTGTAAGTACAATTGTAATTGTAATAGTATAAAACATAGTCGCTTTCTGCTGTCTACCTGTCTGTCTCTATGGATGCTAGATCTTTAAAACTACGCATCGGATTTTAATGTTGTTTTTTTAAATTCACTCTATTTAAAAAAACAACATAACAATCTAAGAGGAAGCCTTATTTGCACATGCGAAGCGGGTCGCTAGTATATGTCGAAGGAACATGAAAAACAGAACCATGGCTTGACGAATGGGGGGTGGTGAACTGGTGATGGATGAAAATAATATTGAAAAAACCGGACCATCGAGCATCAATGTGGTTTTTCGAGGCAAACACTCAAAGTTGTTATTTAAGCTTTCATCTCAAGCAACTGAGCTATCTATTCGTAGATTTAAACAAAACATAAATCAAAATCTTATTAAGAAGGCATATTACTCCATGAATGATTACATCAATGACGTTAATGCTTGGCCAGATGTCGCTCAGTTCCACACGACAATAGTGTTTAATTATTTATAAAACAAACATGTATTAGACACATAACTTCACATAAGTTATACACCTGCTTGTGGTTTATTTTTCGCGTCTTCCACTAGGACAACAGATTGAAGCGATGAAGAAATCAATGAACACTATTTCTTATTTTTTTTTATATTTGATTTGTCTCAGTGCTTATTTTGTAAGCCTGAATTAATAAAGTTTTTGGATTTACTGACTATATTCGGTGCATTCGCTGCGGTCATCCTTTATTGTGCAAATGCAGCGGCTGAGCACATTACTACGTAGTATAAAACAAAGTCGCTTTCTCTGTCCCTATGTCCCTTTAAATCTTTAAAACTACGGAACGGATTTTGATGCGGTTTTTTTAATAGATAGAGTGATTCTTAAATCACTCTATAATATAGGTAATCATATATATATATATATATCATCATAATAATAAAACCGTGCGAAACCGGGGCGGGTCGCTAGTAGGTACAATAACAAAGCGTCCGCAGTAATAATAATGTGACTAAACTTGAATAATAATTTAGACAATCAAACAAGCTACGAGTATGTTTAATAACTTTTTTGTTAAGCGTAGTACACTACACGATGATACATCATCAAGTCTGCTGTATGGTTGGATGGATGATTGTTTCTCTTTCACGCACAAACTACTGAACGGATCGGACTGTAATTTGGAATAGACGTAGTTCTAGCCCTGGAATAACACATAGGCTACTTTTCATCCCATAAATCAGTTCTCACGGGATAGAAATAGCCTTGATGCGTTTCCATACAAATAATGCTTGCGAAGCCGCGGGCTGAAGCAAGTTATTTATATTTTTTTAATAGATCTCAGGTGCACGGCATAGAACAATAGGAAAACAATTCTTTTATTGGATAATCAATGGAGAATTCGTTTGTTAAATAAGTAAACAAACATGTAGATCGTAGGTACATGACTGGAGTTGTCAGTGTTTAACCTTTGGACTTCCGACCTCAGATATTGCAAGCAACTCGTAAATAACTGTAAGTAGAATATTAATTACCTACTAGTTGATCACGCTGGTTTTCAAGGAAGGTATATTATATGTAAGTCATCGAATTATGACGTGCGACTTAAGCGAAACCATTTATTGGTAAGCAAGACAATTTTTATGCAACGAAAATTACAAGCAAGGAATAGAATTGACGACCGATGTGGCGCGGTGGGCGAAGGTCCGCCTGCGACGCAGGAGGTTGCGGGTTCGATTCCCGCCTCGGAACAAATTTGTGTACGATCCGCAGAAATTTGTTCCGTTGGTCTGGGTGTTTTCTATGTATAATAAAAAAATATCTATCTATGTAATATATCGTATTAAGTATATCAGTCATCTAGTACCCATAACACAAGCTCTGCTTAGCTTGGGGCTAGATGATGCTGTGTGGACTGTCCAGAATTATTTATTTATTTTATTTAGAAAAATTACAACTAGTATTTACAATTGAAACCATTGAGCTAACTGCAGACGGTTGCAAACAGTCTAAAGGTAGCTCAATTGATCCATGTCAATACCAGTCGGAAGCGTCCCCAAGACACTGGCTGCATTACTACCACGCTGTATGGCAATGCTGATGCGCTGAGCCAGATATTCACCAGCTCTCAGGTAATATATACGTATTTTTATGCTGTGTAATATGGGTAATATTTACAAGACCTAACTCTTAGCGGATATGTTGTCACTTTGAGTTTTCCATTGAGGGCCAGGCAGCATCCCTTGCAAAGTTGCTCTTGGTGGTAACAAAGTCTGTTTTCGCATCTCTATCAAACTATACAAAATAAAACTATTAGAGGCATTAAACTAGTTTATGATATGTATCACAAACTACCCAATGGATATTTGAAATTTCCATTTGGCGTGTTTTAAATTATAACTGACTTAAAATTCTTTAAAGTCAAAGTCAATAAAATACGCATTCTTAAGGATGCTTTACTCAAAAACTACTTATCAGATCTGGATCAAATTTATAAATTTATAGACCTATAGGTCTCTTTTGTTCCCACTACATGAGATTGAGAAAAACCAGCTTTCAAATAAGAAAAATCATCAAAATCGGTTCTCCTATAAAAAGTTCAGAGCCTAAAACAAAACTCGAAATACCCATATATATTACCTGAACCTTTTGCTTTTTTTGAAGTAGTACTTAATTTGATAAAATAGGTGAGATAAGACCTTCACTTAAAACCAGGTTCCTTCAACTCCTTGGCTAAAGATAATGATAGTTTTTTAGCAAGCACAAAACATTTAGTCATGTTATTTTACAGCATATATTGTTTATTTATTGAAAGACCAACAGTTATAATATTATGCATTATAAATAATTTCTTTCATTTAAACAGTCCTTAACAGGTCTTTCAAAATATGGTAAAATAAGTACATAATTATGTTCATACCAAATACATTATCATCAGAGAATTATAAATACTTAAAGCAACCAAAATTCTCAAGGTCTATAATAAATAAACATAATATTTTTACTGTGTCTTGTTGAAAGCATATGATATTTTGACTGTATTCGGCATGGTATGGTTGCCTACCTTACCATGCCTGTTTTTTTTAATATGGACGTTGGAATGGAGAACAGAAAGTTTTTGACTGTACAGAAACCAATGTTGGGTCCATTTGTTTCTATGAAGTAGTGTGAATTTTATATCCACGAAAAGATTTGTAAGATAGCTAGTATTTTCTGGGAAATTATAAACTATTTTTTAATAACCTAATAATTTTGGTGTGGTTTTTTTATGTAGTAAAATTATCAGGGCTATTGTAATTTTAAGTACAATTCACTTATATTTACCGACTTTATGATCAGAAAACAATTAATATGTTAATTAATTTGAACTTTTACATAAAACTAAATTAATGGTTATTCTCTCAGTAAAACAGTCAATCAAGAACTTAAATAACAAGAAATCATTTGCTTGCAAATGAAGCTTATTATTATTGTATGTAATAAGTAGGCTTACTGCTTAGTTTAGGCAAATAATAATTGGTAATTTCAGTACTAGGCAAAGGTTTCCCACCTTGCCTTTTCTTTGATTTGCACCAATGGCACTGATCCAGGTCCAGTTTTAACCCAGTAACTTTTGTCATTCATCATCATCAGCCTATATTAGTCAACTGCTTGACAAAGCCTCCCCTAATAAGCGCCATAGTGTCCTGTCTTCAGCTTGCTGCATCCAGCATCTGCCAGCAGTCTTTCGCAGATTGTCATCCCACCTGGCTGGAGGGTATCCTACACTGTGTCATTGCAGAAACAGTATTATTCTAAGTAAAACTAGCGTACCTGGGCTTTGGCAAAGGCATCAGGGCCTCCATTCTTCTCACACTTCAACTGGAACTCCGTAAGCGACTGGTTCTGAATCTTCTCTAAGTCCTTAGGGTCCACTTTGCCCTGCAGTTCTGGAGGAAGTGACACACCCTCAGGAAGCTCTGGCAAGCTGGACTGAGCCCATGTCATACCTAAAGGTGTTTCAAAAGATTACAGGTATTCATAATACACTTTTCAATATGAACCTAGTAATATTATAGATATGAATAATTGGATGAATGGTCTATAGTACTTCATTTGTTTAAAGTTGTAGCTTTGCCTGCAACTAGGTTAAAGAAAATGTAACTATCTTTTAATTTACCGTTACTATATATCATTATGTGAGTTGCAAAAATTAACAGATTTTTTTTTTAAAAATAGTCTTTACTATTCTTTGTAAAAAAAGCATTTGTACTACAAGATATCAGATTCTCTAAGATTAAAAAGCTTAAGATGGGTTGAACTCAAAACGTAGATAAAAAGTCTATGGTGTTGTTCCCAGATTAATCATAGGTAGGTGTTGTTCATGTTATCTTCTATGCTTCACCTTTATAAAAATTTATGAGAAAGTGATAACTTTATTTTATAGTATGCTATTCGAACTTGTTCAAATTTCGAATATTCCTGTGAGGTCTATATTCCGAACTAAATCACTGTAATTTTTTCGGCATGGTGGCAGTGGCGGTGGCAACGCGACGAGCAATATTTAACAGTACGATAGGTATACTATCAGATAATTTTTCCATCACAAGCCATCTCTAGCCTTCTATGAAGTTGTGTAGGTACACCAGGATATTTCAAGATTCAATATAAGACGGGCATTTATTTCCTTATTACATAAAAGATACAAACTTACCGACGAAAAGCGCAAGGAACAAAAATATTTTTTCCGGCATCGTTATTTTATCTGCTCTCGACAAAACTTAGGTATTCTATGAAGCAGAAGAGAAAATAGTTTCTTCGTTATTTCTTGAAATTGTTTTGTGGTACAATAAATACAAAAATCACATAACACCGCACACACCGGTGTCTGACACCCTAGGGTATTATGTTCCTTGCTGACACCCAAAGTCCGTACGACCGATCACTCACTAATAACTTAGCAACTTCGCTCCTCGCACCCAACTTTCGTGTTCGTTCACTTCACGAATGAATGAGAATCCAATACTCGCCAGTGTTGCCACTTGCTATTGAGTCGGAACTAGTCGGTAGGGCCTTAGAATACATTATATATACGGGGTAGGGCTGGTCCATCAGTTCAAAGTGGCTCAGCGAGCTATGGAAAGAGCTATGCTCGGAGTTTCTCTGAAGGATAGGATTCGTAATGAATACATCCGACAGAGAACCAAAGTTATCGACATAGCACAAAGAATTAGCAAGCTGAAGTGGCAGTGAGTGGGCCGGCCATATCTTGCGAAGAACCGAAAACCGTTAGGGTAAACGTGTTCTTGAGTAGAGACCGTGACTTGGTAAACGTAGTGTAGGACGCCCTCCGGCCAGATGGGATGACGATCTGCGATAGACTGCTGGCAGATGCTGGATGCGTAAAGCTGAAGACAGGGCGCTATGGCGCTCATTAGGGAAGGCCTATGTCCAGCAGTGGACTAACATGGGCTGATGAAGATGTATGATGATGTAGTCGGAAGATACGTTTCGTTACCGAAATGTTACAGTTTTCTACAAACGTATGTACTGTTTTGTATATTTTCATGTTTTGGGAGATAGCTGTCAGCTGTCAGCAAATGGCGGAATCTCTAATATTTTAGATGTTCGTATGAATCGTATGATAAAACAGACTAGTTTCATTTGTTCGCAACGTATTCTATTGGTGTGAACCAAAAGTACGAGGTGGTGCATGATGTGTTAGTTTTACAGTTCCTTTTATGACCTAATTATTAATGTTCGATAAGTAGGTATAAACCCTCTTAACGTTGTTGTTCTACTTATAGTAACAATGAAACCGCGAATGGGAATGGCGAACTTGCGAAGTAGGAAATAACCGCGCGCGTAAGCTCTTAGCAAAATAAATTTTAGTCCAGGATTTAGGATTAGTTCCAGGATCATATCTGTTTCAATTAATTTTGACGCGTTTCATTCGTGTGATAGGGCGTGAAATACCTACCAAATTTTTTGGTGTTTACAATAAAAATATAGTTTTCCAGATCTCATTGTGTTGAAAAGTTAAGAAAATTACCTCAGATATAAGTAGGTAAACTAGCGACCAGCCCCGGCTTCGCACGGTTATTATACGTAGGTATAAACCTTCCTCTTGAATCACTATATCTGTTAAAAAAACCGCATCAAAATCCGTTGCGTAGTTTTAAAGATTTTAGCAGTCAAAGGGATATAGGGAAATAGGGACAGAAAGAGCGACATTGTTTTATACTATGTAGTGATACCTACCTAGTGACATTTTTTTTTCTAATTAATTATGTTGATTATTTCTTATTAATTATGTTGCATGTAGTTTTATGTAATTGTGTACCTACTTAATAAATGTCTGAAATAAATTTAATTAAAATTTAAAAAATTACTTTCATGTTACGCGAGTGGTTGATATTTAAAGTTACGAAAAAAGTAAGAAATGGACCTACTGAGGCCACTGATGCCAACTTAGCTATTTTATAGCTAGATCTATCAGTTTTTACAACCCGTCAGTATAATTTGAAAAAAATTGTAGGTAAACTATTTAGCAAATTTTCAATAATAATATGGCGACCGATAGTTTAGTATGATAACGACCATTTGATTCTTTTTTGGCGGCGGGGCGGTGCGGTGTCTACAAAATAGGTTACCTATGTAAGTACACCCGCACTATTGGCGTATCTAGGTTTACTTTCCAAAGCGGGCAAGGCCCCCTTGAGATTTTCCATTTTCCCTAAAAAAAGTTTAAAGGGTACCTTTGAGACGGACCATTCTCCAAATCAAATCTGTAGTGTCAACAAAAATTGAAGGTAGAGCTTTGGTTAGGTAGTTATACCTATTCTTAGTATGTACCTAAAATACAATAAAATTACCAGGTGTTTTACCAACGATTGAACTTGTTTTTAAGACTCTCGTCAGTCATAAAAACAAGGTTTAGTCTGTGAGTAAGTTCAACCTCATTCCGTTGTTGACTTACAAAAACCTTTTTTTTTTCAAAATCCCCTAAAAGTGGTATTACACTAGGTACACGATATTCAGGGACCCTTACCCTAACTAAGAGATGTGTAATAAATTTAGAGCGGCGAACGGACGGACCCGGCAAGCCTTGCTGCCTAATCGCCCTATCTACCGGGCCCTGAATATCGTGTTGGCAGTGGAATACCTACTTAGTACAATAAATTATGGAGGAGGAAAAGGAAAACATTGACCTTGACATTTTTGTTCCAAAATTGAGACAGTTTACCCGTAAGCGTAACCCACTTAAAAAAATATTCCTACTTACCGTAGGTACCTAATCATCATTTTAAAAATACTATTAGGTACCTAAGTAGGTCACTTATATACGTTAGATTTAATCATCCTTACTCTGTTTAATTTGATTCTTAAATAAGTACCTTTCTAGTTACCTACATAAATTCCTTTTCTGTTCTTCTCTTTTTTAATACTCTCAATAAACAAATATTAATTAAATAAAAAAATAAAAGTATGTACTGAATCCAAGGCAATCCAAGGTTTCATTCAACGTCAATTTCTTGATGCCAATGTTGTTCCACTGTCTGTCTTGTCACTTTCTTGACATGATACGAGATGATGATGATGAAAGATTCAGTAGGTAGGTTAAGTACATCTCTCAGAGGAAAAAAAGAGGAAGGTGCCAAGGTTTACAGCTTAGAGAAAAAATCAGTTGACAATTTTAACCGGTTTTATTTAGATTCACAAGAGGGTTCCTTTATAGAAAATGCTTTATTGTTCGGTAGGTACTAGTTATGCAGTTAGGTATTATAAGGTTCTTATAAAAATATGTTCTCTTGCGTTCTTCGTGGGAGTACTTATTGCTGCGAACAAAAAGTCATATTTTAGTAAAAAAAATACAATGTAAAACACTTACTAAAACTCTATAATTACAAAATAGTGGCATTTCTTTGTTTAACGTTATTGTTTTGTTTTTTGTCTGAAAAACAGTGTTGCTCAACTTTGTGCGGGGCAACAAAATAAATAGGTAACAATCGAGAAATAGAAATAAATTAAAACTAGTAGGTAGGTACCTATTACAGTTAAGCTAACTGCAAACGGTTGCAACAGTATTTTTTATTTTATCTGTATTTTGAGATGTGAGTAGTAACTATCTAGCTCATCAATTGAGTAGGTAAGGTGTGCTTAATTTACTCATCTAAAGGTAGATATTCATCATCTGACGACCTCAGTGGCGTTAAAAAGGGAGGCCCATATCCAGCATTTAACTAATATAGGTAGATGATTATATTAAATTATCATTATAATTTAATATAATCATCTACCTATATTAGTCCAGCATTCTGGACAAGCCACACAGCACCATCTAGCCCTAGTAAAAACCTAAGTAAGCTGCTCAAAACTTGTGTTATGGGTACTAGATAACTGATATATTTAATACATAACATAAATAGATATTTATTTTTTATTATAGATAGAAAACACCCAGACCAACGGAACAAATTTCTGCAGATCGTACACAAATTTGCTCAAGGCAGGAATCGAACCCGCAACCTCCTGCGTCGCAGGAAGACCTTCGCCCACCGCGCCACATGACCGATGTGGCGCGTCATGATAATATGTTGCCGTTATTTTTGAATGCACATATTGTGCAAGCTTACCGGCAGGGGCAGAGCATCGTTGCAAGAGGATCCCTTGCGCACGTATCTGAAGAGAGACTCCGCCATGTTGCCAGGAGTGGGGGTGTCGCAGGTCTCTAGAGCCTTCACGATGCACGTCGACAGCTCATCGAATTTACCGCACTTCTCCTGAACAAAGAAAGAAAATTATGAAAATTAAAAAGAAATACCAATATTAAAAAGTTTTGGGGGTAAAGGTGGTATCCCAAATGATTACAGGGGAATCTTCCCTGTACCTGTAAGAAATATAGAAAATTACAATCAAGGAATAGAAATATAAAAAATTGTGGTATTCCCCCAAATAGTACAGTGGAAGATCTTCCCTGTACCGGGTCGGCCCAACCGGCCCACATACCTACCCAGGGTCTTACGATCGACAGTTGATGTCGAATAGTTGTTTATAGGTCAGATGTTGATGAAACCAGCGTTTGCGGGATCTAGGATTATTGGTCAAGTGATCTATTTGCACTCAGAAATTTTGTTGTTTTTATTTTGTTGTTCAGCTCCCGTCATGCTATAAAGGTCACTACAAAAAATATGTACCTACACTTGAAACAATTAAGCTAACTGCAGACGGTTGCAAACAGTTTAGAGGTAGTTCAACTGATCTATATCAATAGCAGTCGGAATCATAAACAAGGAAATGCTGATGGGCTGTGCTAGATACTCACCAGCTCTCGGGTTTCAAATCGACCAGACCCTCAGGTATTTTTTTTTTGAAAACCTATAGAGCCTCGATACCCCATGGACCTGGTCTAGACTCCAAGGGGAGCAAATGCGTAGGCTCTGTCGAGACCTGCATATTTGCGCCTCTTGAGATCCTCTTTCAAATCTGCCGCCGCACCAGCCCTTGTCGCCCTTGGAAGATGGGAAGGTGCGAGTGTGTTGACTCATGTAGCGAAAAGTTTTCATATTGGCTTTACAGAATTTGTAGACGGTTAATAGTCGATAAAAAAGAATAATCTAAGTACATACATAGTAACTGAAATCTTTTTTGACAAGGAAAATTACAATCAAGGAATAAAAAAAAAAATTTTGTAAGTATTTACAATGTACAGACGGTTACAAACAGCTAGCTCATTGATCCATGTCAATACCAGTCGTCGCGACCCCAAGACACTGGCTTCATTCCCAATTTACCACTCTGTATGGCAATGCTGAGCCAGATACTCACCACAGCTCTCGGGTCACGCGTTGCACACACACTTGATTACTAAGTAAATAACTTACAGCCAGAGTCAACGTCTGTACGCTTTCTACGGTAGAGAACTGCGACTTGAGAGTCTCAGCGCATGCCTTAATGTCGTTGGTTTTCGACTGGAAACACTCGGGTCCCTGCTCGGCGATGAACACTGGAAATGAAATAAGTAATTAAATAATGCTGGCCAATCCACACAGCATCATCTAGCCCCAAGTTAAGCAGAGCTTGTGTTGTGGGTAGTTGATTACTATTTTTGATTATACATAGTAAACAACCAGAACCTTAACAAATATTTGCAGATTGTACCTACTAACAAATTGTCCCAACGAATTTTTAAAACAATCATTATTAGTTTTTCAAAACAATAATCAAATTCATAAGAAACAACATAATTCTATGATACTGGAAGATAGTACCCAGTATGATTTGCATAAAAAATCAAAAGGCGGGTAGTTGTAGATACTTACGTGCAATTCTGTCACCATCTTTGTAGCAGACGAAGTCAATGAGCTGGTCGGTGCCGTTCTTGGCCAAATTGAGGTGGGCCTTAGAGGACTCCTCTACGCAAGGGCTGGCTCCGTCGATCAGCGTGTGGAGGCAAGTCTTCAGCTCAGGGGTCTTAGCGCAGTACCTGGAAATACATCAGCTTTATTAGTTTTAGGGGTCAAAGGTTATCCCCCAAATGGTCACAAAGGAAGATCTTTCCTGTTCCGGGTCGGCCCAACTGGCTAACATAACGTCTCAATGCTATTTCTTTCCATGGGAACTGATTTATGGGATGAAAAGTAGCTTATGTGTTATTCCAGTGCTACAATTACATACCTACGTCTATTCTACCCGATCCGTTCAGTAGTTTTTGCGTGAAAGAGGAACAAACATTCATCCATACAAACACATCCCTACAAACTTTCGCATTTCCTTGCTTGTAATTTTCGTTGTTAATAAAGATTTTTGTAAAGATAGTAACATGGTGGTTATATAGATAGAGGATAGTAAGGATGACTGATACCAATAATTATTGCTACGTAAGCTGTATCTGTTCATGGATATTATTGAGAAATAAGCTGTATGTGTGTTTCATGACTTACTTCTTGAAAACCTCATCCAGAGCTCCATTGGGCTTAGCCGCTTCGATTTCTGATTTAAGAGTGTCGGGGTCCACGAGTGGGCTAACGCAGTCGAGGAAGGACTGCACAGAGTTGGTAAGTTTTTCGGCCTTGTCTTCGGCGCCATCACCAGCCTTCTTGCACAGTTCTGTCAGCGTAGTCTTGATTTTATTCCTGGCCATGTCAGAGAGATCGAGCTTCACGCCGAGCGCGCCTGGAAAATACAAATTATTTATTAAAAATCATTGTCTGGCTGTGGTTTCGCAAACGTAAATAAATAAGTTATTTAATTTTTTATTAATATCTTACTTCTTACTATCACTACATAGTATAAAACAAAGTCGCTTTTTCTATCCCTATGTCCCTATATCCCTATGTCCCTTTGACTGCTTGAATCTTTAAAACTACGCAACGGATTTTGATGATAGAGTGATTCAAGAGAAAGGTTTATACGTATAATAAAACCGTGCGAAGCCGGGGCGGGTCGCTAGTATTATAATAAATGGGAAAGTCTGTGTGAATGTTTGTTATAAGTAATCTCCGTAATTACTTAAGTTATTTAGATGAAATTTGGTACGTAGATATTTGAGGACCTAGAATAAGACATAGGCTAATAAAATTATCAAAAATTAACCTCTGAACGGGTTATGAAGGGTGGTAAAATTTGTATGGAAAATTATTTTTTATTTGTTTGATTAACTCAAAACTCGGTATAAATAAAGTGTAAAATAAATAATTAAACAAATTATTTTTTATTTTTAAGAAATAATCCCTAGGGGATGTGTAATAAATTTCTGAAATTTGTTTGAAAAAAGCCTCTGGTTCGCCGGCGAAGCCGCGGGGCGCATCTAGTAATACTATTAAACTGTCTGTCCCTATGTATGCTTAAATCTTTAAAAGTACCTACCTACTTTACGCAACGGATTTTAATGCAGTTTTTTTCATAGATAGAGTAGTTCAAGAGGATGGTTTATATGTAAAATACACCCGTGCGAAGCCGGGGTGGGTCACGCACGTGTCTTTTATATAAATTTAAATACTTCCTGTAATTAACAATTAAAAACGAAAATTACAAACAAGGCATAGAAAAAATAAAACTAGTATTGGTATACAATTGAAATAATTGAGCTAACTGCAGACGGTTGCAAACAGTCTAAAGGTAGCTCAATTGATCCATGTCAATAAATACCAGTCGGAAGCGTCCCCAAGACACTGGCTGCATTACCACACGCTGTATGGCAATACGACTAGAGGATTCGATCCCGGTCTTTATTTTCAATCCCGGGATTTCGGGATTGGTGAAACGCGATCCCGGGATCCCGGGATAATCCCGGGATCGTAGACGAAGTAAGAATATCAAAGTAATATATGAAAATCAGCTTCTATTTACTTTCAAAAACAAAGTAATAATCAATTAAAATCTCAAAAACTAATTTATTCAGTTAATTAAGGTGCAGAGGGGCAATTATGGCAGGAGGATTATTATGGCACATGGTCATATTTTTGGTTCTGTAGCTTTTACTCAAGAGAGACCTCTATGTTCGGGTAGAGCAACAACCGGTTAATTCAATCACCTATAGAAGGAATTGCTACCCTGTTAGCTGATCGATATACAACATCATTTTGTCAGTCGACATTTTGAGTGCGCATAACACCTGTGACCAGTGGCGGTAGCTTCATACAAGCCAAAAAGCCGGGCTTGCCCTACTTCAGCACTAGGCACGCCACTGCCTGTGACAAGGTCTTCAAATTTTACAGAATTTAGTGGTTTTCGCGGGTTTTTTGCTGATTTGACAAGGCAATTAATTATACTTGTTTTAAACTGGAAATTCTTTTAATGTAATTGTTTCGTTCCTAATCTTTGTTTTTCATAACTTATTGAGCCTGGTATGATTGCCCCACAAAATTGTGCTCGGAGGTTATTTTTTCGGAGTTGGCTGCCCATTTTGCCCTGTTTTTATATGAAGTTGTAAAAAAGAAGTGATGTCCACAGCATTGAAGTAAATGTCGATAAAAAAATTCAAGCTCGTGGCAACTGAGAGAAATACTGACACTCCAGGACATTATGTGATTGAAAATGTTTAACTTGTCTAAGTGTCTAAGTGCCTCTATCTGAATGAATACGTATATTCAGTTAATATAATGAAGTATGCTTTTACTACCTACCTAAATAAGTAAATTAATGGATAAAAACTTGTTGTTTTTACTTAACATGAAATCAACAATCCTTTCCTTCTTACTTTCAAAAACTGATATAATTAATATCCACTTTTTTTACCGAGTTCGTTATTATCGATGTCGATAGTCAGAGCCACAACACTAGCATGTATGGGAGACTAAAAAGTGGTGTCCGAATTACCCCGCGTCAACTCTCAGGAGTTTAGAAGACTCAAATTCGGATGTACTGACTTGTCCAGTTTGTAAAGCTTCTAGTTTTACTATTATAGCATCATAGGATCAAATAATATTACCACCTGTCAGAAAAGCCCCGCTGAGGGGCGATTCGGGCATTTCCAGTTTTTTGTCTCATTAGTTATAGTTCACCATTAACTTTAGCATTTTCTTATATATGAACACTATTAAGAAGAAGTCAGATAAAGATTAGTTAGCACCAATTTGCCAGAATTCACGAAACTTAATCACGGAGAATACAAAGATTGTTTAAAATTTTGACTGATTTCTTTTGTACAGAATTGCCCCTCTGCACCTTATCCAAAAATATAATATATAAACATTTTTTTAATGTCTACTTTTCCTCGGTAGATATGTACAAAATACTAATTTAATTACCTAACCACATAATGGTAACGTTATCGGTAGTGATCGGATATTCGGGCACTTTATTTACCTTAACTTTGAGCGACGACATAACGTGAGCTATTAAAACCAAAGAACACTAAATCTTTTTTAGGGAGTTCATATAAATTCCGAAGAATCCCAAAATATCGAGTGTTATTTATTTTCGCTGGCATATTATTATTAGGTCAATCAAATATAAAACACACTTTTTATGACGCGTTTTTCACTTAAATCGATATTTCCGGAGCAGTGATGATTTTTATTTACGAAATTTCAAAAAAAAAATCGTATAATATTGTCTTTAGTAAAATACGCAATAGAATAAAAGTGTCTTTTTTTTTGTTTATAAAAAACATTCCGGCGAAAAAACATCATCATTTTAAAAAATTCTGGAAGTTTAGAATTAGTGGTAATTCATCAGGATTCCTGAAAAAGTTGGTTTTAAAAGCTCTTTTTTGTGTCTTTGCCCCACCTTTAGGAACATAAGCAACCGAATATCTAATCGCTAGTTATCAGTCACTAAAAACAAATGATCATTAAACGTATTGTTTTAACTAAAAAGCAAATCGTGATTATCGACAAAAAATAATTTTAGATCAATTTTGACCACGATGCGACCGAGGATGCGATTGATTACTTGTTTAAGGAATGCTTTTTTTGTGAACAGGTACATGGTATTTGAAATGGTATTATTTGTAAATAAAAAGCTTGCTTATTCTGATAACAAAATGCAGGAATAATAATTCCTGTTTCTATTAAACATAATTTAAAAATAAAACTAAACCGATGTCAACAGACATGAAAAGATTTTTGTTTTTTTTAATGGTGCCGATAAGCAATTGGTATAATTTTAAGTTTATAATATTGTGTTGTGTTTCTTAAATTAACGCGCTTCATTTTTTATTATTTTTAACGATTATTATAGTACTTTTCTCAATCCCGAAAATCCCGGGATTTGGAAAAAAGAATCCCGAAATTTTCGGGATCGAAAATGGGCCGGGATCCCGGGATCCCGAATCCCGGGATCCCGGAATCGAATCCTCTAAATACGACGCGTGACCCGAGAGCTGGTGAATTGAATATCTGGCTCAGCGCATCAGCATTGCCATACAGCGTGGTAATGCAGCCAGTGTCTTGGAGACGCTTCCGACTGGTATTGACATGGATCAATTGAGCTACCTTTAGACTGTTTGCAACCGTCTGCAGTTAGCTCAATGGTTTCAATTGTAAATACTAGTTGTAATTTTTCTATTCATTTGCTTGTAATTTTCGTTGTTAATAAATTATACTGATGCGATAAATAAATATTTGCTGGTCTATTTTAGTTTGTGTATTATATCAAACGGGTCGTATTTTAATCGTAAGATCTAAATAAACTAGACATATTTATAACTAGCTGGTACCCGCGACTTCGTCTGCGCATGATTAGTATTTCGAGTACTCGCGATTTTACTTGCGTAATTCCCTTTTCCGTGGGATTGTCGGGATAAAATAAGCATGTGTTATTCCAGCTTATAATCTATCTCTGTGCCAAATTTCATCCAGATGCGTTCAGCAGTTATTGCGTGAAAGAGTAACAAACATCCATCCATCTATCAATCTATCCATTCATACTTACAAACTTTCGCGTCTATCAGTTCAATTCAGTTTGGTTCCCCTAGGCTATACGGGTTTTCAAAAATTTCTCACAGCATCTGTACGACGCGTGTGTACGCGTCGTTCAGATGCTGTGAGAAATTTTTGAAAACCCGTATAGCCTAGGGGAACCAATCTGAATTCCGGGATAAAATGTATCCCATGTCCAATCGTCCCGAGTTCCATTCGAATTCATTCACTTCCGTCGTGCGTGATGCGTGGTTAAAGAATTCTTCTTTCACCATCTCTCCCAGGGGAACCTTACCGAATTCCGGGATAAAAAGTATCCCATGTCCTTCCTTGTAGTATGAACACAAATCGTCCCGAGTTTCATTCCAACTCATTTAGCAGTTTCGGCGTGATGCGCGGTAAAGGAATTTTACTTTCAAACCCTCTCCCATGAGAACCTTACTGAATACCGGGATAAAAAGTATCCTATGTCCTTCCTCGTAGTATGACCTATAATCATACCGAGTTTCATTTAAATCCATCAAGTAGTTTCGGCGTGATGCGCGTTTACGATACAGACAGACAGACAGGCAGACAGACAGACAGACAGACAGACAGACAGACAGACAGACAGACATGAACGAAAAAAATTACAGTTTTGGCATGAGTATCGATAATAGAGGGCCCTCCAAAAAAAATTTTCAAAATATCTTCAATGTACAGAATTGGACCTGTTACAGTTTTATTATAAGTATAGAAGAAAGGAATCTCAAGTAGGTAAATAAAAATCTTATCACATAAATGCCATGGAAGATATCCTATATAGCTTGACCAAGTCTACCTATTTGAGCCGTGTTGTTTGGTCCTTGGGGTCCTGGTGCACACTTCATTTATATTTACAAAATCAATTTATCTTTATTATAAATGCGAAAGTTTGTTGGATGTTAGTTAGTACCATTCTGCGGACTTTTGGACCTCGTCCGCGGCCTCGTAGGTTGGTACTTCTTACACGCAAAAACTACTGAACGGATCAAAAACGAAGTGACCTTTCACCTCAATGTCGCGACCTAACTACCTACCTTGAACGCTCTTCAAAGTCTGTTGTAGGTATTTATTGTGGTTTTTGAAGACTATCTGTAAAACAAATCCTACTTGTGGTCTATCGTTCCGTGGCCCATATGGTAACTTCGTGCGCAAGGCATTGACTGTTTCGTGGCCTACCTATAAGGTAACAAAGAGTTTAAAGGGTTATATGGTTATATGCCCTTTGGACGTTTACGATACGATGGGGAGTTGAGATTTTATAAAATTGACGACTATACGATACCGAACTTGAATGCTTTGGATGCTGCTCTAGGAATTCTCAGGCAAGTCGGAATGGAGGATTAATTCAGGAACTATCATTTATGATTTTCGGATTACCTGTCGGTCTAAGTTTGAATTTGAATATAATTGTCGTATTACCTACCTATACACATACATATACCTACGGTTCTGTTTGAATATTATTATTGTTGCGTTAAGTTAAAAACGCCCGTCGTTTCGGGATGGCTAATAATGGTTATCACATTCAACACGTTTGATTGCTGATGAAGTACATACTGATGTATACCAGACTTCAATGACCCGTCTGTGCTCGCTGCAGTAGGCACAATGTCCCCTCTTCCTGACCAATTTACCAATTTACTTGGTCGAGAGCGAGAGATCGTACGCACCAGGGTTCACAAGGCACTTATTTAGCATTGCTGTTGTGCCATTTGGCCTTTCTTGGTCACTAGTGTCACCTACATCCAAAAATTACAAAGGTACTAAACTTTAAAAACTCTTTATACTTAAATATGAATTTTATTACGTGTCTTCAGAGTCCTGTAAGGTCTAAAGATAATAAAGTAGGTAGGTACTTTGTGTTCGACTAATTTGTAGTTGAAGATATTTATTTCCCAAAAGAATTACAATTCACTTACAGAGAAATACTTAAAGTTGAGGTAAAATTAGTGTGCATTATAATTATCACATTTATAACAGAAGGTACCTACTAAGTATTAGGTACAATAGAGTTTTACCTAAGTTACACATACCTACACAAGTATAGTGTTACAATTTATTATACACTAGCGATCAGCCCCGGCTTCGCACGGTTTTATTATACGTATAAAACTTCCTCTTGAATCACTCTATCTATTAAAAAAACAGCATCAAAATACGTTGCGTAGTCTTAAAGATTTAAACATTCATAGGGATATAGGGAAATAGGGACAGAAAAAGCTACTTTGTTTTATACTGTGCAGTGATTTGAAGCGGTAATTTTCTTAAACACAGAAAGCAAACCAATATCTAGATGGGGGTAGTTTTAGCGGCCAAACGCTTGCATTGTTTTGTTGATGTTGTGCTGTTGTTTAAGGCTTATGCCATAGAAGAAGACCCGTCATTTTAGAGGTTTACCTAGGTGTTTTCAATCATTGAGAAGTCGTTTAAAATATGTAATTTAGTGGAACAAGGGTGTTACAATTTTCTTCTTCTTCGTCTTTCGTAAATATTTTCGTAAACGTTCGTAAACTTTGTCTTCTTAGTCGTTGCAAATGTTTTTAGTAAACACAGTTTTGCATCAGCATTGCCATACAGCGTGGTAATGCAGCTTGTGTCTTGGGGATGCGACGCTTCCCACATGGATCAATCAACAAAAGAGTTACCTTTAGACTGTTTACACTAGTTTATTTTTTTTTTGTATTCCCTGATCTTGGGGATGCGACGCTTCCCACATGGATCAATCAACAAAAGAGTTACCTTTAGACTGTTTACACTAGTTTTTTTTTCTATTCCTTTATTGTAATTTTCTTTGTTACTTTAAAATATACTGTTCCTTTATTAAGTTTTGTGTTGTAGGTAAGTACAGAATTAGGTAGATAGATCCGTTGAAGCACGGATCTGAGTGTAATCCAATTATCAATGGCAATGAAAGAAGCACCAGAGGGGCTAATGCAAGCATTAGGTAATTGTTGTAATCTGTATATAGTTGTAGCTATACATAAATGCCTAACCATTCTTATGTGCTTACTACACTGGCCTGCAGGACTAAGTACAATAACACTTCTAAGTAACACACAAATTCTTCCATTCGCATCAGCGAATCCATTCGTCTATCAAGACGAATGGGAGAATAGGTGTTATAGGTAAGTATATTAGTGTATCATTTACTAATGTAAAATTCACTAACTATAGTTTCAAAAAATCTAGTAAAATTAAATCTCTAACTTCGAACGAAAAAAAAAAAACAAATTTGAGACTTAGTTTTTGCACGCAAGTGTTCATTTTCATTATTACCTAGGTATTAAAAAAAAACTCTATGTGTAAGAAAACCCAAAAAATAACACTACAACTATAATTTTATCAGGTACCTACATTACTAAAATTATCGATATTTCCTTTGTTAGTTTCTTTACAATTTTTATTATATTTGCAACTACAATTAGTTAATTTACTTACGCCTAGCAAATCATTACGACAAAATAATAAAACCAATAACTTAATTAAAAGATAAAAACTCCAATTACCTACTTAAGTGGTTCAAGATTTGTTTCGAAAAGATAGCTTACCGACAGCCAAAAAGGCGAAGATAAGAGTTCTCCAGAACATTTTGAAAGTCACTTGTAATCCGTGTGTACTGACGCGAAGTGTATCGGTAACTGGAGCCATCACATCCCTGGCTCACATTATATACGTACTTACAGATACTCGGTACCTACGGGCTTCTGTACCTACCTAGTTGACTCATAAAGGGAGCAACTATGATTACTTGTGTATTTATTATATGCAATACAATATAAGCAGCTAGTGCAGTGTCTTGAGGACGCTTCCGACTGGTATTGATTTGATATGGATAATTGAGCTACCTTTAGACTGTTTGCAACCGTCTGCAGTTAGCTCAATGGTTTCAATTGTTTATACTACTTTTTGTTTTTCTATTCCTTGATTTTAATTTTCGTAGTTTATAAAGAAAATTACAAGCAAAGGAATAGAAAAATTACAACTAGTATTTAAAGAGATATAATCTTTAATTTATTTTTATTTTTATTTATGGCGCTCATTAGGGGATGCCTTTGTCCAGCCGTGGACAAATATCATAGGACATAATACATAGATATATGACAAATATCATAGATATATGAATTCACCACCACACCTCGCGTTTTCACCCGCCGTAATTCCCTTTCCCGTGGTAATTCCGGGATAAAATATATATAGCCAATGTGTTATTCCAGGCTATAATCTATCTCTGTGCCAAATTCCATCCATATCCGTTTAGTAGTTTTTTGCGTGAAAGAAAAACAAACATCCATCCATCCATCTATACTTACAAACGTTTATTATATTAGTAGGATTATGTTATGTGTATTAATACTGCATTAGATTTAATCATGTCGGTAATTTTAATTTATGAATTTTGCAATAGTGGGTATTGTTTTGCCCCCGTAATAATAGTTGTCTCATATTGAATAAATATACTAATGTTAAATGTGATTCAATAACAATTGAACGTACTTAATTTTGTTTGGATGTCGCTAATGTTTATTAAGTAATTATGCTTATATCGATCTTTGATCACGAGATGGGGTGCTATTCACCTTCTACATAGTAGGTATCGTGTCCTGACAGTGTTAAACTCTGTTTAGTATTCTACTAACACAAATTTTTTGAGGTTCATTCATAGCTGTGACGATTACCTTGCTAACTACCAATTTGTCATTCTAATTATGACAGTCTCTTCAAGCGCCAAACAAAGTAGAATACCAAATGCACAAACGTCACTATTGAGACTATTGTTTTGAAATTAGTGGAATTGGGCCAGTTTTACTGTTCTATGAAATGGGAGCGCGTTGAAATCTTTTGTATACTACACTACGCGTCGCGGCGTCGTCGTAGGGCCCGCTTTCGCACAAACATTTACCCCAATAAATGTGTAGGATTACTATTATATGTTATTATAATGTAGGTATGTGCAGGAATGTTTTTGTGCTTTACAGATTTCCTCAAAAAAGTCAAAAGCTAAAGATTGAACTCATTAAAAATGCCTTCTTATCATCTTATTTACATTAACTTTTAGAAGTTGCTACCTAGGTACTTTATAATATCCATCCCGGCTTTGCATTTTTGAACGAGGCTAGTAAAGTCGGCATGATTTTTACAACATCTTCGACAATCATTGACATATACAAGCAAACAAAAACTTAGTACCATCATAGTACATACATTACCATCATAGTACCTACGTACATACATTAATACATAGTTTATGCTTTTAAAATCAACTTAAATCAATATAATATCTATATTAAAAAAGTGAAAACTAAATAACTTATCAAGAAATATCTGAAACTACAAGAGCTACGAAGCTGTTATTTTGCATGAAGGTTCCTTTTAGGACGAAGGCAACCGCTAAGAACGGAATTTTGGGAATTCGAATTCGTAGGTAAGTTTAAAATGGTTTTTATGGGAAGGTATGACTAAAATCCACGTGAACAAAATCGCGCCGCGATTTTGTTGTCAGAGGAGTAACTGACCGAATGACAGACAGTCAGAAAATTTATAAAATTTATAGTTAAAAAAATTTGATTCTGCGAAACGAAATTGCGCGGTACTGATAGGTACCTAGTTTGTAATTATATTATGCATATTGTAAAAAGCAAGTGGTCTATCATAAACATCGATAACGTGGTTCAAAGTTTACTCCTATCATACGGTTTAATTACACTTTTATCAATTTCAGAAAACTCTGCTAGCAATCAGAAACGGTACAATATTATTGAGGTTAAAAAAGCTTTACCTATTTCTTAAAGAACTATAAAAAATCACTTATTATGAGAATAAGAAATTTATAAAAATATTGCTTAATTACATTTTTATTTTAAATTGTTTATGTTTTGCTTAATATTTGTAAGTATGCAATAAATAATTTTTTATCTATCTATCTATCTATATATTTTCTCTAGGATTTATTTATATGTAGTAGGTAACCTTAATTCTTATAACAGTATTTTATCAGAACATTAAATGTTATAGGACTTCTTATATCTACATGTGATTTAGGTTGATTCTGCCTGCAATCTTACGCTGCAGGTTGTCATCCCACTTGGCCTACACTTCGTTTGTCGAGTCGCAGTCTCCAGTTGATGGTCTTTATTCTACAAAGATCAGAAGATTTATTTTAAGGTTTTTTAGATAAAAATGGAAAAAATAGTACCTATATACAATTGAAACCATTGAGCTAACTGCAGACGGTTGCATACAATCTAAAGGTAGCTCAATTGACAAAAATTATTCATTATACCGCACATTAGGGAGTTAAAGACCTTACCATTCGCTAACCAATAGGTACTTATCATCTTTGTTTGTTATTCAGTAATTATGGCAATAATCGACTCTTGGAATGCGAAATGACTATTTAATGCTTATTACTTTGTTAAAGGGCTCCAATGCCTTATATATATAGTTTTTTTCCGATATCTGAACAAAGCCTTAGGAGATACGACAAATTCTTAAGCTGCATATGAATGTCCTTATTAATATGTTAAATAACATAATATATATATAGAATTATTATGTGTAGGTATACGCACTCATTAGGTAGGTATTTATTCTTGCATCTAAAGCATCTGATGATTGAAAGAAACAGGCCAAGTCAGGCAATCAGACAAGTGTTAAAATAATCTGTTTTTAATGGTAACTATATTAAGAATTGAATCCCTATAATGTTCTTTTTTGAAAAGTCATGTTTCATTGTAATTATAACAATACCGGACAAACTACAGTACCTAATAATTAACCACAAGCTAAGCAGAATTTGTGGTAGGTTTTGCGTTACTGATATTATATTAAATTGAAAAATATGAAAAAATTACAAAGCAGACAGAATTCAAGTAAAACCCATCGTTAGGTACTACCTAATATAAAAAATGGTACTATACTTCTCTCAAATCATCTAACTAGCAAAGGCTCACAGTAAGTAAGCAGATACTTAAATATCCTAAAATCCCTAAACTAGACTGTCGTCCTAAACTATCGAAATCAAAATCTCAAAATTCAAATTTTATTTCCATTAAACCTTAGGCGTGTCCTAATAATATCCTAAATTCAGAGAATTTAAATTGCGTGAGTAAACTAGTAGGAAAGAAAGTGATCACTTTGATTTTTTGTAGGTAATATACAATCTTTTTTAAGGTAGAGTAAAGAATGAACAAGAAACATTATATAAGAAGCATTAAGCTTTATCCTTTAAATAAATAGCTATTTTATAAGATAGTTGGATAATTTATTTGAATATCGTCCATAATTTTTGCAACTCAGAGTTTTGTTGCAGAAGTGTATACTTTACCTTTTAAAGATACATTAATCTTGTTTAACCTAGTTATGGATGAAGCGAGTTTTGTTTGACATAACTAAAGTTAGTAAGATGTCAAGACTACGTATACGACATACGTATACCTATTTTGTACCCCAACAGCCAGTAAGAAAGCGGGCCATGTTTCCCGGTAACGCACAATAAGCATACGTTTGATATGATAAGGCCTCGGGCTATCAATAGCAACGATTCCACGAACACTCTTCGTGACATGTAGCTCATACGAAACATTCAACTCACATCTTGCCCTGATAGATAAATATTTTATTCGAAACAAAAACACGTTATTTTACTTAGAATCGCACTTGCGTGGAACGTGTTTGTTTTGAATCTCACAATAACTGAAAGATGTGTCCTAGGTTTAATCTAAGAACCACACAGAAAACAGAACTTTTGCCATAATTTTACTGAGATAACTTTTGATCTCTATAGTTCTTATCGTCGAACCACTTCGCAAAAACAAGCCAATTATGCTTCCATTATATAAAGTTATCACTAATCATTTAATGTGTAACTTTGTAGGTTAGGCACTATCTACATAGTTGATCTGACTCCATAGGAATCGACTACATAATTGGTAGGTACAGTGGTTTAAATGGATAAATACCCCCATGAAAAGTTGGAAGGACGACCAACGTGGGTGGGATGCGGCAGGCAAAGATCTGCCAGGAAGTTGTCGTCGGTTCAATGCCCGCCTTATGCCAAATGTCTATACGATCTTCAAATACGTTTTGCGGTTCTGGGTGTTTTGAATAACTCAAGCTTTACTTAGCGATGCTGTGTGCATTCATTGTCCAGCATTAGGTATTTATTTCCCTGTACCTATATCATCATCATCATCAGCCTATATTAGTCCACTGCTGGACATAGGCCTCCCCTAATGAGCGCCATAGCGCCCTGTCCTGTCCTGTGCACCTATATTACAAATGTCTAAAATGGATAGAAGAATAAGCAGATACGTAATTAAATAAAAGGTTTATTTTCTTTATTTATTACTAGTAGGCACTAATCGTTACATCATCTACCGGTAGTAGGTACCTACCTGCATTGCTGGACGCTTTATTGGCTTACCTACTTACCTTATTGGTTTACCTATAGGCAAAATAAGTGTAGAATGCAACTAATTATCACAATATTTAATTGAATTAACTATCAACCTGATTCATACCATGTCTGCGAATTGCGTTGAAATTTTCTCCTGCCGAAACTCCTACAAATAGCACAGAAAATCTATTATTTCTATAGCTATTTTCTCTTTAGGTACTTATCATCACATCAAAATGACTGTAGGTATTGATGTTGTTGTTTTCTTAATATGTATTTTAATTAATTATGTTAATGACTTCAGGAACAGGGGAACTTGGCAACTCCAATCAATCTCAACTCTTATCAGTTCGACCAAGTACTAACGAAAACTTTTGTAGCTTTGAGCAGATTTCACCAGAATGTTTTATAAGTATCTGAATTTTAGAGTTTAAATTGACTGTGGTTGTGAGGCTGCAATAGCAGATTAAAAAATCAAACAAGGCCTAGGAATAAAAACCTACTTATGGCACCGCCCGCCGGGGTAGGAAAGTCAATTTCGTAGGTTTCACTTTGTTTTTTTAGTAGCTCTAATCTGTAAATTTTATTCACCATCAATCTATTATATTGATCCACAGCTGGACATGGGCCTCTCCTGATGAGCGCCGTAGTGGCCCTGTATTCAGCTTGCCGCATCCAGCATCTGCTAGCAGCCTTTCGGAGATCGTTAATATTTCACGTTTCGAGAAAAAATATAGTTACGATTTAAAATCATGAAAGGGTACTGTTTCGCACAGCATTTGGTCGAATCCTAGGAACCCTGTGGTCTATTGAAGTGACTTATATTTTAATTCGTAGGTTAATACTAATTATTTAGTTCCTCGAAGCAAGTTAATTATAAAATGTTATCTTGTACTAAACAATAATTTAAATTGCCGTTCCAAAAAGGTATGCTCTCTCCCGCTCCTGCAAAATCAATAGGATTTTACATATCTTTTATCCGCACAAATGGCTGCAAGCTTAAAATTGATAGCTGCGCGTTAAATCATAAGGGTAGGTCCATCCGCCCGTAGCCCTAAGTGTTGCCAACTCGTTGAAGCAGGAATTTAGTGTTTGTTGAAACCGGCCCCGAGCAGGCTCTAGTGATATAATACTTGTGTTCGTATGTTCCAATAGGTTATCATTGAAAGGAGGGTCATTGACATCGTCTTTGATACATGGTGATCGTTAAAATGTTAGCATAGCATAATTGTCTAAAGTATAGGTAGTGTATACAAAAGATAAGACGTGTTTACAATTCCATAAATATTTATTGATTATTTTGATCATTAATGGCAATTATGGATCGCTACTAAGACTTGATGATTACAATAGTCAATACAATAATATTTTTTCTTTGTCTATCCCATTAGTGAACTACATGAGGTTATTTAGCGAAGGGCGCGAATGATAGGCGGGTTACATTAAAACGGTGGTGTTATTACATTATTTTCAAAATTTAATTTATATGGTCGAAATTTTGATATGGATTTTAACTTCACTGTTACTAGTAATATACGCCCATTGAAAATGATACTTTGCCTTCTGCTCTTAAATTCTAAAAAGCTAAGTCCGCATGTACTTACAAAGGAAGTATAAATATTTTCCTTAAAAAAACTGCTCTATTACACTAAGTTTACTTTTGAACATCAAAAAGTTGTTAACATATAAGTAAGATAATACGATACGAAGGTTTAAAATGTCTATTCGACTAACCATCGTTGTTGATTCAAAAAGCTTTAAATTTGACCTCTACGCTTGTAGAATAAAGTTCAAACTGCAGGTCTCAACTCGACCATACATAAGCTTATAGTTAGACTCTACATATATTATCAAGTCTTATCCAATTTATCAATATCTTATGCGAAATACATTGCCAAATTCAAAACACAACGCTCTATGTACGAAAGATAAAAAAGGTTTTCTTGTCAGACAAGAGGTACATTGCGATGTATCCAATGTACGCCAATAAAAATCACAGGTATATATTTTATCACTAAATACGTAATGGATTACAAATATTAGTTAATATATACTCTCTTTAAGAGATGAGAGGAGATATTTGTACACCTCTTAAACAGGAAAGAGCAGCAATGCTGTACCTCAGTAGATACCTAATAAACACCAACATAACCTATATGTTTTAACATAACCTACATTAAATATAAAACATAAACAGGATCTCAAGAGGCGCAAATATGCAGACAGAACCTACGCATTTGCTCCCCTTGGAGTCGAGACCCTAGGTCCGTGGGGTACCGAGGCTCTCCGGGTTTTTAAAAAATTATCTGAGCGTCTGGTCGATGCGACGCGTGACCCGAGAGCTGGTGAATATCTGGCTCAGCGCATCAGCATTGCCATACAGCGTGGTAATGCAGCCAGTGTCTTGGGGACGCTTCCGACTGGTATTGACATGGATCAATTGAGCTACCTGACTGTTTGCAACCGTCTGCAGTTAGCTCAATGGTTTCAATTGTAAATACTAGTTGTAATTTTTCTATTCCTTTGCTTGTAATTTTCGTTGTTAATAAAGATGTTTAAACATACTCAACAAGTAAAACAAAATATAAAATATTTTACAAAATAATATCTATAAATATTAATACAAATTGATACGACATAACTGTAGGACGTTGTAGGTCATTAATACACGGACTCCAATTAATGTGTTTTTTTTTTATAATTGTTCGGGTCTCGTGGTCAACATGATCTGCATTACAGATTTATTATATTAATAGATATTTAACGGTGACAGTTTTTATAGATACGGTATTATCGGGTTAAATCCGAATTTATGCCATAGGATTAAAGCCCCACTGTGTAAAACCCAACTTCAAAAATCGCAATCAAGTTTGTGTGCTTACTTTGTAGCCTAGAAATTTTTAATCGATAAATGGTTTAGGTATTGCTATAAGATGTTGAAGTTTTATTAGCACAAATTCCTCCTGGGGCATTCATCAGGACAACCCTATATTGAAAAAAAAGGAGTTAAATTTAAAGAATAATATGATGGGTAAAATCAAAATTATATAAAACATTACATAAATTTTAAAAAGATGATATCATCACTTTCCTCATGTGATGTGAAAACTATCTGATTGAAAAACAAATTACGATCTAATTAATAGCTATGGATTATATTTGGCTACCCCAGTATAAATGAAGCCCACCAAATTATTAATAGGTAGGTATAGGTACCTACACAGTTTAGGTTGAATATAACGTTAAAAGTCTCCACACACTGAAGCCGGGAGGCGAAGGCGTGCCGGTTTTTCCTATGGCACCGCGCCGCCACCGCCTGCGGTGTGTGTGTATGCTTTCATATGATTCAATAGGATACAACTCGCACGCCTTCGCCTCCGCTCTGCCTCCGGCTTCAGTGTGTGAAGACCTTAAATTATTATTTGTATTAGCTATAGCAACTTTCTTAAACAATAAAGTTTTGATTTATTTCATAAGTCATACAAAAGAAATCCTCTTGTACATAACATGTAGGGTTGTTATAACTATTTACATAATGTAGTAACTTACAGTAAGTACACGATCTTTTGGTCGATAAGGAAAAGTCGAAAAAAGTTAGAAAAACTCATGTTAGCTCCTTGAATCCTTGCAAAAGACCTATTTAGGTAAACGGCCTGTTTTTCAAGTTGGTATCGTTTTCAGGGCAAGGTGCATTACATATATGGAACTCAAAAAAACTTTTATAATATTAAAATAAATATATTTAAATACAGTCAGACAGTTTTAGCCCATCTTTACTCCTTACTTACTACTAATATTATAAACGTGTAAGTGTAGCATGGATGTTTGTTATTCTTGAACAAAAACTAATGAATGCATCGGGCTGGAATTTTGAATAGTCGTAGGACGACGGATAGAAATATTATTGAAACGTTTCATAGAAACAATGCGTGCGAGGCCGCGGGAAGATACTTGTTAAGTTATATTATAACAAAAATATTATAAAAACCCCTATCGAATAGAAATGTCTTGCCCACAGTCTTGCCTTATATTGCTCTTAAATACATCTTAAATAAGTATAATTTTTTATGTATAATTTTACTTAATTTATTTTTTATTTTTCTTACACCGAATTTGAACGTTTTAGTGTATGAAAGTTAAGAAGTATAGAAGTTTCATAATTACAATTTTTGTTTTTACACAAAAATCTGTTGTTTAGTTTAATCAATTTGTATAGGTACAAGTAGGTACGACCATTTGTCTGATCTCACATTTAATTTGTTTTTAAACAGATGCTAATTCCAACATTTATAACACGAATTTAATAACAATGTTGTTAAATAGATAAGAAGACTACTTTTTTGTTATCTTTTTAACAATATTTCAAAGCTAGTGTTCAGGTTAAGTTTTATAAAACTTATTTATTATGAGTAATCTAACTTAACTTACTTAGAAATATTGATTGCACTGCTCAAACAAAAAAATAGAATAGAGATAAGTACTTAAATATATTCATCACCTAACATTCGAAAACATTTATTATTTAACAGAGGGTAAACAATGCCTTATCTGTAATAAGGTAATATTATTATTGTTATTGTAATATTTAGTATTTAATTGGAAACAATTAAATTCGCGGAAAAATTACATAAAAATCTTTTCTTCGTATTTTTTGTCCATCCATTTTGGTATTACGTATATAAGTGACTCGCATAAAATACAGCATACAAAAAAATAAGCTGAAACCATCTTCGCCTACTGTAAATTATATTGATTCAACATAAAAAGGTAAAAACATATACAAATAATAACTTTTATATTGTTAACATCCAATAAAATTAATAAGTTATGTATATTTTTACAACACCAACCCTAATTATAGAAAAAACTGCCAGTGCAAGCTGAAAATACAACCATTGTTTAGGTTTTGTAAATAAATTGGACAACCACCTTAAGATTTTTCGATTATTTCCTCGAAATAAACCAACTATTGACACAACCGAGCATATATAGACAAATGAATAATGCTGGATAATTCACATGTTACCATCTAGCCTCAAGCTAAACAGAGCTTGTTTTGTGTACTAGATAACTGACATACTTAATATAATACACTACATAGATAAATACCTAATAAATGGAAATACATACTTATACCCATCAGGTAACTACCCAATATTTATCCTAGAACTAATTTGTTGGATAAAGTATAACGCCCCAGGATATTGGAGTTTGCTTAATTTTAAGCATCCATGGGAAAAACCTGAAAAAGTTTCGATGAAAACTTTTTATAGTGTAACCCGAAAACACTTCTATTACTTTATGAATTTTGATATTTCTAAGTGTTTTGATCAGTTTTATAAACGCTAAACTTATTTATAAGCAAGTGCAAGTTAATCCTTTCTTTCTATAATTATATTCTATACGGAAGAGTTTCAATATTATGCATTATAATCAGTTTCTATAAGTAAAGCAAACAGAGTTTGAGCCGTAGGTCCCAAAGATTTACGACAAGTGAGGTATTTGTCTTCGTCGTAAAATTGGTAACATATTCCCGTTCAGAAAGATTCCATTGGATAGGTATAAATCCTTCTTTAATCATAAACTTTTAGGATAACAAAATTTTTTGGCATTAAGGACACAGGATATACCTACATCCAGCACCGCTACGGCATAGCACAAAAACAAGCATTCAAATATGGAAAACACGTAATTTTTGGATACATTATACAGTGACAATACGGTTACCGGAAGCTTCTCGAGTAGAAAAAAAAATAAAAGAAAATATGTTTATTTTTAACTACAATCTACCTACGTAGACCGGTACTTTATTCAATGCCGTCACTCTACAATGCATCTACCTAAGCTAACGAGTTGAAATTGATGAATGCACATTTTTGTGCTGTGCGGCAGTATCTATTACAGTCCAGATCTACGACAACCTTTAGGATATACCGCTTTAATTAGCTGCATTTTTAGCAAGAGCTTTCTGTTTGTTTATGAGTACATTGATCAATTTAATCCGGGCCTTCATAGTTTTGTATCGGATGTAGTCTTCCTCGCGGCCCTTTTTGTCATCCCGTTGCAGTTTCCTGCTGTGCGTCACTTCGAAGTTGTTCTCGTATTCTTTGATGCTGCGACGGAGAGTCTGAGAACGAAACAAATGATTATTCAATAAAAATAAAAAAATAAAAAAAAGGTTTCTTTATTCAGACACAATGAAAAATCACAATTTAAGAACGATAGCAAAATATTAATAATGAAGCACACAATAAGTCACAGTTGTTATTTGAAGCAGTCATTCAACAGAGTCTCAACTCATGGAGTCTAAAGAGTCAGGACTCTGTTGAAAGACTGCATGTTCAATGACCAATATCATATACCTACATACAGTCTATGATAGTCAACAACTGGATATAGGTTTCCCCTGACAAGCGCTGGCTTACTTATCAGGAAATATCAGCAAACGCAGTGTGAAACTTATTAATATCCGAATTCTGTTTAGCTTACAATATATTGTTATATATATTTTTTATTTGCTCACGGACGTTTGAGTAACATAACATATCAACTTACACATTTGAGTATCTTAGCTTCAAACAGCGCCTTGTTGAGTTCCTCCAGACTGAGGCAGTGTAGACCCTCGTTGGGCTGAGCGGGCTCCTCACTCGCGGCTGACTGAGCTGATGATGTGGATGATGGCACCTCCTCGACTGTTTCCCGTGTAGGCGGCGATGGGATGAGAGTTTCGGTGGTCACCTGACGGAAAGCAGGCCACTATCAAGGTTTTCTTCCATTCATAGTTTTATTGTATGAAATATGCTATAAGAGTTGTTAAAATGTAATTTTATGTCAGAATGAATTCTGCCCTATTGGGCGTGCAATGTCCACCCCACCGTTGTAACCCACCCGCTAAGTGCAGATCTTTCTGTTCCGTGTGAAAAGAAGGTTTTAAATTTACTTAACTAATAATTTCGTTATAGTTATAACGAGTGAGGGGCAGATTTTTAATTTTATTTACCATAATTCAAAATAAATGAGTTTCTAAATTTTTGTGTGTTATACGATAACTTCTTTCTGGGTAAATAGATTTTGACGATATTTTATTTGTAGGCGGCGCTTTTCATGTGGTCCAATTAAAATATGATTAAGTTGTGAACAGTAAGTAGTTTATGAGATTGATATGTCTATCACAGTCTTACCGCAGAGTTATCGGAAGGTTTCTCGTTGGAATCGCTGGAGCTATCAACGCTGGTGTTGAACAGCATGGCTTCGTGCTCGAGGATGGTCGCTAGCTCGTTGTTATTGCCGAGCTGGAAACAAATGGTTTATTTGTATTACTTCACTACATAGTATACTTCACTACAAAGTCGCTTTCTTTGTCCCTATGTCCCTATTATGGTCCCTATGTATGCTTAAATCTTTAAAACTATGCAACGGATTTTGATGCGGTTTTTTTAGAAGTTTGAGTGATTCAATAGGCAGGTTTATACGTATAATAAACGTGCGAAGCCGGGGCGGGTCGCTAGAATATTATAAATGAGATAGTTTGGATTGATGTTTGCTATGTCTTCACGCCAAAACTATTGAACGTATAGAACAGAAATATTGAAAAGACGTAGTTCTAGGCCTGGGTAAATTAAATCATGTAAACGAAGCCTTGGGTGGGACTTGGCTAGTTTATAAAATGTTAAGAGATACTTATAAACGAAAAACCTAAGGTATTTCACTCATCATTTTCACTAACAAACGAAATACCTAAAGTATATCACTAATCATTTTCATCAGCTTATGACATAAGCCATAACAAACCTCGCCGAGTCCAGCCATCGACTCAACGCTGCAATGTCGTCTGTCCATTCAGTGGGAGATCTTTCCATACTACACGGTTCGCAATGCATCACAGTTGCCACTCAAAAACCTTTGCTCCCCAACATAAAAAAGAACCAAGGACTCGATAGTTAAAAATTTAAAAAAACCCAACTCGGTTCCGGTTTTTCACTTTTTTCTGCGTTTAAATTCATTATATTTCCCATAATGGAGGGAAATGAGGCTAAGACTTACGAATGCTTAGTATACCCTACTCTAGCTGTTTTTAATTTGTTTTTAATACCTAATTTGTTATAGTAATTTGTTTGTACGATTCAGAACGAATATTATGTATGATCATTATTCATGAAAATAGCTTCAGCTGTTTTGTAAATACTCACTACTTCCAGATAACTCACAAAGAATCATCTGGCTCCCGTCTTATCAGAGCTTATTAGAAGTACCTACTTAGATAACTGACTGATTGATAATATTTTATACTAGGAAACCAGAGATATTGTATCAATCTTTCTAGGCATAATGTATTTTTCGCGGGTATCTGTAACCTCGGAATTTATTAAAGTCCCAGGTCACCACATATAGATACGCGCGAAAAACAAATACCGCGGGCAAAAGCGAGTTTAACCCTAAGGGTCAAGCAAAGTGATAGCGATTCCACGTAATGTTTTTTATCAGACTGGAAATGTCTGGCTTACTTTGTGATGCGCCTATGTTGACAGAATCCGACGGCGCCCTCTAGCGGCATTTAGACGTAACAACGATTGGAAATAAGACTTCTAAACAGACAGTGGAGAAGTATTTTAAGTAGTCAGTGGGGAAGAAGCCTACTTGGATACAAGCAGGCACAATAATACTAACCTAAAACAAGACTTCTCCACAGTCAGTGGGGAAGAGGCCTAATTTGATACAAGCAGGCAGAATAATACTAACCTCGGATCAAAATCTCGCCATCTTTTTTATTAAAAGAATACCTAATAATATTTATTACTTTTAGAACACTCTATAAGCCCGTAGGGGTTTGATCCTACTGTTAGATTCCTCGAAGCTCGAGGAAACTAACAGTAGGTTAAATTAAAAAAATACCATCTCAGTGCATCTCATAACAAAAAAGAAAGATGAAAATATATATAAAAAAACAGTTTCTCTTCCTATTTTCGCCTGGGTGGATGGCTTATTAAATTCCGTCAGTATAAGACTTACATCAGGTCTAGAAGTGGCCAGCACCCGCTTCACAGTTCTATATCTCTCGTAGAGATGCCTGGCCGCGCCTCTGTCAGCGGAAAGTGCCGGGGGACGTCCTCTAGCGGCCTCTAGACGCAACAATACGCGTTGGACGCTAGACTTCTCTGCGGCCAGTTGGGAAGACAACTAGTTAGATTCAGACTCCCTGTATAAGACTTACATCAGGTCTAGAAGTGGCTAGCACCCGCTTCACAGTTCTATATCTCTCGTAGAGATGCCTGGCCGCGCCTCTGTCAGCGGAATGTGCCGGGGGACGTCCTCTAGCGGCCTCTAGACGCAACAATACGCGTTGGACGCTAGACTTCTCTGCGGCCAGTTGGGAAGACAACTAGTTAGATTCAGACTCCCTGTATAAGACTTACATCAGGTCTAGAAGTGGCTAGCACCCGCTTCACAGTTCTATATCTCTCGTAGAGATGCCTGGCCGCGCCTCTGTCAGCGGAATGTGCCGGGGGACGTCCTCTAGCGGCCTCTAAACGCAACAATGCGCGTTGGACGCAAGACTTCTCTGCAGCCAGTTGGGAAGCCGTCCAACTTGTTTCGGGAGATGACGCTCGCCCGCTGGCTTGACGGCAACCTTCGAGCCACTGGAAGAGACAAACAAGGAAGTTACTTTTGAAACTAGCATGGTTGTAACACCCAAAGGCTTTGTGTTAAAGCTTTTGTTGACATTTAGTGATCATGGCGCATGTAACAGTGCAAATTTTTACGTACCAAAAAACATGAATCTTAGCAAACACCGTTATAAGTGCTTTGAATAGGCAAAGATTCTGTACAGGGAATGAAAGATGTCGCAGCTATCCCTTTGACTTCTTTTAACGCGAAGTGCTTTAGTGTCGACTTTTGGGGTTGAGAATCCGATTTGATAGAGTAAGGACACATATTAAAAATATTAAAAACTCAAATGAAAAATAAAAATATTATAAATAATGCTGGACAATCCACACAGCATCATCTAGCCCCAAGCTAAGCAGAGCTTTTGTTATGGTTACTAGATGACTGATATACTTAATACAATACATTACATACATAGATAAAAATTATATTTTGTAAAAAATCCAGAACCCCGGAACAAATATTTGCAGATCCTACAAAAAATTATGCGGGAACTGAACCCGCAACATCCTGCCTCGCAGGCAGACCTTCACCCACCGCGCCACATCGAGCGATGAAAAGCCTTTATGTGTTCAGAGCACAGACAATAAATCACATGGAACTCACCTCCTCAATATCCGTGACCACATCGACCATAGACTTATTACTCTTCAGCGCAACATCCAGCTTATCATCCCTTTCCTTCTGCGCTTTAGCCGCTTGAAGCTTGAGTGCGTACTCCACTGGATCTGTTTTGATGCAGCGCTTTTCCGCTTGAAGTTGACGTAGGGTTTCATACATTTGCGTGAGTTGGACATCGGTTATGCGATCGCTGGGGGTTAGGGGGTGGCCGTTTCGAGCCTCGTAGTCGGCTTCGTAATTCGCGATTGACTTTTTGAGGACGATGATCTGAAAAGTGAATGCATATTCTGTTAGATTGTTAGCATGAAAGCAACACGCATTGAAGAAGATTCTAAAGTTTAGTAAACTAAAGTTAGTTTAGTAGATCCAAAGTAGATTGAAAAGTTTTAAAGAGATCAAAACCGCCTTACTGGAGTAATAGAAATATCATGTCACTGTAGGAGTAGAATTGGCGCTTCTAAATTCTAAAAGAGCATCATCTATACTTATAATAAAACTGTAACAGGTCCAATTCTGTACATTGAAGATATTTTGAAAATTTTTTTTGGAGGGCACTCTATTATCGATACTCAAGCCAAAACTGTAATTTTTTTCATTCATGTCTGTCTGTCTGTCTGTCTGTCTGTCTGTCTGTCTGTCTGTATCGTAAACGCGCATCACGCCGAAACTACTTGATGGATTTAAATGAAACTCGGCATGATTATAGGTCATACTACGAGGAAGGACATAGGATACTTTTTATCCCGGATTTCAGTAAGGTTCCCATGGGAGAGGGTATGAAAGTAAAATTCCTTTACCGCGCATCACGCCGAAACTGCTGAATGAGTTGGAATGAAACTCGGGACGATTTGAGTTCATACTACAAGGAAGGACATGACATACTTTTTATCCCGGAATTCGGTAAGGTTCCCCTGGGAGAGAGGGTGAAAGAAAAATTCTTAAACCACGCATCACGACGGAAGTGAATGAATTCGAATGGAACTCGGGACGATTGGACATGGGATACCTTTTATCCCGGAATTCAGTTTGGTTCCCCTGGGCTATACGGGCGTATAGCCCAGGGGAACCAAGCTGAATTAAACTGATAAACGCGAAAGTTTGTAAGTATGAATGGATAGATGGATGGATAGATTGATAGATGTATGGATGTTTGTTACTCTTTCACGCAAAAACTGCTGAACGGATCTGTATGAAATTTAACACAGAGATAGATTATAAGCTGGAATAACACATAGGCTTATTTTACCCCGAAAATCTCACGGGAAAGGGAATTACGCAAGTAAAATCATTTTACCCCGAAAATCTCACGGGAAAGGGAATTACGCAAGTAAAATCGCGAGTACTTGAAATACTAATCATGCGCAGACGAAGTCGCGGGCACCAGCTAGTCATCAATAAACGACCTTGAGCCGCAGATGTGGTAAAACAGTCTTAACCAATGAGAATAAAACCACTACACTGCATTACTTTTTCTCGATGAACTTCGTCGATCCTAAGCTGCGACTGTCAAACTGTTTGATTAGGCCAAGGCAACCTACCCTTCCCTAGTGGATACCGGTTTGAAACACGCTTTTTTACTGATCTTCTAAAGCCGTTGTCTGGGTAGCGTTGCTAGCAATCGTGAGTTGTAAGCGTTGCCCTGTTCCCAGGGAATCCAATACGCCCCGCAGCCTCTGCGGCCAAGGTTGCTTCGTCGACAGCAGTGTCTATTTGTTCGGTATTGTACCTTGTTACCTATACATGACAAAACAATAATCATAAGTTCTAGTGTCTAGTCTCTTCCACATCTAATTCTCGTTGATCTTCTCAAGCCGTCTATCGAGGCAGGGCTGTTCCTCGCGTGAGAGCGTAGCGCTTATTAACTCTGCGACCAAGGTTGCCTTGTCGTTGCTTCGATCTGTTTGTTTGGTCTGGCATCTATATTACAAGTTCTAGTGTCTACATAAGTCTTTTCCACATCTACCTTCTTGCTGATCTTCTCAAGCCGTCTATCCGGGCAGGGCTGCTCCCGGCGTGAGTTGTGAGCGTTGCGCTCATCCCTGCGCGTCCTCTCAGCCGCTGATAACTCTGCGGCTAAGGTTGCCTCGTCGGCTGCGAAGTCATCGACTGCACTGTCTATGTCGCGGTTGGCTGGGGTAAGAGTTAAAGGTTCTGGCTCGTCTGTAACTAGAGGAAAATTGGATTATGTAGATACTCTTGTTTTACTGTAAAAAATGGTAGTTTGACTAAAGACTATATTATTAATACTTTATTTTTGTTCCAAATGGTAGATACTTAGGTACCGAAATTCATTAGGGTAATGCATGGGTATTTTTTGTTTGCTTCTTGATTCAAGATAAATGGTGTGGTTTATTACTTCACATTTTTATTTAGACTTAAAATAACCGAAATCTATAAGTTCTACCTTAATCAAAGAATATGACATCTTCAACTATGGCATTTTTTAATACATATTCATCAATAAGCACTATTGACTTACCTGTAGGCTTCAAAACAACAGCATAATCAAAGTTGGGTGGGGTGCTACATCTGATGACCTCTCTGGTGAAGCATTCGTTGTCTTTCGCTTTAGGGACTCTGACTGGAGGGCGACGACGTTTCACGCCGAACTGGGGTCGGCGGGCACGGGACAACCGCTCGGCACGACGCTCCGACTAGAAATGAAAATGTTTTGAAGAAATATAATTACTGTATAACGCAGATAGAACTTTACCAGACAAATGCGAGCGTAGAGGGGGATTTACCGTTTAAAGTTAGGTTGACGAATTACCATAATTTAGAGTTTCGGAGCTTTTATTAGTTTATAAGGCTTAGTTTTGCTGAAATGTTTATGATAAAACATGGAAAGGTGGGTAGTTTGGACTCAGTAATTAAATAATGAATAGGTAATAATAAACCCACTATATAATGTACATAATCGTTGACATTATTTAAACCATGAGCTTTAAAAAAACTGGTCCTAACACAAGGATTCATGTCTAGGGTAGAATAGACAAAAATGAAATCGCATCGTCGTAGCTACATCTACCCTCGACAACAATCGTTTTGCTTGGCCTACAGTGTTCAACCTTAATTACTTGTCTTAAGGTTTTGTTTACCTCAAGTCGGTTATAGTCTTGCAGCGGTGGTGGCGGTGGGGGCGGTGGCATCCTCTCCTCACTATGCGGTCGTCTCTCCTTCCTCTCGTGAGTGCAGCCCGAGTCGTGACGCTCGCGCCGCTTCCTCGCCTCTCGCTCGCACTCAGGCGCCGCCATATCTCCCTCTTGCTCGCTCTCTTGACAGCACTGCGCACGCCACCCGAAGTTACCCGAAGTTACTACTACTCGTCGCTCGCTTGAGCAATCACTGTCGTGCCCGTGGGCCCCGAAACCCTATTGTTGGTTGATGTTAGTGTAGTGCGTTATGTACGTTATAGAGTATAGAATAAAGTTCAAGGTGGATAAGCTCTGATTGCGTTCTATGACAGTGTGGATGGACTGTGATAGTGTTGTTGGCTATTGTAAAAGTTGTATACTTAAACATACTTATATATATAACGGAAAATAACTGTTGAACTGAGAATAGAGAACGTTGAGAATATTTTTTTATAATAGTATAGATCTGAAATGACATATTTAACTGAAAGAGATCAACAGTATATTTTCTTGCATTAACACAAAAGTATTTAGTTATGTAGAAAATGTTATACAGGGTGTACCCCGAATAACTGCAAACCCTAAAACATATTTTATCTAAAATGTATTTTGTTGGTAAGTATCAAATAAATTTTTAAAAGAGGTCGGTTAAACAGGATCAAGGATGATCGACGAAAGTATTCGAAAAAGTGAAGCTTCAGAAAATTTTGAGTTTTTTTGAATACTTACCTTGTTTTACAAATTAATTTCATAGCTTTTGTTTGTTTAAAATCGATCGACAATATTTCCGAACAAACAACAGAACAATATTTCAAATACTTAACTAGAACCATTAAATGAAGAAGAGGTTCTGGCCACTTTTTTTTAGTTGTCGATCATTTTCTTTCAACATCTAGTTTCACCTATTTTGGGCATGGCAGTTATTCGGTGGACATCCTGTACGTATTACAAAACATATAACTAAAGTATTATATTGGCTTATGTAAGCACAAGATTTTTTCTAAATGTCTATTGCCACGCGAGTTAGTAATAAAGCATAAACTACAATTCCCTAGAGACCTAATCAAAAATATGTTGGGAAACAGAAAAGACCTGGAATTTAAATAATTTGCACCACTAGAGGAAGGTCTATCAAAATTAAAACTACTTATTTAGAACTTTAAAATTTCGTAAACGAACTAGGAAAGTGTATCAAAGTGACCAAGTTCGTTCTATGGTGTCGTGGATAAGATTCATTTTCAAACTGAAAGTATCCAATGTAGAGTCAATTCACAAAGCATATATAAAATGATTCAGGGTAAAGCTTTTGGGTTATTTTTTTAGTACTAGAAAGGTAAAAATCTCTACAATTTGGATGATGTTATGAAGCCCCAGATTCAAATCAGAAATACCTGTAAAATATCCAATTGTACCATTTCCTCTAACTCAACCCAATTTCCAAAAGCTTTCGGCCGAGAATGGTGCGGTTCTGAAATTAAATCAGTTTTGGAGCTTTTGCAAACTTGCCGCGTCTAGTAGAATTGTAAACTCTATGCATCGTTTTTTAAACTAATCTACTAATTTGACTTTCAATTGTTTAAATAGAAGATCATAACTGAAAGGAAATTACAGAAGTTGGATTACGAGACTTACAATGCAGTATCTTGCGGCACCGGCTATGGACTCCAATATCCTGGCTATATTTTCCCGGGTACGGCTGGCCAGGGTCGCTCCTAAAGCCCGTCTGGGCCTAGACCCTTCCAATAATCAAACAAAAAATAATCAGCCGGTCTATTGTTTATCCCTTAATGTAAAACAAAACGAAAGAAACAAAACGCAACGGCGGGGCGGATTCGGACGCCGTCGTGCCGGAATTTCTGACACTTGATTAACTACGAACTTTAAAGACTATAAAGTCAATAACTCGTTATAAAACTTCTATTTGATAATATCACTCCGCTTCAAAAACATGTCGCGATCCCGGCACATATTGATACAATGCAGGCAGGCGAGTGAAATAGGTCCAACAAATCTACGGTTGCTTCAAGAAATGCGTTGATACGAGTCTATAATTTAGCATTTATGGATATAGATTATTATTAAAAAAAGTCCGCGCACTAAGTCACTTTTAATGTGTGCACTTTATGTTTCCCATTTTGCTAGAACACGAGAGTTCACGGAAAACTATTTATGTCAATTGTCTTCTATCATTTTTCACTTTCTGCAGACACTGTGAGAGCACTGGAAGATGTGAAGGTGTTGTCTCAATGAAACCTGAAACAAAGTAAACAGAGTTTAGGATTTAACTTTCAAGCACTAAAACCACCAAATCATCATGATCAAATCTCTAGTCAAACAGTTGTTCCTTTTGATAACAGATTTGTTCATTTATCATTTAATTATTACTATTAATCAACGTAGAAACAACTGGCTGTAAGCTTTTTAAAAGATGTGCAAGTTAAATTTTAGTACCTGTTATCAGAGAACTGATGGCTTATGAATAAAGAAAAAAGCTGATGGGTAAGGTTTATAAAGTTATTTAACCTACAGCGTAGAATTATTTAAACGAAGTTTGGTTACTAAGAAGTTTGTTTTACAAATGTACTTTTATTAGACATAATATGTATGATGTGTGACATTATATGATTGGATAGACCTTGAAATAAATTGGATTATCAACTTGTATTTCAAAAGACGTTTGTCGTTTGAACTAACATTCGATGCGTTTAGTTACTTAATTTAATTAAATGTCTTTGACTGCAACAATTAAGCGATTTATTTAGTGGAATTCGGGTCCAGGGCCCGAATTCCACTAAATAAATCGCTTCACCATTCCAATACTATCGTGTCAAACTGACGTGTTAAACTCTTTTTGGTACTATTCTACTAGCACAAACTTTTTGAGGTTCATTCTTAGCCTGTGACGATTATGTTTATAAATACCAATTTGACATTCTAATTATGAAAGTATCTTCATGCACAAAAATAGTAGAATACCAAATGCACTAACGTCATTTTAATCATCTTGATTGAATGGCAGTATTGAGACCTTTTCTTTGAAATAAGTGGAATTCGGCTCCAGGCCGATTAAAGGTCGTTCGCATCATCAACTAAATACACAAAAGATTATCAAACTATCTACCAATTAGATCAATTGAGCATGGGGCGTTTGACCGCGGGCCCTTGAAACCATAATCACCAGGTAAACGACACTGAACTAAACCAAGTTCAAGCCAAAGTTAATATTTTTAACTATCAAAGTTGGAACAACCACGTACCAGCTGGTTGGATGATATATATCATATATGATATGAGTATATCAGTCATCTAGTACCCATAACACAAGCTCTGCTTAGCTTGGGGCTAGATGATGCTGTGTGGACTGTCCGGAATTATTTATTATTTATTATTATTATTATTTATTATGATCATACATATCATCGTACAAACTATATCTATTCGGTCCTCAGTAGTTGAATTTTGATTACGAATAAATGAATGAAAAGTTATTTTAACAATCACTAACACTAGATTTAATTAATTATTAATTTATTTTGAATAAAACAGTTTTTATGCAGTATTTAATGATACATACTTACTTCAACTATATGTATATGTATATTTACGAAATTTATAACAAGACTAAACAAACATTAAAGAATTACACGTTATTATCATTGTAGACATACTTTGAAGAAAAATAAATTGTCTTATCCATATTCGAAAACACTTTTTGAAATACTTGTGATAAGAAGATTTGCTCTTCTTGCACCTTTTAAATTATGTTTTAGTTTTTGTAGGCGTAACTCACTTTCTATCCAAAAATATGCATTATTTAGAATAACACAAAAAAATCATGTCAGATCTGGCTGTAATTTCAATAGGCACTGCTTACAAACAAAAAAAGAATCCTCAAAATAGGTCTACTCACACCACGGCTCGCACAGAAAAATGTTATAGCATACATAAGACATTCATATAAAAAATAGTTAAATTGAGAACCTCCTTTTTAGAAGTCGGTTGAAAAGAAAATAGAATTATGAGAGGAGACAGCTGATGATGATTTGGACTGATATACGAAAACATCCAAAGGTAGCATAACGTTTATTTCGACCATAGAAATTTTCGAAACTCAACTCAACTGCAATCTCAATTTTTTATCGGGAGAGCAAGTAAAAACATAGCGTGCAGAGTCAATATTGCAGTCGCGTTCACAAAAATCTACGAACTTACAATAAAATAACGTCACACAAAGAAACACGCACACCAAAAAAGATTTCATAGTGACAATATGGTGTTTTAACCATTGTGTGGAAAATATTGTTTGTATTTTTTGGTGTACTACTCTGTCAAGAAAGTACCGGGAAAAGATCAATAATACACAAAATGTTTGTTATTCATCCAAATTTATTTTATCACCTGCAAAGTATGCTCCTTCAGAAAAGATACACTTACGCCAACGAATTATCCAATCATCAAAACATTTTTTAAACGCTGTTTCCGGAATTGAGTTCAGTTCTCGCCGCGAATTCTCCTTTATGTCTTGTACCGATTGAAAACGGGTGCCACGAAGTGGTAATTTGAGCTTAGGAAAAAGAAAGAAGTCGGCCGGAGCCATATCTGGTGAATATGGTGGTTGCTTGATGGTATTTGTTGAGTGTTTGGTCAAAAATTCGGTCACAATGATGGCCTTGTGCGAAGGCGCATTATCGTGAAAATTCAGATCTTTTGGGACTAGTCGAGCGGCAACATGTTTCATACCCAAGTGATTATTTAAAATGGTACGGATCGACTCGTGAGATACAGAAAGTTCGGCGGCTATCTCTCGCAAAGTTGAATGAGGATTTTCAGTCACTGTTTCCTTCACTTTTGCGATGTTAACTTCAATTGCAGACGTTGATGGCCTACCAGAGCGAGGCAAATCTTCCATCACATCTCGACCGCTTTTGAACGCTTTGTACCACTCATAAGCACGTGTTTTTGATAAAGTCGATTCACCGAAAGCCTTCTGTAACATTTTCAGTGACTCCGAACACGAAATTCCATTGGCGATGCAAAACTTAAGACAAACTCTTTGTTCGATGTTTTTGTCCATTGTGAAATTCGCAATACACACTAGATATGATGTAACTAAAAACAGCACTGTATTTAATATAAATAACAGATGCAACTCAAACTCCGCGCCAAAATGGCAAACAGTTGTGCCAACCTAACAACAACAAAAAAAACAAAAATTTGAATTTGGAACCATAAACAAATCATCCATTCCCGATACTTTTTTGACTGAATGTATGTATTTTGCTGAGGGGTAGCGTGTTAGTAGGTAAGTATATCTTTTCGATACTTAATAGGTATTTCCATGATTTCAACACACCTAGATTCGTAATAAGAAAAGTAAACAAGAAAACATGGAGGTCGATTCTAATGAATTTTTAGTTTTTCTCTACATGTATTAAGGTATCTATAAGTGTTGATTCTTAAACAGCTACGTTCATCTTTCTGGAGTAACTAGGTACTTGAAAGGCAAAAATACATTAAAGTTGATGTTCCCAATCCAGCCAAAGTTATACAGGGTGTCCCATAATGAGTGGATAACCCGAAAGGTGCTTATGCGCCAAGTCAAGGCCAATCAGAAACATTTTTTATTTTTTTTCTAACTTGACCCGTTCGGAAAATATTTAATATTTTGTAAATTTGGAAAAATTTATACCTTTGTTCACATTTTTGGACTTTGTGCCTATAATTTTAATATTTTTTTAATTTTTATTTTTGGAATATACTAAGGAAAAACAGCTTTTTTGAACACCGTAAGAAATATTTTGGTAACTAGGACCAGTAATTTTCAAGGCAGGTTTAAAGCAGAAAATTTAAATTTTTCATATTTTTATGCAAAGTTTGAGCTGCTGTGGTTAAAAAAAAAGATAAGGAAACCTAAGATGCCGGGTACTTTAAAAACATGTCCATTTCAAGAGCATCCTAAAATGATAATAAACGTTGAAATTTTGTAGGGTCAAAAACTGAGATATTGCTACTTTTGTGCCAAAAGGGGCCTAAGCTGGTAAAAATAATATTGAACCAACACATCAATAAAATATGTTTTTCGTCTTACTCGTTCTAAAATGGTTACTTTGCTTCTTTAAAATAGTGAGGGAAATCTATTTTTGCTGATTCACGCTGGAAAATAGGAAATATTTTGATAAATAATAAACAATAATCTAGCCGAAAGTAAAGAGAGTTTGTGTTATGAGTACGAATTTGGTGGTATGAATTTGGAAAGAAGTTCCAACTGCATTCAAAGTACAGAATGACGGGTGTCCAGTACACTAAGCCGTTCAGGAACGGCGTTATTTAGATTCAGCGTATCTAAACAGATGGGTTACGCGTGGTGGCGCTTCCCAGTGGCCAGCGCGGTAGCTGGACTTGAACCCATTGAATTTCTTTTACTGAGGCAACTTGAAGGAACTAGTGTACAAAAAACCTATTCCCTAAATACTATAACTTAATTTAATTTAATTTATTATAACTTAATATAACTTCGACGTCGAGTCTAAAACGATGCGGAAAAAATTAACCCATATTAGTCCACTGCTGGACATAAGTCTCCCCTAATGAGCGCCATAGCGCCCTGTCTTCAGCTTGACGTATCCAGCATCTGCCAGCAGGCTTTCGCAGATCATCATCCTACCTGGCCGGAGGTCGTTCTACACTACGTTTGCCAAGTCACGGTCTCCACTGAAGAACACGATTACCCCAACGGTTGTCGGTTCTTCATGAGATATAGCCGGCCCACTGCCACTTCAGCTTGCTAATTCTTTGAGCTATGTTGATAACTTTGGTTCTCTGTCGGATGTATTCATTACGAATCCTATCCTTCAGACAGAGAAACTCCGAGCATAGCTCTTTCCATAGCTCGCTGAGCGACTTTGAACTGGTGGAGCAGTGAGTGTCCACGTCTCAGCTCCGTAGGTCATCAGGGGTAGGACGCACTGATTGACAACTTTCGTTTTCAAACATTTCTGTATGGGTGATGAGATTTCAATCACTGTTTTTAAGAAGCAAAGTAACCATTTTAGAACGAGTAAGACGAAAAAGATATTTTATTGATGTGTTGGTTCAATATAATTTTTACTAGCTTAGGCCCCTTTTGGCACAAAAGTAGCAATATCTCAGTTTTTGACCCTACAAAATTTCAACGTTTATTATCATTTTAGGATGCTCTTGAAATGGACATGTTTTTAAAGTACCCGGCATCTTAGGTTTCCTTATCTTTTTTTTTAACCACAGCAGCTCAAACATCGCATAAAAATATGAAAAATTTAAATTTTCTACTTTAAACCTGCCTTGAAAATTACTGGTCCTAGTTACCAAAATATTTCTTACGTTGTTCAAAAAAGCTGTTTTTCTTTAGTATATTCCAAAAGTAAAAATTAAAAAATTATTAAAATTGTAGGCACAAAGTCCAAAAATGTGAACAAAGGTACAAATTTTTCCAAATTTACAAAATATTAAATATTTTCCGAACGGGTCAAGTTAGCAAAAAAATAAAAAATGTTTCTGATTGGCCTTGACTTGGCGCATAAGCACCTTTCGGGTTATCCACTCATTATGGGACACCCTGTATAACCGGCGGCCTTCCAAAGTTTGGCAACTTCTCAAGGCTGAATTGTTTATGCTGATCCTTGGATCGGGTCCCATGTGTATAGTGCTTATAAAATGATGCTCATAAGCCTAGCACAGCGGTCACACGTATATTGAACAGTTTAGTCGGTGAAATAGAATATATATATTTATTATATATATACTTAAGGCGTAAACAGGAGCTAAACTAGCGCCACCACCTATTTTAAAGGAATTTCAAAAAAATCACACGTTCAGTTTGTTATACGAACACAGTAGATACTAATACAGTGTTTGATGGCCATCAAGAGCAACTTCGTATCTCTTCCTAAACTAGACAAAATAAAAATATCTACTACAAAAGCAAAAAAAAAGGTTGTGTTAAGTTTGACAAATTGACCGTGCGAATATTGGAAATTTGTTTAACGTAATTATATGATAAAATAAGTGGTGGCGCTAGTTTAGCTCCTGTTTGTGCCTTAATGATTAATTTGCGGTGTTTGGCAAAATTTAATGATGGATTAGCTAATTCAATTATGATCTCCAAGAACTTGTTTAAGTTACTATTCTTACTCAGATGTAGCTTAAGTTTGAAAATATTTATTAAACTTTAATAAATTTAGTTTTATCAACAAATAACATGTTTGTTAAGGGTGTTTCGGTGATAGGTAAATCCACGCCATCAAAAATATTTCAATAATTGGTAGAGTCACGAAAACACATCCGTAAATCTCTTAGAGCAGTGTTCACCAAAAGACAATGGGACAGTTCGCAGCTTCATCGATTTATTATTAATAATTATTATTTAATCTAAGAAGAACTTATGTCAGAAATGACAAAATAAATTTAATTGCTTAATTGAGAACTGATTACCTGCGGTATTATGATTCCGTCTAACCTATGTGGTAAGACGGAATCATAATATCGAATTACATGGCAAAAAAAATGTGAGGTAGCAACATTTATAAAAAATCAGTCCAATTGCGAATCTCCTACTCGTAAAAGTTCGTATGCATACCTAGATACCGTACTTACGTAAGCGGTTATTGAAAAGGGAACAAATAGACGGCTAGACCAATCTATTCCTAGACCCGTTGAACGCTATTAGCTACATCATCGTGTAAACAAGACCGACCGGGCGTGTGCCAGGTTATGAGTAGCTTTTAATTAGATTAATATTACCCATGGTCAATGTTAGAAAATACAGACTAACTGTCGAATGGAATTGGGGTAAGTATGAGGGGCAATGTAACGACGATCTCAATGGCGTAGTGGGTGTAGGACCTGCGGCGTAGATGGTCAAATGTTTGTATTATCTGCAGATATTTGTTCCGGGTATTTTTTTGTAGAATGACTCTGCGTCTGGTTTGAAGCAACTCTGGGTATTTTCTATGTAGGTACATACCAGTTTAAAAATATTAAGAATACCTACCTATCTGTTATTTCTTAGTATATTGTCTGCCTCGTACCTTTGAATCTACAACTAGTTAATAAATTTTATAGGATAACAAGAAAAAGGGAGAAGTGCATGGTTTTGAAAGTAATTTTAAAGGATATATTTAAGTACTATATAGTTAAGTTCACAATATAGTTAAGTACACACAAAACACTGAAGGAAAGTATATACAAAAATCTGAATATAAAAACTACATAACACAAATAAATAAAAATAATAGATTTCGAGAATGAAATGGAACAAAAAAAAAGTACTTAGATATAAATAAATAATGCAGGACAATCCACACAGCACCATCTAGCCCCAAAGTAAGCTACTCAAAAAATATACCTAACTAAAGTCAGTGAGTCTGATGAAATCGGTCTTTCGCTATGTGCCTTATAAAATCACGTGATCAGAATAGTAGTTACCGGTAGGAAGGAAACTTTCATGGACATCAACTTACGCTAGTAAAGAAACCATAAAATAATAACGACTGCTAAAAGAGTTATGACGTCATCTAGGTGTCGCGGTTGGAAAACCGATCCATTTTGGCACAGGCCCAAAATAATTTTATATCTAGTTAACTAGATGCAGTCGCAGAAAGAAGAAGAAGAACTTGTAAATACGTTAAAATAAATGAACACGTAAGTTTTAGCCAAGCTTACATTTTGGAAACGACAGTTGAACGTAAATGTGACCTTCTTATTTACCCGTTGTCAAAGTTTTCCTAAAAGTACCTAAACCTTAAAAATACTTACATACATACAATCAATTTAATCGAAAAGAGTTAAAAACACAGGAAACTATGATCAATCAAGAATCGTTAAGAAAATAACATTATTTTTCTTGTCTTTAAGTAGAAAGGTATATTCCTTGCGTATACTAAATATTAGTGTTTTTCACGTTACAATTTTTCTTTTCTTGACGAATAGTGAATTTAATAAATACTGGACCTATTCCCATCGAATACCAAATAGCTTAAAGTAGAGTCACAGAGACAATTCACTTTGCAATAATATTGTCAACATGTTCCTCTAATTACATTACTATAGATATTCCCGGAGTAAACAAGCTAGAAACAGTAAATATTGATTTTCTAGAGAAAATCCGATTAGGCACGGTCATGAGGGATACACCAGACGTGTTGGCCACAACATAAGCACGTGATTGGAAAGGTTTCACATGACTACGACACGATAACTCTTGCTTTGAAGTTGGAAATCTGTGAAATAACGCTCGAAACTATGCTGAAAGTTAAGAAGAGCAACGTTCATTTTTGCTCATAGTCATGTCTTATATCTTCAAAAACAACTCACTTAGCCTCGTTCCCAAAAGTTTAAAGAAACTCTCTAAAATGATGGTTATTGTTATGGACTTACTTGGTAAATTAGGAGTCATTGTCGGTAGGTGTATTACATACATACAACAGTTATGAAGATGAAACTCATTATCACTGCTCTAGGTACCTACTCATGTCGAAGTTGCTAGCATCGTCACAGAAACTCGAGTCAGAATAGTTTAGTTTTTCGAAGAATTCATATTAAATTCTTGCACAGCAAAAATGTGCTTTCATTTGAAATAAGAATATTTCCAGGAAAACTCGAATGCTTGATTCTAAAGCCAACAACACACTGAGCCCTGTTTTCAAAGACTACGTTCCCGGCTGAATGAAACTGCGTAGTAGACAACTGCGTAGAAGCGCATTACGTTTGGGATACTACGTTATTTCGTAACGGGTGGTAAGGAGAGACCCTATTATTTTACTTGCAGGTATACGATGTATGTGTCGTATAGATGTAAAATTTTATAAATTATGCCGGGCGATTCACATAGAATCATCCAGCTCCAGGCAAAGCAAACACAAACAAAGCGTATGGTATCGGTAATAGAACCCTTTGTTTACATTATAATTTTTTTATACTAAATCTAATGTCCAGTATAAGTCGAATGTCAGATTTAAAAAATAACATTAAATTCTTGCACAGAAGAAATGTGCTTTCATTTTATAAAAACACACTGCTGAGCCCAGCATTCAAAGGCTACGCTCCCGCCGGAATAAAACTACGCAGTAGACAACTACGTAGAAGCGGATTACGTTTCAGATGTAGGTACTACGTTCTTTCTAAACGGGAAGTAAGGAGAGACCCTATTATTTTACAAATAAGGCTGCTGGGCAATTCACACAGAACCATTCGGCTCTACGTTAAGCAAACACAAACAAAGTTTGTGTTGTGGGTAATCAAATTTGCTTTCAAAGGTAAAAAAAAATTAAATTTCCAAGATACGTAAGGTGGTTCTAAAGCCAACAATATGAGCACTTGAACACTGAATTCCATAGTTACGTTCCTCACTGGATAAGTTACCCGACCTTTTACTTTAGGTGAAGAGATAAATAGAAAATTATTTATTGCATTCAGAAATATATTACCAAAAATTTAACATATGACAGAATATTTGACAATTGGCGGTCTTCGCTGAAGAGCGATCTTCTACCTAATAAAATGTATACGTGATAATAAAATAAAGTAACGTAACATGATTCTATTGGATGAAAATAATTTATAAGATGTGGAATTTGCTTTTATCATTAAGTATGTATTCATAGTAAAAAATGTGTAAGACAACTACGTAGCAGGGCGTAACTCATAAGATGTACTTCGCAAGTTGCAATGGGTTGTAACTCTAATATTTTAATGGATTTTTCGTAACTTTAGGGACCGTAAAACGGGGTGAATAGAAATGGACGAAATACTGGAGCAAGATATCACCAGGCTGATAGCAGTGGAAGTATCCTCAGTTCGTGACTTTTCATCTCTTGTATCTGACATCTGCAAACGGATGTTTTACTCCAGTATTTCGTGCATTTATATTGACCCTTAAGACTCTATTTGTCTCAATTCACCCCGTTTTACTGTATCTAAATGTATGCATGAATCAGCCAAAACATGGTTCGCGGCTTAACTTCTATTCCTCATGCGCAAAAACTTTATTGCTTCTGCGACTATAGTCGTATTCTTTCCATAAATTACCTTCACTGTTATCGTTTGACCTTAAACTTCAACAGAATGTTGTGATTCAGAATTCAGCATACAAGCTGGTACCGATGTTATGCAAGAAGCAAATAAATCGCTTGGTTGACTTACTGAGTAGGAATAAAAAAGAGCACATTATATAGGTAGACAGCCAGATTAAAATAATTTCACGGAAATTTGAAACCCCGACAAAGGTTTTGTTTTAAGCATAACAATATTTGAAGTAGCACCGATTTTTTCGGACCTTCTTTCAAAGAAATTTTTTATGACTATTTCTTCGTCAAGAACACCAAGAACTTTATTGCAAACTATAGTTATATGCTGATGAAAGACGAAATAGTTTAAGAAATCGTAGATTTTTCAAAGCTGTAATTGTATAACATCTTTGTGTATTTTTTATAATATTTAAATCTATTATATTTTATATTATTTAAACATATAAAAATAAATCCCTGTTTCCCTTAATTACGCCACAACTTGAGAAAAACTTCACCCATATAATTTATCTTTATCTTTTTAAGTTTTGTAATACTTTGTAGAAGTTTATTTCAGATAGAAAAGAAACGAAAGTTCTGTAGAAAATTGACTTTACACAAAACATAACGACTATTTTAACTTCGACGATTCTAACGACTTTTAATTTGATGACTGGGAATAAGCAGATGAGAAGTATAGTATGCTAGCGTGGTATGGGCATGTTGAGAGAGGAAGGTCATGTAACGAAAAGAGATATAGATTTGAATGTGGAGGGATATAAGGGGAGAGGAAAGACCGAAGAAAATGGATGGATTGTGTGAAGGAGTATATATAGAGATGACGGGTAACAGAGCTGAATAAGAAGAAGAAGACTAGGACTCAGCAGAGAGCTTTTTATTAACAAAGTATAGTAATGATTTTCATATTTAAGACAGGTATATCATCGGGTCAGCTAGTTAGTTACTATTAGAGTAATGATACTTTTGTTGAAGCTACTTTTTGTCACTTTACTTTTTATTTATTTTTTAACTTTTTATCTGATGTTTTTTTTTGTTTTTCTTTTTTTTAAGTATAATTAGTAATAATACTATAGTAATATTAAGTATGTATGTAAAAGTAAAGTGTATATTTTAAATGGGCCGTAGTTTTAAGTATTTTACACCCTGTACTTGACTAATGTTGCCTGAAATAAATAATTTATTTATTTATCTAAATTCTAATCGGTTAATCCAACTACTATGCCCCAGACCGACACTAAAACTTATAAAAACGAACTGTTATTCCTTATAATTTTTTATATCTTGGTAATTTTCTGACTCGTCCCATGCAAAAAAGTTGAATAGTAAACGAGAGTTTGTCAGAGATCTACTTCAAGACGATGTTGACCTTATTTCTGGGGTCAATGATCTAGCATTGCGCATAATTTTGCAATTCCTATATCTCAATTTGCTATATTTCCGTTAGACCTTACAAAAGTCTTGGATACGTTAGAGATTCATATATCACTTTTACACTGGATGGTTGTTACAAGGTTTTTTGACATTCTGGATAGGATTGATTTTAAAAATATTTTTTTACTGAGGAAAGTAAGCCTTGGATGTTTTTTATTATTTACGGATTGATTTATCCATATAATAGTGACATGGTTTATGAATAGCTAGGTATAAAATGGGTACATATATATTTACGTAATAAATAGATAGAATTCCTCCCAAATGTTTGGGAGAGGCCCTTGCCCAGCAGTGGGATCACTAAAAAAAAAAAAAAAAAAATAGATACCTAGATATTTTCTCCGGTGTAAAGCGATCATAAGTACATATATATTTACTTGGTAAATATAAAGCTATTTTCTTTCGACGTTCTTTCATTTTCAGATAAATCATACACCGTGAAAGACGGGCTTACCATTGCGCAAAAGAAGTCGTAAACAAATATTATCCTAGTTGAGCGCTGTTTCTTACATGACAAAGAACATTGTGTCATAGATCCCAACCCACACTACAACAATGGAACATAATTTCAGCTTCCAGGGTTCGATGTTTGGAAATATTGGAAATTTACGTAGGCGTGGACGCTTCCATATCGACTAACATCCGTGTTCGGTGACATAACAGGTCAACACCTAAACCTAATTTGATTCTGGTTACATACATTGTAGAATGTTGCAACAAAAGTAAAATAAACTTTGGGGCTTAGATAATACTGTGTGAATTCGTCCTGGATTATTAATTTTAAAAGAAAATAACAACAAATTGTCTTGGGAGCCTTACAGAGCCGGCCTCCATATCATTTTTAGAAAGAAACAAAACTTACATTCATTTTCTACTAGTTTTTAAAGGTGTATCATACAAGTAACTAAAGATAGGTATTAAAAATATTCAGGTAAGTGGGGTCCAACGCGTGGGAACAGGAGTAGTTTTCTTTGATCAGCCGGTGAAATAACACTATGTATAAAATAGGAAGAATCGTTTAAGTATTTCCCAATCTAAGATTTTTTTCTCAAAAGAGGCGTGTGACCTTTTCACGTGCAGTGATTCTACCTCAATCGCTCAAGAATTCACGAAAAGCTTTGGTTTAACTAAATATAATTAATAATAAAAAACATAGAAATTTTTAAAACCGAGTTCCTTTAGTGTAGGTAAACCAGTTCTAATTTTATGGAAAGGACGTGTTTCATGGAAAGTGATGGAGTTTACAAATACAAGTACGAATACAAACATATTGTCATCAACGATCGTACAAGTATACAATAATGAATATTGATATTAAATTACTTTGGGAAACAATAAGATTAACTAAGGATTAATATCCGTAATCACAAAAGATACATGACCAAACTATCGTAGGTATATCTCCGATGTCCTTGGGGCATCCCTATCCTTCTGAAACCCACACAAGCAATTCCAAAATCAAATCAAAGTTCAAAAATAGAATCACTTACCGAAAAAACTGACTGTTGTCGAACTTTCAAGTTTCCTTGTTGTTGACAAAATGAAGGTTCACCCGCTCAAGGAAGTATGGCCGCTTAGAATCAAGATGGCCGACACGGTATGGGTACGTGCGCACCGGGCGGCTGTCAGAAGGGTACTGAAGTCTGAAACGGGAGGGGAGGGGGAGTAGTGATGTGAGAGTTATCGATATTGAGCCTTTCAGGAAAACACAGCCAGTGTTTGGTAATAAAGGGGTGTGATAAAGTCATGAAGCTTTTGAGAGATAAAGACTTGTTACAGTGTTTGGATAAATAATGCGAGTTATTCACAGCACTTATTTGTATTGTATTTGTCTCCAGGCTGGTTTAAGGGGTAGGATTTTTGTGACATAATATTATGGTATAAATTCGATAAATTTTATTTCAAGCTTATCGATAGCAAATACAAAAGGCGGAAACAGTAAATAAAAATAATGCATAATTTAGTGGCTTGACTTGGCCTTATCTGTGAAGAAGAGAGTACAACTAGTTGCAATATTATAAAATTACCACCTTTAAAAGGATACAAATAACAAAACTTCACAACACAACATAAACAAAACGCCCACGGATGTCTACGGCCGTAGACCCTGCGCTACGCCGTAGATCCTGAGCTACGCCGTAGGCCCGGAGCTACGCCGTAGAGCCTTACGCAACCTTACGGAAATTAAGTCATTTTGTTGCAGATTTCTTTCAAAACCGTAATTTTATTTTCTAATTACATTAAAATAGTGAAAGTAGTTGAACATACCAACCTGAAGTTTATTAAAGGGGTGTTTTAGTAGCGTTCATCCCCACTAAAATAATTTGTGGTAATTTTGAATAAAATCACACTATTTTTCGTAATCGTTTTTAGGGTATGAAAAAGCTGATAAAAATCAATCCAACCCAGCAATGACTTACAACTGACATGATGATAATGTTTAAAATCTTTAAAATGATGAAAAACATCAAGGCAAAATGTTTCGGACCTTATTTTAAGCCCATCATAACGTTTTCCTTACCCCATTTCTCGCTTTTGTGTAATAATTACATAATTACTTTGCCTCAACTAACTTTTTCTTTTACCCTTTTTAAAAGTTTTATTTATTTTTAGACATGGTATTTCATTGCTTTCGAATTAATTTTATGTTTCCAGGTATTTTAAGATAAAAGATAAGGTCTCCAATTTTATTGAAGGTAATCTTATAAGAGTTTAAGCGAATATTCTATTTTAGATATCTTTCCGGTGATTCCAGCAAACGCCTTGTAAAACTTCTTTTTTTGTTTCTAGTTACAGTATGGTATGTCGCATTTGGAACAAAACCAGGCATACGTTGCCAAATACCTAAATCTGTGCCAATACACATTTACAGTGCTTTGCACATGAATTTTTATGTTCACTTTGGTAGTTAATTCCGTTGAAAAGTTTATTAATTAGATAATTGAGAAATTATCTCGTGTGTGTCTTATTCCACCATGCATTTATTTAAAGAAATAATTCATGACAATCCACATATCATCATCTAGCCCCAAGCTAAGCAGAGATTGTGTTATGGGTACAAGATGACTGATATCACTACATAGTATAAAACAAAGTCACTATTTCTGTCCCTATTTCTCTATGTCCCTTTGACTGCTTAAATTTTTAAAACTACGCAACGGATTTAATGCGGTTTTTTTTAATAGGTAGAGTGATTCAAGAGGAAGGTTTATACGTATAATAAAACCGTGCGAAGCCGGGGCGGGTCGCTAGTACTTAATAAAATACGATGTTATGATGTTTCCGATGTATCGTTAGAATCTTACCTTCATCTTGATTGACACTGTTAACAGGCCGTTGTGTAATTTATTTCTATAATGTTGGCTTGTTTCGTCTTCCCCGAGATAGATTTTGCCTTGAAGTGAAATTTCAGGTCGACACACAGAGTTGAGCATTTAAAGATGAAAAAAAGGGGACTTCCTCCTTTTTTTCGTCTTTAAATGCTCAACTCTGTGTGTCGACTACTATTAGTCTGGATATTTTTTATTGGTCTTAGACAATGTAGAGTGAGTGGGGGGAAGATGAAAAAAGGGGTAAGACAAAAAGTCTTCCATAACACCAGATTTATAGTACTTATTGCAGTGCTGGCTACATCGTTAGGGCCACAAATTCAATACGTTACGCACCTCAGTCAGCGGTTGCCGATGAGAACGCCTGGTTGTGTGAAAAGTGCAATTTTCTACCACAGTGTTTTTTTCAGAAGCCACTCAAGTGATTTCATCTTGCCCCGTGTCTTGTAAATTGAATGACAAGGCAGGTACGAGTGTTTAATTGAAACATCTGCGTATTATTTTTCGTAGACATTTATGTAATTACTTCTAAATCTATCTATTTCTCGTATTTTAGAATTTATTTCAACTTTTTATCTTTCCCCATTTAGATTTAACGGGGTAAGACGAACATATCAAAGTTTTCTTATTGACCCTTTTTCAGGTTTCATACTAAAAGCCAGAGGTCCTCAAACTGTATTTTTGTGTAGGTTTCAGCAAGAAAAATAAGAAATAAGCAAAAAATGCTGAAAGTAGGAAAATAAAAAAAAAACAAGAATAGGTATGCTAAAAAATGTGAAATAAAAATAGAAATCCAATAGAAAAAGAAAATACTTACGCTAAAAATTAAAAAAGTAAAAAATAAACAATTATTTTATGGTGATGAAAATGAATATTCATATAGGTTTCATGTGAAATAAAAAAGTTTTCAGTTTTTATTTGATTTTTCATTACAAGATAATATTTTTTTCTTCAGTCAAATCTTATGCAAATTGGCTGCAAAGTTTGAGAATCTCTGCTTCAATCTTCCCCCAGTGGGGTAAGTTCGGAATATATATTTTTTTAAATTTGCTATATCTTTGTTAAAAATAGGTATTTTGGCACTACAGTCAGTTACAGCTTTTTAAATTACTTAACACTATAGACTAAGGACCATAAACTTTGCCTAAGACCTGCCTAAGACACGTTTTAACGATTTTAGATTTTTATTCGATCTTACCCCGTCACCTTTTCATCTTCCCCCTGTTTCAATTAAGTAAAAAATATATTTTTAATTACAGTTTTCTACTTTTTGGACAGCTTTTCCAGGCTGTTATTGACATATTATAAAAATCTAGTCTTTACCCTTTAATTATGTCTAATTTACTTTTAGCTAAAGTCAATATCTATTCTTCTACAAGGATTCAAAAACAACACTGATCATCTCATCAAAAAACCGTTCGATCTTGCCCCCACTCACTCTACTACATAACAATAAAGAGAGCGAAAAAGTGCTACTAGTCAGTGTTACTAGTAGGGCCAGTATCAACATTGTGGCACATAAAACAACTGCGTTTTGTTTACTAACACGCCGGTGAATTTTCCAGATTTCCCCTTTAGAAAGAGTTAAATACATTACTGTGGATAACTCTGTCCCTCTCTAAAAGTGTACCGATCGATATGACCTTGGCAGTGGGATAAAACGTTAATAGATAGGTGTCTATTATAATATAGGTATCCAAGTCCCGACCATACGCCCCGCCGGCATTAAAATGTTGCTGCATAGTCTTCTAAAAATCTTCGTGTTATAAATTTGCTCGCTGCTGAGCATTGATTAGCTTTTTGAACGAAGTCACAACAAAGGTTTTAAGGCTATGAAAAAACCGGCAACTGCCAAACCTAAGCTGTGTACTTACACTATGACCTTTGTAAATATATATTTATTGATATTATAATCAGTATTGAATGCCAATGCCACCATATTTTACCCTTTTTTGACTTAGAAATGCTCATTATAGTTAAATCTTACATCTACTCTTTCAACCCAACTTGTACTTGTACTATAAAGGAAAACCTACTATGAAATCTTGTTAATTCGTAAAAAAAAAGTATTTAAATTTACATCTTAAATTTTTAGGAAAATATCGTAAAAAGCTGAAACATGTGTATGTTTATATTATCAGGGAACCGGCATGATACATTTCGACGGTTCCTAAACTGCAGAGCTTTTTTCTCATTTAACCCCTTTTTTAGATCCCTTAGATTAAAAAAAGCATAAGTACTTACACGTCTATATCCTAAAAGGAATAAACACTCCTTTACTTTTACCTTTACTTCACAGTTAAGGCTATGCATTGTCTTTCAGTGCGTCAGTTACCTACTGCTTTGTAATATACATATTATACTGATTGTGAAATACTTATTCGCTGTTTGCCCCTGAAGGCTTTTTGGGTGTCATTTCATCGATCAATCGACATCAATCATCGAAAGAGGTAGGCAAACAGGACTAAATATTGGTCTAGCCATGTCAACTCACTTATAAAAATGGGTTTATGAATATAACTTTTCTATTGTATCTATTTGGTATTATGTTTTAAGTATGTCAGTCATCTACCACACATAACACAAGCTCTGCTTAGCTTGGGGCTAGATGATGCTGTGTGGAATGTCTAGCATGTTTTATTTTTGGGTATGTTTTGTTTGTTTATTTGCCGACATATTGCGAAACATGGGGTTAACAATGTAGGGCTTCTATTTCGAGAATACTATTCCACCTTTGTTCAACACGCGATCACTTTTTGCATTATTAAGATCGCTACATGTGTACAATGTGTTAGATTTTGATTTGAAAAAAAATATGGTGGTAATTTCGAAAACTTACGAAAATGAATTGATATGGAAACAATGCATTTTATTCATCACGTTTCATATAACATTTACTCCTTAAGACCTACTCAATCGATATCTCAAATAAAATTGTGTAATTTTTTTTCAAAACGTCCGTATTCGTTACTGGTCTGAGTAGGTCCAAGATTTTTGAATGTAGTATTTCTGTTACTAAAATCGATAACATGGTTTCTAAGAAGAGATTCGTACTTCGTATGTCTTATAGTTTCAGAATTTCCTATACTGAATCTGAAATAGATCGCAAAGCTTAACCCTTTGTCGGCTTCCTCACGTTCTTAACTCAACAGTCAACGCAGCGCAATTTTACTCACAAGAGGGCCTACTGTAAAATGAAAATCGTAGTTTCTGATTTGGTTTCGTGCAAGCAAACGCTAACTTACAAGAAACAGCTGTAAGGAATCGCGCGACAAAATTGCAAGAAATCGCAAGACGCAGTTTCAAAATCGTGGCAATGGGGGGTTAAAGAAGAAAATTTCATTTTTCAGATCCATAACAATCATATTTCATAACTACCGGCATAACGTAGTGCAGTTAACATAACGTTTCGCAGTTAATTAAAGTTACAATCTCAAGTTTCTGAGACAACAGTCGACGCCTCGAGTGGCTATTTGTACAAACGCAATAACAAGGTAGAGTTGTTGAGTCGATTGTTTTGTTTTCACCCGCATGAAAATGGTTGAAAAGTAGCCTCTGTTTCATTCCAGTCCCAGAAGTACGTCAATTTAAAATATCAGATTAATTCAGTTGTTTTGGTGTGAAGAGGTTACAAAATCCATACTTCCAAACTTTCGCGTTTATATTATTAGTTTGATAGTGATTTATTTGCGTCGATTGGATGTTGAGCTTTTTTTGAAGCCATTTGTAGGATTTTTGGAAATTAGTTCTGTCTGGAGTGTGTACTTATTTCAAAAAACATGATATCTTTTTTTTGAAATACATTGTTTTAAGTATATCAGTCCTCTAATACCCATAACACAAGCTCTGCTAGCTTGGGGCTAGGTGATGCTGCGTGGACTGTCCGAAATATATTTATCATTTATATTTTGATTTTTGCGAGCATGTTGTTCCAAAAACAATATAAACTAAGTCCCAACAAAATGTATAGATGAATTTCCCAGGAAAATTGAGTCCTGATCGAGCCCTACACTACCTAGTACCTAAATAGAGGTTGCGAATCGGAAGGAGTGGGGGGAGAGGGGGTGATTGCTCAATAGCTTTGCGCTTGCGTACTCGCTTTCACTACGAACTAACTCAATTCCAACCTTACTTCCATACTATAAGGTTTAGTTTTTTATGAAACAGGTAATTACAAAACCACTTGAACCTTGTTCATTTCATTACACGGGTGAATTTTGCTTGACAGGGAAGGAAGTATGAGGTCTGGGATACGGTTTCATTCAATAGAGCCCGAACAAAGAAAGTAGCTTTCGACTTCTAGGAACTTGCAAATTAGGTGTGGGACTCGAGCTTTTGATGTTTAAACGGATTATTTTGACGGAAATTACTTTTGGTCGGATAAAGTGGTCAATTTAGGAGTTATCTTAGGTGACGCAATTTACGTCATTTAACACTAGACTGGACGACCTTTCAGGCGCAGTTGGTGAAGGTACCCCTGTGACGCAGGAAGTTGCAGGGTCGATTCCCACCACTGCACATTTTTTGTACGATCTTCTATCGGTACCTAGGTATAGCTCTGGATGACTAAACTATTGTTACCCATTAGGCTAAACAAGGCTAATGTATCTTTCAAAGGGCAGTATGTATACGCTTCTACAACAAAACAAAATGAATGTTTTGTATTTCGTAAATCGGTTAAAAGATTTATATTTCGCAAAAAAACACAAAGCTTTAAACTTCAATGAGAAACACAAAGTTAGAATTATGTTAATACATGTAAGTAGGTGTGTACTTAAAATTTTATTTTGCACGAGTGTGACTTACCTATGTGTTATTCCAGGGCTAGAACAACGACTATTAAAAATTTCAGTCCGATCCGTTCAGTAGTTTATGCGTGAATGAGGAACAAACTTCCAGAAATCCATACAAACTTCCGCTTTACAAGGAAAAACCACACACATCCTCAATGTGTGTGGTTTTTTTACTATAAAACCGAAATAAATAAACAAACGGCAGAAAAACCAACCTAAACAACAAAAGGAGCAACAAAATCAATTTGGTTTTTTGTCCCTGCTTGCAGAAAAAGCCTAATAGTTTTGGCTTAATAAAAAAAATCTGCATGCAGTATTTTAATAACCCCTCCCTCTCACCCCTTTGCATACCACAGGAGGTACCACTTGTGGTAGCTCGCACGAGGATTTTATACTGAGTTTGCACCCACACTCGTTGACTAGTTCTAGGTACAGTCAGCGTCAAATTGATATGAACGTCTAGATTAGTCAAAATGATCTAAAAAACATAAAAGAAATTTGATAGCATCATCATATTGTTTTAAGTACCCGAGGTGTTTAAAATATCTTAGTATTTTTTAATATTTATAAGAGCAGACAGGTTGTTAAAATATTTCTTAGCAAACAAGCTCTCAAAGTGCATGTATAAATTTAGCTTCAAAAATAATAATAATAACAGAATTCATATATTTCAATAGTGCATTTACTTGAAAGAGTTGGAAACTACCTTTACGAGCTTTGTTTGATAAGATAATTTTAAACACCCTGATTGCTCACATAAATATGAAACAATGAGTAGTAAAATATTTTGAACACCTTGTTATGCTATGATCATTCGAACTACGTAAATCAAATTGCTTTTGTTTTTCAGATCATTTTGTCTACCCTATACCGCGGTTTACAAAAATATCTACGAATCTTAATCAGAGTGTAGGCGCTTATATCAATTTGACGCTGACTGTACATGTATACTACCCCCAGTACGAGTAGGTACGCCTCTACCCCCTACCCCTAGAGGTGAGGGCTAGAGGGTGTCCATTTGACCTGCAAGTAGGTCGATCGATGTGCCTGCATCTCACCGTTATCATCGCTCAAATTCGCATCTTAATATTCATATTAAAATTTGACAGAAGAAATCGAGTCGGATGAAGCTGTTCATATTATTACCTACTAGCGACCCGGCCCGGCTTCGCACGCTTTTATTATACGTATAAACCTTCCTCTTGAATCTATCTATCTATTTAAAAAAAACCGCATAGAAATCCGTTGCGTAGTTTTCAAGATTTAAGCGTTCAAAGGGACATAATGACATAGGGACAGAGAAAGCGACTTTATTTTATACTATGTAGTGATGATCGAACTAGTAGGTTCTCAGCGTTGTTTCTATGGAAACATCTCAAGGCTATTTCTATCCCATAGTAGTTAACTGATTTATTGTAATTTTGAATATAGGAACGTATCCTATATTCAAGTTTCAGCCCGATTCGTTACGTAGTTTTTGCTAAAAAGAGGAAAAAACATCCATATATTGAACGTTTCGCGTTTATAGGTAATAAGTGTTAATAAGGATGAAATAATGATCAGTTAATTGTACTTAACAGTAACATACCTACGATTGAAATCTGAATAACAATATGAAAATACTGGTTCAAAGGCGGCGCTCTCGCTGATTTCTCAGAATGAAGGAAGCATTTTTTTTCTTCTGCCCGGGGTGTGACGATCCATAGATGATTTTCTTTACGTAATTTGGAGTTTAAGATAGGTACCTATAGGTTTTTGAGTAGTGCTTTTTGAACTGAAACGAAGCAGGGAGGTAGCAAACTGCAGTAGAGTATAACTTTCCTGACCTTTCCCAACTATAAGAGGGGGCCTCACACCCCGACTAGATACAGGGAGAACTTTCGAGAATATTCTACGCGTGGGCGTCCTCAGTTCATACATAGGGAAATTTTGCTATTCAGACTGAACAATATTAAAAATAGCAACACTTGGAATGTTTTACAAAGGCTTAGCGATTGACGAGCGAATTCCCTAAAACTAATTTAATTTGATTGCACTAAAATTTACGCTATCTTTTTTTATCAACTGACATAAAATTTACAATTCGACTTGTTTTAAATGAACCCTCAGAACTTTTTTGATTTTGACTACTTTTTTATTTGAAAGCTGATGCTTCTCTTGTGGACACATTTTTGATCAATTTTTGAGTTACCCTAGATAGAGCGCATTTTATTATCATTACACGCACGCATTTTATTTATTTAGCGTAATTTATCTGAATGACACCAATTGACACCTAAGTGAAATAATTACCTATGTCTATGTGTGTGATGTAGGTATCTAGGTAAATAAACGTTGGTAACGATTAAGTATTCTCCCTTAGGTTCGATTTTACTGAACAATTGAAACATGATCATCGTTCGTAACTGGGTTAATTAAAGTGCTCTGCAGCGCGACATTTAATCCATCGCCAAGAACTTAAAACTCGCTTTGCTGAACTTAGTTTTATTAAAAGTTAGGTACTTGTGAAATCGGATCTCTGAGTATGTAGGTAGATCAACGTTGGTCTGTGATAATAGTTAGATAACAATATAACAAAAATTAGATAATAGTTGGTAAAAAGTATTTATAGGAAAACAACAGTCGTCTCGAGAAACCAAATAAAACTGCAGTAGTACCTACGTGACCTTCACTATCCAGCGCTATTTTGTAGATGCAGGGGGAGGGAAACTCATACCCTGGACTGGAAGGGGTGGATTTTGGATATTTTGGAAAATTCTACGCACAAGCGGTTAACTATAAGGTAGGTAGTATCTTCAATAATACTTATACTGATTTGTTATTCATAATTGATTATTGATTGAACTCTGTTAATGTCGATTTTAGTTGATTTGTAATGACATCATTATGCTTTGTATCATTATACAATTTCGTTGAAAAAAATCTCTTTCATTCCATTAGGCGTCAAAGTAAATTAAACCTTATTTGCAATACCTGTGGATTCGATTCACTGAACATTTTTCTATCTATGAGAAACACGGTTTAGTAAAATTAACGCACTCAGGTGTGAATATGTGTACTCAAATTCAATCCCTTATCTCCCTAGCACAGGCTATGAAGCCCTCTTGTAACTGCACCCTTTCTGGAGAGGAAACACCCTCGGGAAGTTATTTATACAAGGAAGGTGATCCGATACTGTTCGCTGTAATTTTGTTTTTCATGCAACAGTGTTGTGCATGTTTCGCTAGTTTACGCTTATGTGATTTTTTCCACTTGAGTACAAACTTAATTGTACACATTTAATGATAATATTCGTAGTTTTATTCTTTTGATACAAACAAACAAAATCAATGACAGATATTGTAAATAGCATTGAATCAAATTGATGTTTTAGTAGATGTAATACTTACCAATCTTTTACCGTGGTTTAAGGCTTGATATCCCAACAGAGGCCGCGCGTTTGTGATTTTTAAAACCACCTGATACTTAGAAAATAGTATTTAACATTCTGATAAAAATACTCAAGGATCTAGTCTTTTCAAAGTTGCATTCAGTTAAACGATCTGATGAATTTCACTAAATAAAAAAAAATCCCGAAATTACCCCTTTTTGGAAAGTTTTTTCAATATTATGACTAAAATACTGGTATTTTTAATATTTTTTTTGTACTGAACTAAAAACACTTAATATTTCTAAACATATTCGTAGAGTTTGACTTGATAAAATGATTTTCATAATCACTGTGTTTGAATAACTACAAAATGCACCAGCGCGGCGGCTTGGCAGGCGCGATCAGTCGCGCGCTGGCGCTTACAGACGACGGATGTGTGTCAAATTTTCCCGCGACATTTTTGTGCACAAATCAATCAGTTTTGGCGAATTTATTGTATTGTTGCAAGTTATTCATAATGGGCAATAAACAATGCAAGCGAAAAAAGTCGACTACAGCCATAAAAAGAATAAATAAAATGCGTAAAATATAATTCACTCCAAAGATATGAAAAGAAGTAAGTAAATGATTCGTTTGTTATGACATTTTAGTCTCTGACACAATCACATTAGATTTCATTTTACTTCAACCTCTGTTGTGACTATGACCGTAATCATAGTGCCATAGTATAAGAATATCAGTAGGTATTATTATATTAGGTATAATACAAAAATATAAAATTTGGCTCCCATTTGTAATTTAAGCGCGTACTTATAGCTCAATGAATACTTTAAATAAGATGTTGAAACTTTGCATGATAATAGATATTTATAAAAGGAAAGTTATGGTTAGCAGATATTTTAAAATAATCTTTACATTAGTTGTAAAGAGAAAATACCTAAACAATCGCGCGCTGAGAGCATTCTCAGTCAGGCCGCCCGGCCGCCCGGCCCCCGACTCATTCTCGCTTCGGCTTTCTGACGGGGAGCTTGTGTCGATTGCGGTGCTTGCATGTTGTTGATGAATTTCGTGATTGTTACAGGATACCAATATCACCAAAAGACGTGACATATGAACATGTATTATAAAATATTGAATTGTTAGTACATACATAACTATACATTGCTTGTGTATATATACCGAAACGGTACATCTATGAAAATTTAATGTATAAGCACAAAAACAGGAGTAGCTTTTTGAAAAATTGTGATGTTCATAATAGAATCACAAGAAACAAGAATAAGCTACACATCCCATTATTTAGATTACAAAAGGTGGGGAAATCATTTTTGGGTAATTGTGTGCGCTTCTTTAGTAAGCTTCCATCTGAAGCTACTAAGGTCTTTATTCGTAGATTTAAACAGTACATAAAACAAAATCTTATCAAGAAGGCATATTACTCCATAAATGATTACATTATTGACGTTAATGCCGACAGTAGTTTTTAATTACCTACCTATTTAATTTTTATAAATAAATAAAAATACTGTCGGTGTGGACAGTACATTGTATTATATTGAAAAATTGTATTAGACACATAAGTTGTACACGTGCTAGTGGTTTCTATTTCGCTTCTTCCACAAGTGGACAAAAGATTGAAGCGAAGGGAAAATCAATTATCACTTTATTTCTTATATTATTTAGATAATTATGTATAGTTTAAAATTTGACTTCTTCTAAGTGCTTATTTTGTAAGCCTATAGAAATAAAGATGTTGATTTACTGATTTACTGACTTACTGTGTGTTTGACACTCATAAATTCGTATAGGTACAGTGAACTTTTTAGGGTTCCGTTTTTTAATTGCCAAAAACCTGATATGTCAACCAATGCAAAGATATTTTTAAAGCACTTACCACGCACGGAAGCACATAGAAAACAAATAGAAAGATATTACAAAAAGATTCCAGCGAATGGTTAGAGCTGAGAAGAAAGATTCTAACGGCGTCAAATTTTGCCAAAATTGTAAATAGGCGACAAAACACAAACGTGAAAAATTTAGTGAAATTGAACAGCTGGGAACCCAACTAAACATCAAAATAGACCCTTGCGGTCTATTTATAGACAATACCCATTTCTAGGTGCAACTCCCGACGGAGTTGTGGGAGAAGACACAATTGTGGAAATGAAATGTCCCATTACCGCTTATAAGTCCGCTTTGGAGGAGGCAATAGAAAAGAAAAAAGTAAAGTTTTGGAGAAAATCAGCAAATGGATACCGAATAAATAAAAAACATACTTGGTTCATCCAAGTGCAAGGACAATTGCATATCTATAACAGGTCGACGGGAATGTGTTTTTGGGGTATGGTCTGGCTGCGATAAGCCGATAAAAATAGAAGTACCTAATAGAAAAGATGACCAATACTGGAAACAATTTATGGAAAATGAATTAATACTTTTTTATGAAACATACATAATTATGTTACCTGAACTATGTGATCCCAGACATGTTAGAAATATGCCATTATGAGATTTGAGCGAATTCAAATAAATATTTTCATGTTGATTTAGAGGTTTTATTAGGTACTGAAATATAATCTTCGTACAAATCATCGAATTATAACCTATTTCGACGTAAAATTATCACTTTTGAAGTAAAAGTTCCCGTTGAACTGAGGGTTCAGTGCCTACATAAGTTTAGGTAGTTTGTTTATTTGGCACCGGACACGCACTTCATCTCTTTTAGTAAGTCGGTCAAAATAGTTTTGAAAACTACAGTACCTACCCAGTACTACCTATAAGATAATAAGGTTAGTACCTAAGTACCTAAAAAAAACAATTTATGTACCTAAGATAGAATAAAACGAAATAGAAAACTCTTTATTTGTGTGAAATACAATAAACGTAAGTAGGTACGCACAAACATAACATAACTATCAACCAACAAGTGGAAAACTGTATTTTAGTTATAAGTTTATAACTATCTATAGCATTTTACAATCATCATCATGGATCTTCTAGATAGATTACCTCGACGAGATCGCTTATAAGCGATAATGCCGCCTATTGAACCTCTGTATTGTATTGTATCGTATTTCTCTATTTTCAATGTAGGTATTTTTGTACTGTATTGTAAACTACATTATGTAATGTGCTGAACTCTCGTCGGTTCAATGGGGACTCGCACTTGACTAGTACTTTTTAGTAAGTTAGGAATTGGGAATGCTAAAGCGTAGGTAGGTATGCACAAAATATATTCTACTAAAAGCCTAATGTGCGGAACCCTTACGCACTGGTGACTCACACTTGAAAAGTATTTTTTATTACAGTAGCTACTACTGATATTAAAAATACATAACCTATCATACCTACCTCTACATAGGTTAGGTAAAAAATGCAAATTTATTCGATTTGATGATTTTACAAGTTAGTACCTACCTAGGTAACTAAACCACCCTCAATAGTGTTGTTTAGGTGTGTGCGTGACCTGTGTGCGCATTGTGAGCGCGCTGTGGCTGTGTGTGCGTGTCTGCGGGTGGCGGGCGCGGAGTAGCGGGGGCAAAATTGAAATCTGAGCTGACTTACCATGCGCTCTTAAAAGTTTAACTTATGGTTTTATTTACCTACCCAAAACCGTCTTCAAATTCAGTAAAGAAAAAAACAGAATTTCAACAATGCGTTTGAGTCGAATATACCTAATAAACATTATTAATAATAATTTAAATATAACTAGTCAGATCTTGGTCAACTTTAAATAGGACCACATGAAAAACAACAACTTTTAAAATCGGTTAGATACAACAAATTTGAGGAGTTCTAGTGTTCTAACACACTTATAGAATTTATTAGATTATGTATTTATTAGAAGACTCTATGAAGATGGCACAGCTGAAGTGCGCGTGGACGGAGTGAACTCAAGCCCATTCAAGCCTGAAGCTGGTGTGCGACAAGGTTGCATCCTCTCTCCGCTGTTGTTCAATATATACACCGAGCACATAATGCGGATTGTTTTGGACGACTGGGATAAAGGTGTTTCCATCGGAGGTCGGACAATTTCTAACCTTAGATACGCTGACGACACTACTCTCCTAACAACGTCTAAGGAGGATATGGAACACCTTCTGCGCCACCTAGAATCCACCAGCCTGAGCTTCGGACTAGCTATCAATCGAGAGAAGACCAAAATGATGATAGTGAACCGTGCTGAGAATAACGAACCAGAAGTCCAAAGCATAGCTAACTGCGAAGTGGTCCAGAGCTACATTTACTTGGGGTCAAACATCACCAACAGCGGAGGCTGCGAAGAGGAAATCAGGAGACGTTGCGCTATTACACGATCTGCTGCTGAAAAGCTCAACAAAGTTTGGAGGGACCGGCGGATAACCAAAACCACCAAGGTTCGTCTGATGCGGAGCCTAGTCTTTCCAATTTTTCTGTACGGATCCGAAACGTGGACCATGAGACAAAAAGAGCGGAGGAAAATAGATGCACTAGAGATGTGGTGCTGGAGACGTCTCCTGACGATTCCGTGGACCGCGCATCGAACTAATGTCTCTATTCTCGAAGAACTACGCATAAAGGAGAGATTATCGTCGACTGTGCAAATACGAATACTTAAGTTCTTCGGACACGTGGCTCGGAATGAAGACTCGATGGAACGCCTCGTAGTACAAGGCAGAATGGAGGGCAAAAGGTCCCGTGGTCGCTCTCCAACTAGATGGTCGGACCTCATCACCTCCCTAACACAGTCCACCATGACAGACTGCTCCCACGACGCAACCAATAGGGAACGATGGCGACGCATTGCTCGAGCAGCCGCTCATCAGGACCCCCCATAACCACGACCACTCTGCCAAGAGTGCACGACTAAGAAGAAGAACACACTTATAGAACTTCTGTGGAAGTGACAACAACGTTCTTTTAATGAAGTCGGTTGAAAAAGAACCGGATATGTATGTACAGTAAGTATGAATTTTCTGTAAATGTAAGGCGCCTTTTAGTTGACTTTTTTTATACAAGAAAATATCTACTTATTATTATGCCGCCGGACCATTTGTACCATGAGGTAGTACCATTAATGGTACAATTGGCACCGATTTGTCCCAATTGTACCATGATAAATGAAACTAGGATGGCGCCCGGGTGTACTCGTATTAACAGAAAAAGAAAATTACAATCAATAGAAACAAATGAAAACTAGTATTTACAGATGACCTAACTTCAGACAGTACAAGGAATCTAGGGGTAGCTCGACTTATCCATTTCAATACCAGCCGTCGCGTCCCAAGGACGCTGGCTGCATTGCTCCCCTTTATGGCAATGCTGATGCGTTGTGCCAGATACTCACCAGCTCTCGAGTCGCGAGTTACTTCGATCAGACGCTCAGTAATATTTTTAAAAATCCTCTATTATATTAAGTAAGTATAGTCATAAATAATGAAGAAATAAAAGAATAGATTTATTTAATTATTATTTATTCATAGCTATATAGGTATTAACTAAGCACAAAATAAGCGAGTATGTTTTCAAAAGTCCATTTCTGATCACATCTCTGATTCTAATAATTTGTCTATAATTTTACATAATACCCCTATTTTTCTTAAATACTATTACATAAATATAATAAAATAGAATACTTTACAGCATTAATTTCTTATGTTTATAATTAATATTTTTGATTAACTTTTATTGTTATTTCTATTATTTAACAGTTACGTTATGAACAATATTGTTTGTATTTTAAGCTTACAATAAAAAACAGTTCACTGCACTGATTGTCACGCAACTTTGTCTATTGCGTCGAGAACACACATCTTACAGTAACATACTGAGGCATTCTACGAATCAAACTGAATCTTTCCTGAAATACTTTTTTGTAAAATTCCTAATATATAAGATTTTAGGTGATTGTGGTTTATTGCTAACATTTATAGATGCTTAAATTTTTTTTTTCGCCTTTTGGTGAAGTGATGTATGAAATAATAGGCGTATTTAAAAAAAAAAACTATAAACAGACATCAAATTTTTAAAATAAGAATATTAATGTAATTTTATATATGATTAATAAAGTGAATTGAATTATTATCATTAAGTAATTAATAATATAACTCAAAACTTACGGGTCAAATCTTGATCAAATTGTTATGGGATCACATGAGAAGCTCCAGCTTTCAAGTAAAACAAGAATCATCAAAATCATTTCACATAGAAAAGTTCTGACACATTAAAAAGCCAAATGGAGAACCGCCTCCATTTTTTAAATCGATTAATAGGGATTCACGATATACGAGTGGGTTGAAAGGGCTTTACGATAGGAACCGTTTCATCAGAATTGCGTAAGGTAGTAAAACTTGGAGGTTTTACCAATATCATAACTTCATTTTGAATAATATTTGATAATACAATACGGTCACACGATCTGCAAATGGTGTTAAAATTTTGAATGTATTCAAAAAAGTACGAGTCAGATCCTCATGTCATAGCTTTGCTTACTTTCGGCTAGAATTCAAGCAAAAATTTCCGGATCATTTCTATTAACCACTTCACGTTCTTTAGCAATTCACCTCAGTAGAACAGCACCACCAAAAAACCTTAAATCACCTATTAACGTTCCACTATTAATTTTCAAATCACGAACCTGCCTTCACCTACTTAGCACTTTCATCGTCATCCTCAGACAGTACGATGCAAGTGTTCTCTGGTTTGGTATTCTCCGGAACTTTCCGGAGAACTAACAGCTAGTAACGGTGTCTCGCCGGGTATATGCTGGTGTTGACGCTGTTGGTCTGTTGGACCGGGTAGCCTTGGGTGATGCTGCCTGGTTTTGTGGTCTGTTGACAAGATGTTATAACTTAACTTGTGTTGATGGTATATGGGTGTTTGAAGTAATTTTCCATTCCCTGTTTAGTGTAGTGATGATTGAAAGAATTCGGCGTGTTTAAAAAAACATGGTATGTTTCTAGCACAGTGACGCGGCGGGCGAAGGTCTGTGTTTGACGCTGGAGGTCGCGGGTTCGATTCACGTCTTAGGACAAATGTTTGTTCGATCTCAAAGTATTTGACCCAGAAGCTTCTGGAGTGGTTCTCCGGGTGTTTTCTATCGATGAAAAAATCTAAGTTTTGTATTGTATTAAGTATAGTCATGTAATACCCAGACGGGGGCTAGATGATGCCGTGTGAATTGTATAGATTATTAATAATTTATTTCTTACAATAATATACTTCGACTGTTATGTTCTTCCCAGATTGGGGCTGGATGACGCTGTGCGAATTTTCCAGAATTATTAATTTATTATAATAGATATACTTCGCTTGTTATCGCTTTCTCAGACAGAATTCAGTTTTATAGTTGCCAGTCGATGAAATCGTACCAAACCGAAACTCTTCACAATACCTGTATGAATCTGAGTAAACTATGTATTTTTGTAGCAATCTAAGATAGGGTGCAATGGCGCTCATTAGGAAAAGACTATGTTCAGCAGTGGACTAATAAAGGTTGATGATGATGGTCAGTTAGAGAGAGGTGGACACAAAGCATCATCCAGCCCCAATATCTGGGAAGACCATAACAGTCGAAGTATATTATTAATTAATTTTAATTATTGTATTAATTTTAATTTTATGGATATAAATCTTAAATTTCTGTAAACTAATGTAATTGGTTAATTAATCGTATTAGTTACTAAATAAATAAATAAAGTGGACAGTGTCAGGAAGGTCATATGATCGACCACACCACTGACCATACGACTTTCCCTGGGACGTGAACTTCAGTCTTAGACTACTCACCTGCATGTTACTATGCTGGGGCGGGTGTATCGACATGTGTCGGCTGACCGGAGGCTGCTGGGAGTACCCGCTGCTGACTGAAGGGTGGTGCGGGTCGCTCAAACCGATCAGGACTTGGGGCTGTGAACAGATGTTGAGATAAACTTCACTTTCTACCAACTTCATGGATTTTTTTTGATTTTTTCATAAAAATAACTATTGAATTGAAATTTCACGCATTTTTAAGGATAATTTAAAAAACTAATGGTCACCTGGACCACCTCGGGATACAAAAAATATGCATCATTAAAAGTAGGTAACTCAAAAATAAAACATGCAATGTTGTTTGGCAGAAGAGATTATGCATTATATTCCTAATTGGAGACTTTTGAAAACCGAATATACTGAATCGAAAGAAACTGGTAAGAATATTTCACAAACCTGTTGTTCCTTCTTGTTCTCCTGATGATTGTCTCTATTCTTCAGCATATCTAGATACATATGCGTCGGCTGCGGCGGCGGCGCGTACATTAGAGGCGCATGATGCGGAGTGTGCGGCGTATGCGGTGTATGCGCGTGATGCGCGTACAACAACGGCGGCGGACGCTCGCCGACTACGCCGACTACGCCAGAGCTATTCATGTAGTACGATGTGGAGGATACAGAGTTGTTGCCAACGTTTTGAGCGTATTGCGGTTGCGTTGGTTGTTCTGTGGACGAAGATGATGTTTAGGCAACCAAATATCTGAATATCAACGAGTTTCGGTTTAATTATCTAGCTGTACAAAAAATAATTCATTCTTCGCCATTTACTCTCGCCTCTATGCAATTCAAGACAACAGAAACAAACATGCAGATCACAAATAAATAATGAAATTTAAATGAAAGAAGAAATCCTCCATCAACAGGGATAAACGAAACTAAATGAGTTATACTTTACAGACGAGGTGAGAAACGACTAGGTAATTACAAGCGCGGCTTTTTTTTCTATTAAAACTATAGTAGTTCGACTGTTAACGTGTTAACTACGAACCTTGTCTGTCTTAGAAGAACACAAACAATTAATCAAACTTTGGTGTTCTTAGAACTCATACGAGGTACGTAGTTAACATGTTTACATTCAAAATGAAAATGTTAACTTTCCCATTCCCGCTGGAACACGGTGGCTTCGGTGCTCAGAAGTGTACTTCAGTCTCTCGCTACGCTCATTACTATTTTCTAAGATGCTTCTATCGTGATTTAATATCAGCTCTATCGCCAAAAACTTTACTTACTTCATCTTTGTTCAGTAGCAACTTTGTAAACTGTAAATCTGTCGAGATACAGTCGAGAATCAAGCTATAAATTGACTGCTAAGGAATTTATTTATTTAATTTTATATTATTAATTAAATTTACAGCAATGATCATGTACGATATTAAGGCTCTGAGAGCTACTAAGAAATTTCCACAAACACCGGGGGTAAACGGGATTTATTACCTAATAAAAAAAAGCGTTACAAAGTAGACCAACATAGGATTAAATACAAAACATTTCGAATTACAAAACACCACACACACATCAAAGTCCAATTACAATAACAAATACAAGACGTAAGCCATTTTTCAAAATATAAATAACATTTTTTCTATTTTCTTTTCATAAACTTTTTTATTTTCTTTTAACTTATGATATCCCACTGCTGGGCAAAGGTCTCATCAAAACTCATCCAGGATTCATATAAATGATTGGTATTTATTATATATAAAGGAAATAATTCAGCGCAAAGTAGAACACATTATAAACACGATAAACTAGATATAAAAAAGCCTAATATGTTTAGATATAAAAAACAGTAAACACACTAACTTAAGAGATTTTGAACGTTGAATGTGTTATGTTATTCATAAGTTAATTCACAAATACACAGTGCAATGCCAAGAAAAACAAATGAACATGAATAGAAAATGATGAAAATGATAACGTTAGATATGTTATGAAGGGAAAGCGACAGTGGCGACATCTAGTTTTCAACTCACTGTTCCACAGGACCGCTCGCATTTGCCGTCCCATTCGCCCATCCTCAACTTCTGTAAAATACACTTACGTTTTATAAATAAATAAGTTATAAATACACAAAGTAATAAAAATACAACTTCTGTAAAATACACTCACGTTTTATATTTATAAAACAATAAATAGTAGATGACAAAATAATAAATAATAGATTACACACAAGGGTTAATTAGCTGGATTATTTTTTCATAAGACTCAAAATTAGTGATTTGATTGTTGTAAAGTTTTTAAACACTCACTTAAATGGTCCAACCTATTCTTTGTAAATTTACTGTCTCTGTTTTTTTGCGGGTAAAAAGCCTTACTTTAAAATAGAGAGACTATTTAGAGAGGATATAAAGCTTGGGACAGGATTAGCTCTAACTCGAAAATTACAATGTAAAGTTATCTTGTTGACTTAACTTTACCATAAAAGATTGAAATGGTTTTAATTCCTTGTTCTAATTATGTAATCTGAAATTACCGACGTGTTCAAGAGCCCTGTAGGTAAGGTCTAAAAGGAATAAATCATTTGAGTATAACCAAAAGGAAATTTCTAAGTGTTAAATACTATTTTGAATTAGTTTTTATAGTATAATACCATAACATATCAGAGTTTATTGATTTATAAGCAATATCTAAGTCATTCGCTGAAGAAAACAGAGGGGGTCTTCCATAAATCACGTGATGTTTTTTAAGGTTTTAAGCGCCAAAAAAAATCACGTACACGTGTTTTTTGGATACTTAAAACAAAGCTTCAGTAAGAAATTTCAGGTTCATCATCATCATCATCAAATACCTACAGGTTTAATATAATTAGAAGGTTAAGTAAATATAAAAAGGAAAATTAAGAAACATGATAAAAATCTCTACATATATTTAAGAAACTGCGCGGTTTAACAAAAAATAAAAACTCATAATATTTCACTACACCCATTCCCCCCTTGTGATATTTCACCTCCCTTAAAAAACTCACGTGATTAACGGAGTACCCCAGACCCGTGGTAAACTTACTGTGCTCGGAGTTGTGATAGACCTGCTGATGCTTCATAGGCTGATGCATCCTGTGAGCGTACATCGCGTAGTTGGGCGATGGGCTGCGCGTACGCTTCACGCCAGCTTGGATCGGCCCGCGGACTAACGGCTGAGGACATAGACAACTCTATAGTCATAGTCATAGGGGGCGTTCAGAAATTAAGTGAGGCATTTTTCAGGATTTTTTGAAGCCTTTGAGTTGAAAACACACTGCAGCCGGAGGCGGAGCGGAGGCGAAGGCATGCGAGTTGCATTCTATTGAATCATATGAAAGCCTACACACACACCGCAGGCAATCTCACGTGATATTTTTTTTGTATTCTGGCTGGACACGTGTTGGAATATAAAAAAAAACCATCATTTGTTCCATTAATTTTATGTAAGACTTTTATGTAAAGAGAAATAGAACATCAAGACTTCATTTTGTACCTACATACGAGAACCTTTGTGAAGAAAAATAAACTATTATTAATATTTGAGATTATTACAGAACAATTTAGAGCGGCTAAAATGGAATGTTGCAATTATGATTTTTTTTAAATATTCGATTGTTTGGCCACTATCTCACGTAAGTTAAGATGTGGCCTAAGATGGATTATCGACCAGGTATGGATGGTATTTTTCTGATGATAATCTTACCTTGTTCATCATATGAGAACTGAGTGGGGGCGGTCTGCCCTGGTTGGGCGGAGGCTCGCCCTGACCCGTTCCACTCGGCATGGAGAACATGGGCATCTGGATGTTGCCCATTGGCATCTTTTGCTGCTGCATCTCACTGGAATTACCACAGGTTAACAAATAATAACTGGACAATAGACACAGCATCATACAGAACCGAGCTAAGCAGAGCTTGTGTTATGGGTACTAGATAACTGATAGATATCTTACTATTATAATAAGCGGGAGCCTGTGTGAATGTTTGTTATAAGTAGTCTTTGTAACTACTTAAGTTATTTAAATAAAAAGTTGGTATGTATGTAGATAGTTTAAAATCTAGAATAGGATAAAGGCTATTAAAATTTGGAAAATAGGGTGGTAAAGTTTGTATGGAAAATAATTTTTCCTTGGTCAGATTAACTCAAAACACGGTATAAATAAACCGTAGAGTAAATAATTACATACGTATTATTTATTTTTACATAATAACCCCTATGGGGGTGCGCAATAAATTTCTGAAATTTTTACGAAAAAAAACTATGGATGCTTTGTTTCTATGGAAACGTTTACGTTTATTTCTATCCCATGGGATTAACTTATGAGATGAAAAGTATGTCTACTTATGTGTTATTCCAGGGCTAGAACTACGTATATACAAAATTTCAGCCTGATCCGTTTTGTAGTTATTGCGTGAAAGATGAACATACATTCATACATAGATACATTCGCATCTATACTTATAATAGAACTGTAACAGGTCCAATTCTGTACATTCAAGATATTTTGAAAATTTTTTTTGGAAGGCACTCTATTATCGATACTCAAGCCAAAACTGTAATTTTTTTCATTCATGTCTGTCTGTCTGTATCGTAAACGCGCATCACGCCGAAACTACTGAATGGATTTAAATGAAACTCGGCATGATTATAGGTCATACTACGAGGAAGGACATAGGATACTTTTTATCCCGGAATTCAGTCCAAGGTCCTCATGGGAGAGGGTATGAAAATAAAATTCCTTTACCGCGCATCACGCCGAAACTGCTGAATGAGTTGGAATGAAACTCGGGACGATTTGAGTTCATACTACAAGGAAGGACATGGGATACTTTTTATCCTGGAATTCAGTAAGGTTCCCCTGGGAGAGAGGGTGAAAGAAGAATTCTTTAACCAGGCATCACGACGGAAGGGAATGAATTCGAATGGAACTCGGGACGATTGGACATGGGATACGTTTTATCCCGGAATTCAGTTTGAACCAAAAGTTCCAAAGTTCCAAGTTGGAACCAAACTGAATTGAACTGATAAACGCGAAAGTTTGTAAGTATGAATAGATTGATAGATGGATGGATGTTTGTTACTCTTTCACGCAAAAACTGCATAACGGATCTGGATGAATTTGGCACAGAGATAGATTATAAGCTGGAATAACACATAGGCTTTATTTAATCCCGAAAATCCCACGGGAAAGGGAATTACGCAAGTAAAATCGCGAGTACTCGAAATACTAATCATGCGCAGACGAAGTCGCGGGCACCAGCTAGTTTATAATATTAGTAAGGATACGTTTTTAACTGTATGATACTTTCTATTATGATAATCTGTTCATTTATTCACACATATATTTCCGCATACATATGTGATTTGCTTAGTTCTCTGCTGGCATGATAAAGACTAACTAAATCTTTTCGAAAAGGGGGAAGATCACAATCAAATCTTCAATACTATCATCAACCAGATCAGTGGCGTGCCTAGTGCTTGAGAACAGGGCAAGCCCGCCATACCTACGTTTATTGTTTATGATTAAGTAGATTTGTTTGTAGTTTTCATGAAAACTACCTTAATAACTTCAATAAAAATTTCTTGAACAAATGATCTGTATGTGCATCTGCATTCATTTCAAACAAAATTAAAATCACACAAAAATCTCGAAAATTAAAACGAAATTGCTGCTAAATGTACCAACTCACTCAATAAACAAAATGAAAAAGTGGAATTCTGAAAAGGAACAGTTTTCTTTCTTGTACGAACTTCGCGATCGAGCGCGACCCTAGTTTGTGCGAACTTCACAGTGAAAGCCGGGCTTTTTGTTCCATACTAATTGCTATAGAAACGCACAGTAGTTATATCTATAGACGAAGCACTTTTGCATAGGTTAGAACGGTGCCCGCGAAGCCAGGTTGCAAGCCCATGAGTGTGAGCGAGATGGCATGCATCTCGCCGCGCGCGACTAGTTGCCGGCCGCCGCGTTCGGCTTTGTTCGGCCGAGATCGGATCGGATACTTACTAGACAGTCATGGATAAAAAGAAATGAAGTGAAAGAATTGGCGCGCGAAAATTTAAATATGGTAGTCAATGTTTTCGGTCGGTATGGATTTGAAGTAGGGCAAGCCCGGCTTTTTGGCTTGTCGACACTCCCTACGTATCTTCGTGTAACTGCCAGATACACACTTATACGTTTGATGTATTTTTGGCATCTACACATTCCAGTCTATCATTATAACTTACAAAAAATCAAAAAAGTCTACTCTAAATACGTTTTTCTTAATCGTATAACTGTCCAACTTCATTATTTTCCCGCCATATAATGCTGTATCTTCCACATACACACTTTTACGCGGGGGGAATGAGGTGCGGGCAGCGGTAACTGCCCATTGCACGGTTCTTGCGCGGACAACGAATAGAATGCGTGTGCAAGTCGTAAATATTTGATTGCTCCAAAATAACAAGTGAGCGTTTCCGATTCCTGAACAATTTAAAAGCAGATGCTACTAAGAAAGGAAAAGTAGATATCCTAGACCCAGCTATATCTACTACAAGACCAGGTAAGTAAATCATAATTAATGATTTACCAACTTTTTGTACTTTTTGATGTCCAATCATAGTTATTAGGTTTCTTGAATCAGTTGTGTGTTATTGCCTTCATTGCTGACTAAATAGACAATTTATTAGTAAGTACATTTTGAAACTTTCCCAAAATTTTTGATAACCGACGTACAAATGTGTAACTACGCACATACATATTTATACATCGGGATTCACTATGATCATAAGGTGTATCTAGGCACTTACATATTTATACTTCGAAAAGTTGTTAAATCAAAATTCGGTAACTGACTTTTACATAGTTTTACATAGGAAAATTATTGAATTATAGTTATAGTAACCCATGCACTTACATAGTTATGTGTTTGTGTTTTCATGTTTTTTTAATAAAAAACAATTATTTTTAACCAATTGAAAAAATCCCAATTTGAATTTTTTTGTTCGCGGATAACTTCGTTGTTTGTGAACCGATTTTTTTGATTCTTTTTTTTTGTCGGAAAGAAGATAATTCCAAGGGTGGCCCCATTAAAATATTGAGGATCTTCAGAGTTATGATCAGAAATGCACTTCAAAAGTGCAAGGTGCTCTCTTCCCAAGAAATTTAAGTAGATTTTAATAAAATTTTTAATTTTGCTCTTTGTTGTTGTTTTTCAAATGTAATATCTCCAATGCCATTTTCAGAACATTTTACTGAGGATGACCTAAGCCGAATGGGTGAGATAATATCTGCCAGCGATGAAGAACCTTTTCTTGCACCGCGCATTTCCGTCTTGCATTCTGCGAACACTAACGGTGATAGTCCTGCATCTTCTGAATTGCATGCCCCAGCTTCCCATATCTTACAATATTCCTTGCAAGTTTGTGGTGGAGGGTACAGCAATGACACAGAGAACCTCAGCACTTCGATGTAACGATAGTCAACTTGGCATCGCTGTAAGTATTCCAGAACAGCCCAGGTTCCGACTCAGTCAAAGGCCTTCTCATCGTCCACAAAAGTGAGACACAGGGGCTGATTAAACTCTTCGGACTTCTGTATAATCTGCCGCACTGGGTGTATGTGGTCTATGGTGCCATATCCTCCGCGGAACCCGGCCTGTTCTGGTGGCTGGAACTCGTCAAGTCTCCTGGCGAGACGATTCGTGATCACTCGTGAGAACAGCTTGTAGATGTGGCTCAGGAGTGTGATGGGTCAGTAATTTTGAAGGAGAATTTTATCACTGTTCTTAAAAAAGAGCACCACCAAACTCTGTGGAGGACGGCATTGAAGAGGTTACAACACCTCTTTAATGTCATCCTCCTCCTGTATAACGGAGGCTCCTCCTGCCTTCAGAAGCTCTGAAGTAATACCGTCCTCATCGGGGGCTTTTCCATTTTTAATCTGCCTCAAAGCTAACACGGTTTCGTCTTGACTGATGTCTGGCAGTTCGTCGGTATAGTGACGTGTCAGGGTGGCTCTGGAATCAAGGTCGGGAACGAGGGGCATGTGCAGTGCACAGACGGCCATAAAAATCCTCTATCTCGGCTGAGATCTCCGGTTTCGACAGTACGGTCCTCCCGTCGTGCGTTTTAAGCTTCGTCAGGAAGCTCCTGCCAAGCTGCTGAGTGAATACTTTGGACACTCGGTTTCACTCTATCGCCTCTTTAATGAGGCGTGTGTTGGAGCTCCGAAGGTTCCGCCGTACCATCTTCGCAATTCGCTTGTTCAGGTCTGACCTCTCAGACGAAGTTGCTTGGGTGGTTTCCCGTCCTCTTGTCATCAGCCCCAGAGTCTCATCCGAGAGTTTGGACTTCTTGCCAGTTCGCTGTTTTTTGCAGAACGTGATGCCCTATTCCCTCAACGTTTCGACCAGATTGTGTAGGCTCTCGTCAGCGTCATCAGTGGGTTCTAAGGCAACAAATCTGTCTCCGAGTAGCTGCTCGAACTTCTCGGTGCCCGCCATGATTTGTTTTGGATTTGGTCGGAGCGTGGACTTCATCAGACGGTGTCTTTCAAGCTTCAAGTTGATATTCAGAGTGCCTCGGAGCATTCGGTGGTATCCGATATGGTATTGAACCTGTTGATCACTGAGACATCTCTGAATATGTGCTTGCTATCCGTCATGATGAAGTCGATCTAATTTTTAGTCACAGTGTCGGGGCTTTGCCACTTCCACTTCCTTTGAGGCTGTTTCTTTAAGAAGGAGTTCATTAATAACAGTCCCTCTTTCTCAAGGAAGTTGACAAGCATTTGCCCCCAATGGAATCAGGAATCACATTCCTGATTCCATAACCATGCGGGCCTATTACGGGCATTAGATGTAACAAAAATGACATAGTCAAGTTTGCTATTTCATAATATTAATTATGTGTTCACATTTTGATAATAATAAGGTTCATCATCATCATCATCAACCTATATTAGTCCACTGCTGGACATAGGCCTCCCCCAATGAGCGCCATAGCGCCCTGTCTTCAGCTTGACGCATCCAGCATCTGCCAGCAGTCTTTCGCAATTCGTCATCCCACCTGGCCGGAGGGCGTCCTACGCTACGTTTACCGAGTCGCGGTCTCCACTCAAGAACACGTTTACCCCAACGGTTGTCGGCAATAATTAGGTTGAAGTACTATAATAATTAGGTGAGAACCTACTTCCCTAATAAATGGTATTTTGAGCTTTTTTTTATTGTTTTATATAAGGACAACCAATGTTAGCGAAAAAAAATAAGAAAATAAGTGGGAAAAACCCAATTCACGAATAGTTTTACATTTTAGGTACTACTAAAATTACCTACCTACCTTAAAATAGGTTTAGTTTCGTAAGCAAGTGAATATTCGGCAATTAGAGCCTGGCGACCTTTATTAGGTACTGGTCACCAGGCCTAATTTGTCGAAACAAAATATGTAGATGCATATTATTAAATTATACAATTTCCAACGTTTAAACATGTAAGCACCAGTTAAACAGAATTATTCAAATAGATCTACTAAGTATAACCGTGTAAAAGGCAGTTACGAAATTGTCATTCTCCTAAGCTTCCACGAAAAAGTGTGTATGTGCCACATAGAGCATTTTATGAGGTTATAAGCACCACGTAAAAATATGTAAGTGTAATAAAATCTAAACCAGTATAGATTGAAATAAAAAAAATATTTATCATAAACTAGATCTACAGTAAGAGCATCTCACCAATTTTCACAGAAATATCTCAAAAAGGGCTCCAGATATAAGCATTTGAACATTTTCAAATCTTTAAAACGCTCTCCTGTAAAATTTGTGTTTTGCAGATACACAACTATACGTAGGGAGTGTCGTTGTATGAAGCTACCGCCACTGAACCAGGTCTCAATGAGTCAGTCTATGGATATTTGATTCAAATTCACTTATGAAAAAAAAAATAGCCAACTATTGGTTACTTATTCATATTGGCTCACTCACTTAGTTTCCTTCTGTTGCTGTCTCTTTCTGACCTCATCCTCATTTAGGACTTTCTTCAGCTGCATGAACAATTGTTGCTTCTCTTTCTCAAGTTGCTTCAGCTTTTGTTCCAGTTGCTCTATCTGCTCTTTTGTTTCCTCTGGAATTTTTTATGTAGTTTTATTTTATGTAGACAGGTTTTATTTAACTACTTATACAGGGTGTTGGCCTAGTATGGCATATCAAATGGTTGTTTTAATTTGATATACACGCCATAAAGCAGTAAAATGTCATTATTGAACAAAACAAAAATTATTACAAATTATTTGCCTTGAACTAGGTACAAAAAACAATTTTTTCATGATATATGATGAATAAATAACTATATGTATATAGGCTTTAAGTTAACAGACTTACAAATTGGTAAAGGACAGTACTTGAACATTTACATAGACAGAATTTACTTTATATGAAAAAGTATTGACCTTTGTTTATAAACAACTTTAGCACATGCACATAAACATGCTTGGTTAAGCAATCACATGGTTGCATATACAAATAACATAGTATGTAGTATATGTCCGCAGATTCGCACATGTTATTTGTTTGGAAATGTTTCAAGACTTGATGAAAAGTAGCATATGTGTTATTCCAGGGCAAGAACTAAGTCTATCCATAATTTTAGCCCATCCCGTGCAGTAGTTTATGCGGGAAAGAGGAATTGACATCCATTCACCCATCCATACAAACATTCCTATTTAAATTATAAGTTTAGGGATGTTACCTAGTGTCATGACATCTTGCCGCTCCCTAGCTTCCTTTTCCTTTCGAAGTTTCTCTTCCTCAACTTCCGCTTCATATTCTGGAATAAGAGACTTGCTATAAATGTCATGGTGGGAGTGTAATAATACACCTTTAAATAGTAATATCTTTGAGACACTATTGACAATTAGACTTAGAAAATATAAAATATATATTTTTTAAAAATTACATACACAGTGTTTTACTATAATAATAATTAATACAATGCACTCTGCCTTCTGATGACGGCTTAGTATTTGTTATAATTGTAAATACAAACAACTCTTACTTATACCCAAACAACATTACATTGATAGAAATGGAACAGATGCTCAATGTTTGACGCACTAATGCATCGCTGGTAGAGTGTGTCTATTCTAACATTATAAGACTGTTATTATGTGATGTCTGTATTGACATATGTATTGACTATGTATTGACTCTAACTACAGCATGTAAATCCAATTAATTTCTGTAGTTTTGTAGTGCAGTAGTCAGAAACACCCAACATAACCATCTCACAAATAAACAAAAAATAATACAATACCTTGCCTACAAACAGATATGTTTTGTTTGTTCATGAATCCACTACCTATCTATAGATACCTACTACCTACTTGTTCTTACATTTGCATTTTTTGTCGTTTCCTAATTAAATACCTAAATACTCAATATTTATACTTTAGCATGGCATGAATATCCCCTAATTTATAGGATGCTATGTCGAGAACTTGGCCCTGATGTTAACTTTATTATTGAAACTATTTGAAACAAAGTGTCTTGAGTCTGAATCCATCCTACCTTCCTTCTTCCTCTGTCTTTCTCTGATGATGTAGCGCTTGAGAGCACTCCACATTTTCTGCTCTTCTTCATCTTGTTCCTCCGTCGTTGATGTTACAGCTGGCATTTTGGATTTTTACAAAAGTACCCAAAGGTTACAGGGTTTAAATCCAAAGATCTAACAATTTTATCATCAGACTGTACGTCTGTCTTTCTTTCTTTCGTACGGAAAGGGCAAATAAATTAATTATTACGAAGATTTCAACAACAGCTTTTGTAAAGAAATTTTTTTTGTTGGATGGATGGATGGATGGATTGGTTAGTTGGATTGAGTGAGTGAGTCCGATTTATTAAAGAATAGTGAAGGAGCAAGTGAGACAGCAAGTAACATGTCAATGTTTTCTTCGATTATGCTTTCACTGTCAAAACATTTTTTTATTTTAATGTGTCCACAAATTACCATAACAAGAGAGTCAACCTTACTGCGCAACAACTTTTTTCCTTATCTATAACATAAGTTCACACACCCCTGTTTTATTGTATCAACTTGCGAATAACGGGGCTGGTTACACTATTAGAATTAAGTTTATTTAAGACAAGGTGGTGCCCGCGACTTCGTCTGCGCAGGATTGGTTTTTCGAGTATACTCGCGAAAATCCCGTTCCCATGGGAATTCCGGTATAAAATATAGCCTATGTACTATTCAAGACTACAATCTATCTCTTGGCCAAATTTCAGGAAGATCCGTTCTGTAGTTTTTGCGTAGCAGCGCCTCAATTCCCGTTCCCATGGGAATTCCGGGATAAAATATAGCCTATGTGTTATTTCAAACTATAATCTATCTCTGCGCCAAATTATATCTTGATCCGTTCAAATCTTTTTGCGTGAAAGAGTTACAAACAGCCATCCATCTATCCATCCATCCATCCATACTTAAAAAGTTATTAACTTTCGGGTTTATAATATTAGTAGGATCTCTTATACTTACTTAATATTTAAGTGTAATAATTGTTTGTTATCCCTAAGAAATGATTAAATTAAATTAATTAAAATGATTTAAATTGAAATATCATGCAAGATTATGATAAGACGCGTCATTTCATGTTCATGCTGCTTATTCGTGGAAGTGGCTCATCGTCATCCGTCCCGTTTGTAAGCTGGGTTTCATATTCATTAGTTTTTATTTGATAAATCAAACAAAATTCAATGAGATCGGGAAACATTATGGCAAGACATTTTAAAAACTATACTGATTTCTGTCATGTCACTTATCAGTCAATTGGTATCATTAATGTCAATTGCTTATTTTTTCCTCCTCTCACTCACTCAGGCAACTCAATCACATTTTCATCAACGAGAAATTATTTTTTGCTTGAAAGAAATGTAAATAAAACCGTTTGCGTCTGATAATAATAAATTTAGCAGCTCTGTAACAACGACAGATTCATAGATGGAGGCAGGTGATATCGACGGACCCTCAGGTCCCAAGAAGAAGTTGAAGACGGTGAGTACATTATAAAATTATTGCTTTTATATTTATAATTTTTATGTTTATTTTTTTATTACGAACGTTGTTCACTTCACACTATAATAACGAACATTCATATTCAACTTAGTAACAGCCCTGTACAAAAATGTACTTGTTATTTAAGTAGTTAGCTAAGTAAGTGGTTAAATAATGTTTGGTGTTCACAACATTATTAAATCTCCATTTCTCCTTTTTACAGCCATTACAATATATTAGTTTCAGTATTTATTACTTTTTTAAAATCCAGCAGCTTATCCCATACTTATCTGTTTATTTTTAAATAATTAGATACTTACCTATATTAGGTAATAAATAATACCTACTACAGTTATGGGCATTACTCCCATATGATGAGTGCCAATGAGGCGCTTATCATGAGAAGGTAATTTTTCTATTCCTACTACTTAGATAAAACAAATTTTAAAAAATTTCACTCATTTTTGACTTAAAAAAAATAAGTACTTACTTTTGTTTAATATTATATTATTTTCAATCTCAATGTAGCAATGTTATTATAGCTTTATATACCGCTGTACCTACATGTTGCTACAGTAGCACTGGAGTTATTCCCTTATTCATAAAGTACCCAAGCATTGAACCATAATTAAAAAATTGATAAATAGAAAATAGTATAAAATGTGTTATTGCTAATATCCAGTATATTTAAATATTTATTCTTATTATGAATGTGCATGAAAGGTTTATATAAAAATGTGTTCTGTCTGCTGCATGCACTGAAAATAAGTAAAACATCCTTAAAGGCACATGGATATAGGTCAAATAAATGTTGTAACTGAAGAGTCTCATTGAAGCATTGACCCTTTCACGCTTTATTTTGAGGTGTTGGTGTGAGAGTTGTATTCTATTGAATCATATGAAAAACTACACACACACCGGAGGCGGTGGTGGCGCGGTGCAATAGGAAAAAGCGGCTCGCCTTCGCCCTCCGCTCCGCCTTTGGCTTGTGTGGAGACCTTAAAGCAGAAACAAAGCTGCCAGTCATCAAAAGTCCTGCTCCGGTTCTTCCAAGAGTTGGGCTGGTTAGGCAGCCGCAGGGGATAATGCTCAATACACTCCCATGCTTAGCATAGGGCTAGATGATGCTGTGTGGATTGTTGAATATTATTTATTTATTGTTATGCAAGGTGTCAGTGCAGACACTTAGAATTAGAATTAGGCAAATGGATGAAAAGCCAAATAATAGTGTACCATATCAGGCATACAACATCTACTGTCACAAACAATATTATCAAAGATAACTTATCCATAATCAGTTGATAAAACAGATGAATGTGTGTCAGTATTTTAAAAGACAAGGCTGTTTAATACTTTTACTAGCTTTTTTCTGCAGGTCTGCTCATGGTAACTGAATAAAGCGTTGTTTAATTTTGAGGGTAATTTATCATGCTACAACCCCTAGGTTTCTGTACACAAGTGAGCTGGTTTTTTAATTTTGCATACTCAAAAACTTTGCGAAAATAATAATGTTATTTCTCACTCTAAATTAAACTGAGTAAGGTGATAAAAGAAACACAAACTGATTAAAAGTAAAAAATATAGGTACATTCCTGCTGTGGAAATGCCCCTAACAAAATGTAAGGTCCGCAGGTAACCCTAAGCAGGTACACCATCATAAAGGTCCATGACCTATGCCTAACATCACATATTATAAATGTACAAGTTTGGTTGAATAGATGTTTGCGGATCGGGCTGAAATTTGAATAGACTTAGTTCTAGGCCTGAAATAATTTCATCAATTTTCACGATTTTTTTCAAATTTCACGTGGTTGAAGCCACAGCTAGATTTAAAAATGTTTTTCAACCTACATTAAACTCAATAATTTATCTGAATAAAAAGGGAATGCGAGGTTTTGTGGATTAAAATATGTTAGACAACTCTATGAGGTAGTTATTGGCTGAATGTCTGAGAATGTTGGGTACTATGCTTTGGTGCTATGGTATTTCCAATAAAGAAGAAAGAAGTTTTCTTTAGGCGTCGGTAGAGAAATCACTAAAACAAGTGTCGTGCAGACGTGAATCCAACAAACTTGGAAACGAGTTCACCAACAGGTGGTTTAAATTTTTAACAGTTGTTTAAAGTTTAAACGTTTTTGACACAAGTTTTCATACATGAAACGTCAAAGTTAACCAATGAAACAATCTTGTTGTCCGATTATCGTTTATTTTTTACGGATTTTAATATTTTGTGTGTTCTACATAAAATTGTTTTAGCGGGAAATTAATTTTCCGCTAGTTTTGTTCTGTGTAAAAAGGAGATAATAATAAACACCGAAGAAAACTGGCGTCGCGCTAACATAAATCCTACCCTAAGACCAAAACAAATTAGTAAAATAATTTATTCACACTACTATTCCTCTGACAACTTACGAACAAAACAACCTATTGCATTTTGTAATTATTATATTGATGATACGTAGGTATTACTTAAAAAAATTGCACCTATTTCTAACAAGATTATACTTTGACATACTAGAGTGAAACTCTAGGTAAATAGTAACCTTCACAATGGAATAAATCGATTGTTCTTAGGTTTTTTTGGCGATATCGTGTCAGACCCATTTAAGATAGAGTTCCGCAGAAAATTACATATTTCTGGTTCTTATGTGAATATTATTCTGAAGTCTCTTTTTATATCCTAGACGTACGATTGACGGTCAGCCACGGTACCACATAATTATTTAACTAGAAGCCGAGGGCAGATAGATCGCGGTTTCTCATTTCGCTTTTCCATGGAAACGTTCGAAGGCTATTTCTATCCCATGACAAGTAATTTATGGGATGAAAAGAAGCTGGCTAAAACTACGTAGGTACCTACTTAAAATGTTCAGACCGATCTTTTCAGTAGTTTAAGCGTGAAATGGTGACAAACATCAACGTTACACAATCTTTCGCGTTTATTAGGATTGTACCTATAAACAAAAATAACGCCAAAAATGTTTCTTGTTTTAAAAATGCACCGCTTTTAAATCAAGAGGGTGGGTTCCTGTTTTAAAGTATAAATAACCAAATAAAGAAAGACCTAAAAAGACTAAGATCCTCAACTCCGTTTCTCCAACTTAAATTATCCAAAATGGTAATATATTTATCTGATATCTGCCACTTAAGCCGCGTTGACACGATCAGAGTCTGCTCAGACCAAGCTCGGACCGAGTGGACTCGTAGGAGTAGCTTCTTACGAGTGTACTATATGCTGTTGCTGGATAGCTGTTGATATTATCATAGTTCACTCGGATAATTTTCATCATTATTCCATTGATTTTTATGTGTCAACGTCGAAAAATGACGGATTTTGTGCGAAGTTGTTGTTAGACGACATTTTGTTTTCCAACTCGTATACGAGCTAGCTTGGATGAGTAGAACACGGTCAATTCAATTCAATTCAATTCATTTTTTATTCCGTTTTCGAGGTCCGAGTCTACTTAGATCGGACGCCGTCGTCCGAGTGCGCTCGGATTAGAGGTTGCCACAATCTGAGTTGCGTCCGAGTAGGTATCCGAGTTCACTCGGTCCGAGCTGGCTCTGATCGTGTCAACGCGGCTTTAGTCTTATAAGCATGTTTGTTTATATCAGTGGTGGGATCCCTCGCACATCCTCGTTCGAACGAAGTGTTGCCACCGTCTCAGTGCTATTGCTAATCAAAAATATTTCCACTTGTCTGCATTTATCTGAATTGCTTTATCTGAACTCATGCCTGTCACTTACTCACTTGCTGGGGATCCAGTGTGAGTAATACCTAAATTACTTGATTGATGGGAAGATAAAGTTCAGAATTAGATAAAGTCCTGGATAAGGTTATCATGATTTTATCCAATGAATCATATGGACTAGATTACCGCTCGCAGCGTCGCTCGCGAGGACTATTCGATTGGTCCATATAAATGAATAAATAATGCTGGACAATTCACAATACATCATCTAGCCCTAAACTAAGCAGATTAAAAATATAAATAAAATAAGGAGAACCTAATTAAAGATCTCAATTTTAACCTGATGTGTGCCATGCATTCATGCAACATAACATACTAATTTATAAAATTCTGCAAAATAAATAATCGCTGGGAACCTTCAAACCCAAGATTTCTAAAAGAAAATCAGACCTGTGAAAATATTTATTCAATTGTAAATAACTATTGTTCCGCGAAACTGCCGGCTGCACGTAACAATTTATAATACATAATATACAATCAACGCGCGATCTCGTCAGTATTCCGGCGAGCTCCGTGCGAGACGCACGTTTCGATATCTTGGATTTATTCCATCGCGTTCTGTTTTTGGCGGGAAAGTGTTTTCTCTTAAAATAAAAAATGAGTCTGGAGCAAAGGAACCAGAAAGTGTCGGAAACGTACGAGAAATTCAATATCGCGTCATGGGGCAACGGTAACGGGAATATTAGAACGGTTTGTATTTATTTGGGTTATTGTTTTTCACACTTACTTTGAACCCGTCGGTTTTTTGTTCCACTTTAATATCTCTAGCTGCAATTTATATGTCACGCTCCAGCTAAGGTTTTGCTTTGTTATCTTATAATTTTATTTCATAAGTCGTTGAATTGCGGAAACTGAATCAGCTTTATGTACCAGCAGAACGCTTTTAACTTTCTCCTCTTTAAAACTTCCTTAAGTTTGACTTCCTGGGTCCCACTTTCACGTTTAAATGCATAGTACCTACAACGTTATATTTTTGTTTTTGTTCCTTTATGTAGGGTTTAGGCTCATAGCCTGGATGAAGTAAACTAAGATGCAGTTGTAGGGTTAAAGGTTATTTAGGTATATGGAATACAAGCTAGGTTCTTATTTAGTAGGTTGTGAATAGTGCCAATTACAATCTAAAGCACTATGGGGATTTCTAGCTCACTGGATGGCAATGAATTACAATCAAATTGTAATGTACTTAATCAACATAATGGTGCGAATTATTTATTTATTCAATTTACATACATCTTGCCTGCCTACCTCTGTGTTTATGTACCTACGTAAATAATTTTGATGATTTTGTGGCTCGAATTATATTGCAAGATTGCAAAGATTATACATATCGCATATCTAATGCTATAATCCAACGAACAATCGAGGCGTGTTATCAAACAAGATAAGTTTTGATATGAATCAAACTCTTAACATCGCTCTTCATAGCACACAGCCTAACACCACCTGAATGACATAATGGTGAATATTATCAATAAAATAAGTTTAAAGGTTTTTTTCGTCAAATGAAAACGCAGGCCTACAGGAAAATTAAAAACCAAACGGGTATCTGAACACCACATTAATCAGAAATTAATGTTTTTAACAAAAACTAACAATTCAAGCTAGTTAGCCGAGGCGACAAGCGCCTCGGCTAACTCGGCATCAAAAATATGCATTTGGTATATCAGTTTATCTAGTCACAGTAACACAAGCTGTGCTTAGCTTGGGGGCTAAATAATGGTGGATTTTCCAGCATTATTTATCATATTTAATATTAGGGATAACTCAAAAACAAGGTCAGATCTTGATTAAATTTTAATGGGACTTCATGAAAACTACCCGCTTTCAAATACCTAATAATAATAATCCAAATCTGTAAAAAATGTTGCAAACTATTACTATAAAATATTATAAAACAGTTGAAATGAGAACCACCTCCTTTTTGAAGTTAGTTAAAAACCTCTTTTTATGCTTGAAGGATACTAATAGAAAAGAGCGTCCGTGTAAACCACAAAAGCAAATAGCGGCCATAATTATGAAAGACATTCATCTTATTTTAAGCCATCACAACTACCTACCTTTCAATGAAATGAACATCGGCATTGGCATTAACTAATGCGTATAAAGATTGAAGAGAACAAAAACCAAAGTGTTAATTTTATTACCAAGTTTAACGTTATATACTTAATTACAATTTTTGCGTGTCAAAGAGTCCTGTAAAAAGGAATTAAAGCATTATGAGTTTGCTAACGCAGTTAAAAAAATTCTGTCTATGTGTTTGCTCTACATTGAGAATGTACTGTCTAATGTCAAGCTTCTCAGTACACAATCTTCACGGAAGATCTTCAATGAGATACGTCCGTTCTGTATCAGATAACTGCAAGTGGTTACAATACAAGGTACATTTAGAACAGATCAAGCCCGGTCAAAGGATTTGCCTTATAAAATAAGGTAGAGAAAGATGGTGGCACCTAGGTACCCGTAGGAACCTAACTGACTCCAGATCATATTTGATACCAATAATAATAACTATTTATTTCAGACACGAGATCCATTTTTAAAGGGCAAATTAAGATTTAAATAAAACTTAATAAAATATTAAATTTGAGGTAGGTCACTCTGTACGTCACTCTTATACCATCATTCGATATTCATAATGTAAAGCGAGTTTTTGATAAGATTTTTTAAATTGTAGTTATTTACTATCTGGGAGTTCTATTTTTGTCTAAGGATAAATACTAGACCATTTGGCCATTACTAGACTTTGTCCCTAACAGCAACAAAAAACTCCTGTGCCATAAATATAAACAGACCTTACTTGTTTATTCCTTCTTTTTTACCCGATTGGGCTTGACGGAAGGTTAGGTACACCTAAAACTAAAGGGTATTTTCGACAGTCAAAATAAATCTAAACAGTTCAAAATCTAAAGAGCTGTAAACACCATGTTACAAGCTAAGCGCAGCTCTGATCAAAACATGGTATACCTATCTAATACGAGTTCTGCCATACACTACGAGTTCTGCCATACACTACTAGTAATATTGAAGTGCATTATCTCACCGGTTACGTTGCTTTACGTAAACATACCACTTTCACCGCTCTCTATGATGCGAAACGAGAATTTGTGCGATTATTAAAACTTGATTTTATGGTTCCGTACCTCGGAAGGAATCCTTATAGAGTATTTTTTATTCGATTTGTCTGTCTAATCTCTTTTCTCAGAAATGGCTGGAGGTGGAAAGTATTCAAATCTGTAACCGCATTGATCCCTGACAAAAACAAAAACATTTAAGTCAACTCAACGTCCATAAAATACCTAGCTCCTGGCGTTTGGTTTGCCAAGCAAATACATGCACTCAACGCCGTTACTTATAATCATAGATTTTTTTTGTAATTTTTAGGTATTTCACAAAAAAACATATACACAAAAAAACATATAATTCTTGCAAGGGAGCAAAACCTATTGGGTACTGTTGAATTAGTACTTGAAATTTGGCAAAAAGCAAGGTCCACGCACAAAGGAAAACCAGAAAACTGTAAATTTGTAGAAAAATTATATCCCATTAATAAGCAAGACATTTGACAAGAAATGATCTCTTATTTAATTTACGGAACCCGCACTGCGTGAGTTCGATTCACACTAGACGTTTTATTAGTTAAAAAATCTATAGCGTGTGGTTCCTGAACTTAAAATCTATTGGGGTCAGTGGTTTAAAAAAAAAAACAAAGTTTCTATAGTTATGACTATAGACAAAGTTATATATTTGTATTATAAGCAGTACGTAGGTATAAGAACCACTTAGGTATGATGTGATTGAACCAAATATTTAAGACGAGAAGGCGAAGTAACTATAGAAACGACAAATGTAAGCGGTTTCTCTCAAAAAGTTACGATCCTGTTTTTATTTTAATCACAATAATTTGATTTAAATTGATACGTTATCTTTCATTTTAACAAAAGCACGTTTTTATGGCCCTAATTAGGTTCGTTATTAAATATTACAAGTAAGATAGGAACCTTGATACTAATTGGGAATTGGTTTATTGGAAATATTGTAATTTGATGCTCTAGCCTTGGATTGTAAGAGGCCTTTACGTTTCTGCCCATAAAATATTCTTAGTCCCTTTACTATTCATGAAAGCTTAGGTATCTATTCCAAACACATAATTAATTACCTACCTAAAATGTATAAATCAAGTAGAAATAAGAAATAATGCTGGATATCAAACATAGCATCGTGCTAAGCAGAGCTTGTGTTAAAGGTACTAGATAGGTAAGGTACCTACCTAACTGATATATGAAATAAAATATTATAATAGTGTGTGGTGTGAATCGTCCAGCATTATTGTTTGTTTATATAATACTAGAGGCGATCCGCGGCTTCGCCCGCGAACCAGAGTTTTTTGTGTACAAATTTTCAGATTTATTGCGCACCCCCTAAGGGTTATTATGTAAAAATAAAAAATAAGTGTATATTTATTCACTCCATAGTTTATTTAAGTATACAGAGTTTTGAGTGAATCGAACAAAGGATTTTTTTTTCCATACAAACTTTTACACCCTATTTTCACCCTCAGAGGTTAAAATTCCCAAATTTTAATAGCCTATGTCCTATTTTAGGTTCCAAACTATCTACGTACCATTTAAATAACTTAAGTAGTTACATAGATTACTTATAACAAACATTCACACAGACTTTCCCATTTATTATAATAGTAAGATTTATTGCATAGTCAATAACATTTTTTCACAATACTAAGTACTCCATCTTAACAGGCACACCCAATGCAATAGAGCACCCACACAATTTATAAAACCAAAATCCGCTTATTTGCTTCATTAAACTACTAAATTACATACATTGTCCAAAATTGATATAATAATATCTAAATCAAAATACATAATGTCAAACATCAAAGTCTTTGCGATTATTTTTTTACATTAATGCATGATTTTATTTGTATGCATGCATAAGTAAAAAACAACATAAAATTGATTTCATCTTATCAATCTACGCTACAAAAAATATAAAAACCAAGTAAGGAAGAGGAAGGTGAAACAACGAACAATTCTATCGTTTACAATGGAAAATCTGTTTCAATCGACTGTTGCAAGGTTAAAGATGTATGACTATCTAGATTCATACATACATTCATTTCAATTCTAGATTTAGGTAGTAAATCTAAGCTCTTTATATTAAAAAATCGCGAATCATTATTTGTCATACAGGGTGATTGGAAGCTGGATGCAAAGCTGGTGGGCGAAGGTAGTGTGGACTATTTGGAACCATTTAAGCCATATTTGTCTAAGACGAAGTCTGACTGTTTCTTTTTTACCAATTTTTTATTGGTGGCAAGGAAAATACCCGAAATTTTACAGTTATAGTCTTTTTCACCTAGGAAGCGTTCCCTGACAGATGGAATGCGTCTCATTTCAATTGACTAGGATTTTGGCGAATTGAAATTTCGAAAATTCAAACAATTTTTATTTCATTTCAAACATATGAATTAAGCTATAGAAGTATAGCACGACACACAAATTATCCAAAAATAAATTTATTTTAGCCTTCACCCGTAATAAAAAATAGTAATCAATAATTTTATGAAATCCGAGGCAATTTGTTTTGCGTAAAACAAAACGTAATAGAGTTGTGGCAAACAAATATTATTCCAGCAAAGCTATAAATCGATTATCGCAAATTAAAATCGTAACTTTCAACATCATCATTTTAAAATTGTATCACGGAAGTACATACCTATGACTATTCTTGATTATTTGTTATTGATTTTCAATTACCTACCTATCTGCTGATATTATTACCGTCCTATTTCTAGGTTATGACGCATTACCTATTGGAAATGTAGATTTTTACTTTTGTTTTTATTTTTATAGACCTAATTTAATGTTTTACTTTGTTAAAGTCATTTAAAATTAATGAAAATATTTTACGAATAATCGATTTTCGTTACTAAATCAAGTCAAAAATCGAATCAAATTTTTACGATTACACTTAGCTCATTTCTATAACTGTCAAACTGAAACGTCACGGAACGCTTCCTAGGTGAAAAAGACTATAGTTGCTAATCATTGCCAGTTTAAAAGGCCAATTATTATTTTTTGTTTACTTTAAGTAAGACTGATGTGTAAGCAATCTAACAAAACATGTTCTTAGGTATTTGAGTCATTAGCTATTTTTTTACAGACATTTAAAACTTACAATTTTCAGCTATTTTCGAAAACCATTTTCAAAATTATTTAAAAACAAAAACGGTCGGTGTTTTTTTTGTTCAAACCTTTTTAAAAACATGTTTGGTTATTACTCTTTCTTTTGAGGTATCAATTAAGCGGATATCTCACAAATTATTGAAATAAGGATCTACAAACCAAATTGTGAGAGAAAATTTGAAGCAACTTTCATAGAAAAAAAATGGTTTTGGCCGTCCTACCACGCGCGGTGGCCTTTTTTTTGGTCAGTGGAATTCCTCAGAAATTCTTAGAATTAAACTTTGAACACAAAACGTTTTTTTTTGTATTAAAGTTGCTACTAATTTTTTCAATCGCAATAGCACTAGCAGTCGCAATATCTCCTTTTTATAAATTCATTGTCTTGTTAAATACACAATGCTACCCTATGCAATGACTCCCAAGAAAGTCTAATTATAATGAACTTCACACTAAAATATTAAGATAGATATCAGATAGGAAATTCAAAATTTGGTTATTTACACTTTCTCTTTCCGCTATTGTAATGAGACACAATACCTAATTAATAAAGAAGCTTTTTCCAACTTTCTGAGCTTCCGTATTTTGAATTTGTTTTGTTTTGTACTCGGCCGGTGATTGGGTAGACTCAGACATACCAAAACGTTACAATAGTTCACATCTTAATAAAATAATAAATGTGAAAGACTGTGCGAGTGTTTGTTCCCTTACCACGTATCTCCATAAATACTTAACGTATTTAGATAAAATTTGGTGTGTAATAGTTTAGGTTCTAGAATGAGACATTATACTGTCTAATTTTGAAAGATTAACCTCTGAGGGAATTAAAAAGGGTACTAGTAGAAAATTATTATTCTTCGATACACTCATCTAAACTTGGTAAAAATAAACTGCAAAGTAAATCATTCATAAATTAATCACGTATTTTAAATTTTTTTAAACTTCCTTTTTTGACACATGAATTTCCATGCGGGTGAAGCCGTGGGGTGCAGTTTATAACGGTGGTGTTAAATAACACTCCGCAACGCCTGACGTTCCAAATATCTTGTTCCAGTGCGCCCAAGTAGCCACAAATGTTGTGGAACAGAAGCACCAGGTGTCCAGAGCCAAGAGGAGCAGAGCTCTTGGCAGCAGAGCGTTCAGAGGCAGCACAGTTTGGTTCACCGGCCTTAGTGGGGCGGGGAAGACCAGCATTGCCTTTGCTTTGGAGGCCTACCTTGTGTCCAAAGGTAAGGCTTAGATTTAGGGGACTTGCAGCCACAAATATCGACTTAGAAAGTTCAGATCACCGTTGCATGCAATCTTGCATCCAACTCATGCTGCAGAGACAATTTTGAAGACAGACTGAGGTTATTTGTATTTTTTTTTCAAAGGTAAAGATATAGATAATGTGTAGATAACTTAAGGTAACTCTGAGTATGAAGTGTGCATGATACGACAGGGAAAAATTTACAAGATTTCTTTAATGTAAATTTAAAAAATCCTGGCTGTACCATATAATGTGGATAAGTTGGGCCTCATGACTCTTTTCTGCTACATACTTTACTGAAAACAGGCCACTTTACCTACCCAAAGGCGGTATTGTCGATAAACTCTCGTTGGACAGTTTCCAAAATAGTTACCGTAAGATTTCCAATTCGTTTGAACCCCATCCCATAGTTCTACGGTACGTTTTTTGGCGATAATCCTGCGTGCTTGTGGAATTCGACTGAGAATGCTTCATCTGTCATGTTGTCCCTCTCAGATCATATTCGACCTGAGCAGAATAGCATAGCATTTCTTAAGAACGCTAGTTAACAAGCTGACAGGCGATCTCTACAGATAAAATTGTCTGCTGCTTTAATGTGTTAGTATTATCCATGTCTGCATGTGTAGACATGGACCAGGGCTTGGAATACCGGTATTTATAAATACCGGTTCGACTGACCTTGACATGGTACCGGTACCATAAGAATATATTCTTATGCCGGTACTTCTTTGGTATCGATACAAATTATACCGGTACTTTCATTGGTACAAAGTATCGGTAAAATTATCGATATTATGCTCGAAAAGTACAGGTACTTTTCAACAATTTTATTTTGTGCAAGCGAGAGAGAAAACTGATTAGAACAGAAGAACGAGACGACGCGAGAACCGCTTAGAATACCGGTACTTTAAGGCAAAGTACCGGTACTTCAAAAGTATCGATACTCGAATTTAACGAAATGAAAGTACCATTACTACCGTAAAAGTACCGGTATTATTGGAACCGGTATCAAGCCCTGCATGGAGCATGCGTATGTTTGTCTACGTCCTTGCACAATCAATCAGTGCATGCAATGGCCTCTGTAAAATTATCTTAGCCAGTTTTCTACTCCTCTTTGCTCTGTTTAATTTGCTGAACGGTGTAAGAATCAAATCAAATAATTTATTGATACCATACGTTATTTAAAAATTAAAACAATGCAACGATACTGACGTTTAAAGTATAAAACTGTGTCAGGTTCAGGATGCCAAGTCATCATCATATCAGCTGTAAAACGCCCACTGCTGGACATAAGCCTCCACCAAACGACGACGCCGCAAATAGCGGTTAGAGCCAAGGTGTACATGGGAGCTCTTCTATCGCCGCCATGCCATTTCAAATTAAATTACTGCATACCTATTTAAAACAAATTAGTTCTAGTTGCGAATTTCGAAATCAAACTTGTTTTAATCTAACTAGGCATTTTACTTTAAAATACTGTAGTAGTTTGACGATTTCATTATTTCCTTACTATTAAAGAAAAAGCCAAAGTTTGTATTATTGGACGTACTTATAGATTTAGTGATTTTTGTTAGTCTTTCATTCAAAAACTACAGAACGGATCAGGCTGAAGTTTTGAATAGACTCAGTTCTAGCACTGGAATGAAAAAGGCTACCTAATGTTCTTCTAACACCAATAATTTTAGTAGATACGAAGATAAGACATTGGTATAGCACGTTTTCTATTACATATGTTGTAATCAAACTATCTCAATATTCTAAACTCACAGCTAAATAATAGCATTGTTGACGCAATCAAACCTATTGACATCTATTCATTCGATTCAATATTGTTTAAGTCTTGATGAATGAAAGACAAAGTCTTTAATGAATGAAAATATTACTGAATCAAAACTGGGGGTCTACTTTTTTCAACGAAAAACGAACCTTCGATCGAAAGTTCGCGTAATTCCTACTCCGGTTTCATTTTTTTACGAAACTTCGTTCGAACGAAAATTGTTTGACATTTAAATTTTCTAAACCTACTCTGTTTCACGAAAGTTCGAAACGAACATTTGATTTTGACGGATCTTTGTTCGGAGTTTTAACCTCAAATCGACGAAACCAAAAGTGGTACCTTTTGATTTTCGTTTTTCTGATTTGATAAAGAAAATTGACTGAACTGAATGAAAGATTACTTTTAATTGTACCTGCTCTTCGTGATGAACGTTTGGAGCGTAAAAGAAACCATATTTGTCGCATTATAACGAGTTCTTTATAGTGTCTTGGGTAAATTACGTCAAAAGTAGTAATTGGTCAAATTCTAGTTGTTTAATTATATGTTTTGCTTAGATACAACAGAAAATAGTTATAAAACTACAGAATAGATGTAAAATTTAAAAACAAAGCGAAACATTTTGTTTATTAAAGAAAAATCCGTAATTGGCATGTTAAAAGACCTAGGGGAAGCAGGGAGAATGGCGATCACTTAAGGAAAATTTGCAATAACTTTTTTTACAAAGGTTTTATTTTAGAGAAGAATAAAAGGAACATTGGTTAAACTATCCAGTAATCAACATGCATTAAAACCACTTATCTATTTATCACACAAAATTGGTAGGGACTCGTACAAAAAAATATAGGTTTGACCGTCATTCTCCCTGAGCATGGGTAATGCCGGTCATGCAAAGGGGTAATGGCGATCAAAATTATTTGCTTATATATGACAATGGAGAACCATTTTGATTAATTATAATGATGAGATCAACGTTACTTTAACTTATTAAAAGACTACAATGATATTTGAGCATAAATGACTAATCTGAATTAAATGTTTCTATGAAAATATGTGATATCTAATCTTAGGTACATAAATCACAGATGTATCCTTTAGCAGAATCCAGAACACACTACATGAGACCATTGGCCGTATGTGGTGCATCGATACCACATCTCATCGTTTTGTCCGAATTCTTTGCAAATATTGCATTTTTTTTTCTTTCATCGTCATTACCTACATCCATATCATCATAACTATCGTCGTTGCAAAGGTTAGGATGATTTTCTTGCAAAACTTTGCGTTTGTAAGACTTTCTTGTCATATTTCTTACAGCTTTTTCTTGAGGCTTAGTTTTCTCAGCTCCTTTGGTTTTACCAATTTTCTTTGCCTTGACTTGACCGGTATAACCCCAAAAGACGGTTTTGCAATCAAGCTAAATTTTAACAAAACAGAGATACAATTATTAAGAAATGTTTACTATATTGTTTAAATTAATGTTTGAGCGCAAAGATAATGAATAGCAACATTAAATGAGTAAAATAAATCTGTACTTGCCGACAAACGCACTCAGCCGAAAATTAGATCCGGGCGGCCAGAAACAAACATACGCACCTCTCTCTCACGGGCAGCGAGCGGGCTGACCAAACTTATCGCTGCCTGCTTTTACGTCTCGCCCCCCTCCCTTCAGCCCGCGCACCGTATTTCTATGAACTGTATTTTGTTAGTTTTTTGAGTGACCGCCATAACCCCATGACCGGCATAGCCCCTGCTTACCCTACACATATCATTCGTTCAATTTCATTCACGAAAATTGTCTATGAATCCGAACTTTGTGTTTGTATCCGAAAATGAAAGAGAGTAGGTTCATCACCGAAACTTCGTTTAAAATTCGTTCGTTTGCGAACCTTCGTTTCAAAGAAAGCGGGTTGACGCCCTGTGTTTCGATTTGAGAATGAAATGTTAAACCTGTTTCATAAACATGTAGGTACCTTGTTCTTAGGTATATTATGCAGCGTGTAACTGACCTACATTTCTTGGTACTTCAGCAATAAATGCCCTGAAGTTTAAACATGCGAATTGTAAACCTCATAGCTGTAACTAAAGTTCACTGTTCTTGCAAATATCTATCTTCTGCCGTGGAAATAAGATTTATAAATCAATGGTAGGCTTAGTTAATAGGGTTGTGTGCATATTCACATGCGAAACACCGTGTCGTTGTTATGATTGGTTGCATGTAGGTATGTATGTGAGTTTGATCTAATACTCACTGCTGATTACTATGAACAACATGAAATATTGCTTGTAAAGGCAAATTGTTCGTAACATTAACATACCAACAAGGTTAAACATATTTACAAGTATGTAAATCCTACAACTGCATAATTGCGTAGTTACTCACTTCTGCTCGCGGCTTTGCTCACTTTTTGTTCGAATTCAATCTAGCCTTATATTTTTCAATTAAGTATTTTAACTAAACCCGTACCCGTAGTGTGCGCATCCTTTGTGGTGAAAATCTTGCATTTGCCACAACTAACGACATGTGTTGAGGTGAATTTCCCATAGGCTTTACATTTGTTTAACATGTTGGTTTGTTTAACATGTGGACTAATATGGGTTGATGATGAATGAATGAATAGAACTTTGGATAGGTGGCGCTAGCAATTAATAGTAAATCAATCGTGATTTCATCATCATCCTCTGGACACACTAGGCCTCTCCTATAGTTGCGTCAAATTGCGTCCCTGAGCCACTTAATAGGCTAGTTTCCTGAAAAAATCTAAGTAGTCCGTCTTTTAGATTTTCGAAAAGTATTGTAAACCTACGTACTTCTTCATTCCTCAATCACTACATAGTATAAAACAAAGTCGCTTTTTCTGTCCCTATTTCCCTATGTCCCTATGACTGCTTAAAACTACTAAACTAATCTTTAAAACTACGTAACGGATTTTGATACGGTTTTTTTAATAGATAGAGTGATTCAAGAGGAAGGTTTATACTTATAATAAAACCGAGCGAAGCCGGGGCGGGTCGCTAGTTAAACATAAAATTATCAAGATATCGCCCGTTAAGTTCCGCTTGATGAAATTTTTTATTGTATGAACCACTACAATATCCTCGGCCCATCGACTGAATAGTCTTTAACCTATCATCCTTTACGCACCACCAACTCTAAATAAAATTATATCTATGGTTCGGTTGCCCCCGAAGAAACTACAATATCCTCGGCCCATCGACTGAATAGTCTTTAACCTATCATACTTTACGCACCACCAACTCTAAATAAAATTATATCTATGGTTCGGTTGCCCCCGAAGAAACTACAATATCCTCGGCCCATCGACTGAATAGTCTTTAACCTATCATCCTTTACGCACCACCAACTCTAAATAAAATTATATCTATGGTTCGGTTGCCCCCGAAGAAACTACAATATCCTCGGCCCATCGACTGAATAGTCTTTAACCTATCATCCTTTACGCACCACCAACTCTAAATAAAATTATATCTATGGTTCGGTTGCCCCCGAAGAAACTACAATATCCTCGGCCCATCGACTGAATAGTCTTTAACCTATCATCCTTTACGCACCACCAACTCTAAATAAAATTATATCTATGGTTCGGTTGCCCCCGAAGAAACTACAATATCCTCGGCCCATCGACTGAATAGTCTTTAACCTATCATCCTTTACGCACTACCAACTCTAAATAAAATTATATCTATGGTTCGGTTGCCCCCGAAGAAATTGTTTCCCGCAATAAGGCCGTCTGTTGTACCGTTTTTATTTGATAAGGTTTAGATATTTCATTTAATGATTATTTTAATGTCAAAAAGCTAAAATATACTGTTAATTCATTCCTTCATCATGTACGTTTACACGTATTAATTTGTTCGCCCAGGAATACCAGCATACGGCCTCGATGGAGACAACGTGAGGACCGGCCTGAACAAGAACCTCGGCTTCTCCAAGGAAGACCGCGAGGAGAACATCAGGCGGGTGGCAGAGGTGGCCAAGCTCTTTGCTGATAGCGGAGTGGTGTGCCTTTGCAGTTTTGTCTCGCCTTTTGCTGAGGTAAGATAACAAAACAGGCGTTACAACTCATTTGCCATACGGCCTCGATGGAGACAACGTAAGGACCGGCCTGAACAAGAACCTCGGCTTCTCCAAAGAAGACCGCGAGGAGAACATCAGGCAGGTGGCAGAGGTGGCCAAGCTCTGCTGATAGCGGAGTGGTGTGCCTTTGCAGTTTTGTCTCGCCTTTTGCTGAGGTAAGATATAACCAAAGAAAACAAAACAGGAGTTACAAGTTTACATGTCCTCACTGTAAAACACAGTCGCTTTCTCTTTCCCTATGTCCCTATTTCCTTATTTTATTTATTTATTTTGGTTTATTCGGAGAACAAACAGTAATAATTTAACCTTAAAAAATAACTCTTAACCATTAAAATGTCCCTATGTAGGTATGCTTAAATCTTTAAAACTACGCAACGGATTTTGATGCGGTTTTTTTTAAATAGATAGAGTGATTCAAGAGGAAGGTTTATACGTATAATAAAACCGTGCGAAGCCGGGGCGGGTCGCTAGTTAGCTATAACTCATTTACGATCATTAAATCTACAGTAAAGTTCTTCACAATGGACAATGTTTGTAAACAACTCAATTGAAAAAAATAGAAAATTAAAACAAACAGTCTTAATCATTGCAGGAAAGAGCTTAAATCGATAAGTAGTTCAAATTCTATCTTATACTTATGAAGAAAGTACCAAATTTTTAGAGGCAATGTCTAATAATATTACATCTTCAGTTTAGTTTCATCCAGAGAATATGTATACATTAGATGTCAGCAGATTTTAGTAAAAACTGTTGCTAGATCCGAACGGCTATGTCATAATCTACTGCTTCTGGGTAAGTTGTAGGTATCTGAGATAGTAAAAGACACTAAAATGTATGGTTAGGTACTAAAAGCCCGGTAGTATATTGCTTAGGTACGAATGTTGATTTAACAGCCAGTCACTTTTCAAACGCCATGGCATATTCCAATGATTACGGATGCATGCCTTCGGGTCTTGAATTTTAATGGTGTCACGCAACGACATAAAAAAATTAAAAAACAAAATTACTAGATATTTTAGTGCACATCAGAATTTGCAGCAAATATGGCCTCCACTCAGCATCATGCTGGAAATCGTATAGTTGTGTCACCTCTAGACTGTTTATAACCTTCTGCAGTTAGTTCAATTTTTTCGATTGTACATACCACTTTTAAATTCTTTAGATTATTTTATTGTAAGTAATTTTTTTTTTTTTTTTTTTTTTATTAAACGCACAATATACACCACAATCTTTTAAGAGGTTTCATAAAGCTAAATCAAAACTTGATTGCAACATAAACATAGGTATGTACGTGCTGCTATAATATTTATTTTATTTATTTATTCATTAATCATAACATCATTACAGGTTTTTTATTACATATATTTATCGAGTAGCTAGAATTATTTAATTACTATAAATTTTAATAAAGATGTAGGTTTAATAATTAAATACATAGGAAATTATGCAATCGGGCCTTCAATTAAATGGTCTCAGTCAAGGACAGAAAAAATTGTATGGCTAAACTGAGAGTTTACACATAGCGAATAAGGTGGCTACATAATGAGAAAGCCGAATTTGCCACGCTTTTAACTACATAAACTTTCATCAACACAATGTGCCATAAAAACTACATGAGCTATTCAAAAACAAACATTATGAACTAGGATTTTCTCACATACTAATATGAATTAGTTTGAGCCCGCAGTTTCGCTCACGTTCTATATAAACAATCCTTATCACTCAGGGATAATTAACCTTTTCAATAGTGAAAGTGTTACCTGTATTGGACCATTATTTCCGGGGATTACATCTAACAAACTCGCTAAATTTACCTCTACGCCTATTGATTTTCGAAACCAAGGGGTCAACTTTTGATGTTGGTATAATTTGCATTTCGAATATCTTTCTTTCATCTACACTTTCGCTGTAAAAACTGCATGAGCTATTCTTTGAATTTACTCTCATTATAACATATAGGTACACATTGGTAATTTGGTTCTGCCCGTGGTTTCACACACCTTTTTCCAGTCCTGTCCTGTCTTAAGTATGAATATTTAATTTTAATTTTCCGCGCAATTCCTGACAATAACAACACAACATAAAATTATTATTAGCGTAATCGCGCCAGCCGTTCACGCGTGATGCCGTGACCAGGGGATATAGGGATTCATCACTACATAGTATAAAACAAAGTCGCTTTTTCTGTCCCTACACCCCTATGTCCCTTTGAATGCTTAAATCTTTAAAACTACACAACGGATTTTGATGCAGTTTTTTTAATAGATAGAGTGATTCAAGAGGAAGTTTTATACGGATAATAAAACAGTGCGAAGCCGCTAGTTTTTATATATAAAGCAAGGTGTATATTTAAAAGATGTGTTTGTTACAGGATCGCGAGGTGGCTCGTAGAATCCACACCGACTCTCAACTGCCTTTCTTCGAAATATTCATCGATACCCCTCTGGAAGTTTGCGAGCAGAGAGACACTAAAGGACTCTACAAGAAGGCTAGAGAAGGCTCTATCAAGGTAAGTGTTGATGTATAGGACTATAAGAATGTTAGAGAAGGCTCTATCAAGGTAAGTGTTGACGTATAGGACTACAAGAATGCTAAAGAAGGCTCTACCAAGGAAAGTGTTGAGGTACAGTACTATAAAAATGCTAGTTAAGGCTCTATAAAGGTAAGTGTTGACGTATAGGACTCTATAAAAATGCTAAAGAAGGCTCTATCAAGAAAGTATTGACGTATAGGACTCTATAAGAATACTAGAGAAGGCTCTATCAAGGTAAGTGTTGATGTAGAGGACTATAAGAATGCTAGAGAAGCCTCTATCAAGTAAGATGTTGACGAATAGGATTCTATAAGAATGCTATAGAAGGCTCTATCAAAGAAAGTGTTAATGTACAGGACTATAAGAATGCTAGAGAAGGCTCTATCAAGTTAAGTGTTGACGAACAAGACTATAAGAATGTCAATTCGCTAATCCAGCTTCTTCATCTACTATGCCGAGTTCACTTCAGCCAGCAACCTCATGTAGTACACACACATACCCTAATTAGGGTGTATATATTATCGTAAATGTAATTTCTTGTACTCGTGTCTCTGTGTATTAAATAGACTCTGTATATCACACAAACAATTATTCTAACCAACCCGCAGTAGATAAAAATAAAGACATAAATAAATACAAAACCAATTGTTCCAGGGCTTCACAGGCATAACGCAGGCGTACGAGAGGCCTGAAGACCCGGAGATGGTTGTTCAGACCGTCGGGCATTCCATCGAGGAATCCACCATGCAGGTTGTCAAGCTGCTTGAGGCTAATGTGAGTTGAATCTACTTTTGAACCTATTTTCTGTTAAGATAATTTATATACTAGACGGGAGTTTTGATGTAAAGGCTAGGTAGGACTATACTCGATTTTTTAAACTCACGCGATCAGAACATATCACTACATAGTATAAAACAAATTTGAGAAGTCATTTATTGTTCAATACAATAATAAATTATACTCCTGCTTTAAACAATACTCTAACAATGATCTCTGTGCCAACCAGCCCGGTAAGCGACCGGGTCGGCACTACCAGGGTCGTTGAAACAAATTTTTGAAACGACCCCGGTGCCGGGGCGGGCCGACCGAAATCGCTGGGAGCGACTCGCTTTCTCTGTCCCTATGTATGCTTCAATCTTTGAAACTACGCAACGGATTTTGATGCGTTTTTTTAATAGATAGAGTGATTCAAGAGGAAGGTTTATACGTATAATAAAATCGTGCGAAGGTGGGGCGCTCGCTAGTTGTAAATATTCACGGGTATTTATCCTTATATATAGACGACTCATCTTCATCCCTTGACTACGACACAGTGTGAACCTGAATAATCAGAATAATAATCAGAATAATCAATTTATTGGTAAGAGTTTTACAAGTCAATTATATCAGTCGAAATTACAATTAATAAATTAAATTTAAATTACATTAAAGTAATTAATTTAAAATTGCATTAAAAATTAATCGCATTAAAAATAAAAATAAAATTAATTTAATTACAAATAATAACAATAATTACATTAAAACTAATAACTAATTACATTTGTAGAAATTCTTCGACATTATAGAACGCCTTCTCGATGAGCCACAATTTAAGCTTGCGCTTAAGGAAGAGAGGCTTGGTGCAGATACTATCTGCTCCGGTAGTTTATTATATAGGGAAGGCCCCAGCACGTGCGTTAGTCTGTCAAACTTAGACATTCTGTGCGACACCGCAGACAGCTTGCTCGCTCCTGTTGAAACGTCGGGAATAATTGGTAAATTGACGCTATAAATACCCGTGAATATTTATAAAAAAGACTATACTCGGTTCTAGAATTCTTAGTTTTTTTTTGTATACAGAAGAATAACAAAATGAAAAAAATGAAAAACTGGCGGTTTTTTATGACACTGGTATGATCTAAATGCTTTTAAACATTTATTTTTCCTGTCGTTTTTTTTAACTTATTTTGACCATTTTTGCTGTTGTGTGCGTTGTTTTTAAAGCCCCCAGTACACAGTGGCCTGTGATGGGCCACGCTTTGCAATGCACCATTGCAGGCCACGATCACTTGGTGTTCACACAATGGCCCATCGCTCATTGCTGCCTGGCAAACCACTTGCGATGGACGTCGAATTCGACGTAATTAGTAATTACGGCTGCGGCTAATTATTTGTATACTGTTTACAAGTATGACAGAGGTGTGTACCATCACAAAGTTATTAAAAAGAACACAAAAATGTACTATCCCGGTCAGCAGCCGGTGACGAACTAAACAATGGCCGACTGTGTAAACACCACAGGCCATGCTACGCCACGATTCCTTTGAAGTGTGCCCAAAAAACCGACAACTCCCCGATTGCGCGCCACGATTGAAAATTGTCCGCCATCATACACCATTACCCCCTGTACACAATGGCGATGGCCTGTAGTGGGCCAGCATGGGCCATTGTGTACTGGGGCCTTTATGATGAACTTGCTTTAGTTTTATTTTTACCAGTTTTAATTAAAGTTAATTTAAAAAAAATGCTATAATATAATACAAACGTCAATCTGCCTCGCACCTCTGGTTTCTTATCTTCTCTATTATTTGTTCCTTTCCCAAATTTGCTAATTAATTTTGCCAATCAAAAGAGTTTTATTTTCGTTTTATCGCGGAAGCAAATTACTTGCGGGTTTAATTTGAATTTTTAATTATAAATCAAAGCTTTAGGTACCCTTCTCTCTGAAAATCAAGGAAACAATAAAAATCGTGAGAAATCTAGATTGAAAACCATTCTCATAAAGTAATCAGGAAACTGTATAAGTACTTATGCTGTTATCCTTTTTCACTGTGTTCAATTATTTTTATGTATTGTAATTTTTGTTTTTATTGAGTGTCCGTAGGTAATAAAACTTAATAAGTAGGTAAAAGAATTGTAATAAAGTACCTACCGTGATATTAGATATAAAAGAACCTATTGTTAGTTCTCTGACGCTATATTCAGCTCCACAGACGATATTTTTATTTTATATCCTTTACTTTCTGATATAAAATAAACTAACGACAGCCTATATACAGGGTGTTAGTGTGAACAGCGTTATCCTTGAAACCAGAGGTTCAGCATCATGAGTAGAGTCCAAAACCGATGAAAAATAATTATTCTATTTTTAATTAGTGTATCGAATATTTTTGTTTCAAAAATAAATTAAAAATAGAATAATTTATTTTTGAAACAAAAATATTCGATACACCTTCTAGTGTATCGAATATTTTTGTTTCAAAAATAAATTAAAAATAGAATAATTATTTTTCATCGGTTTTGGACTCTACTCATGATGCTGAACCTCTGGTTTCAAGGATAACGCTGTTCACACTAACACCCTGTATATACGCATGTGCAACATATATTCTTCATATCATCAGTTATATATCATAGCACGTCTATCCCTTAAGACGTGCTAGAATATATCGCTTAGATTGGACTTAAGCTAGTACAATCTTAAGCCCCGAACACTCAAGATTAAAGCACATTTCAAATTGACGAATGTTTGATAGTTTTGCACTTAGTTTTGTATAAACAACTGTCAATTAAGTTGAATTGCGTTTGGGTATTCAAAGATTAGTTTAATTAATGCATTACCACGTACCTAGTACGAACAGTAAATGTGTGCTACGAAGGTCATCCATCATCATTTCAGCGCGGTATAATGCGAACGTATTCGGTTTAATCTCGAAACCCATGCTTACCATTTCTAATGAACTGAATCGAGTAGGACGGAGAACACTGAAATAATGCGATATATTCGATTCTAGAGATTCTGACTGCGTCTCTGCTCGCGACTTTATAATAAAAATCCTGAAGCGGGATTAGACTAAAATGTTATTCCAGGTTTAAAACTAAATCTACGAAAAATTACAGCCTGATCCATATAGAAATGTTGACGTGAAGCGGTAACAAAGTTACAAGGTCTTACATTTACAGTATTAGTGTGACATTTTATATACTGAAATATGAATTTTCTTACCAGGGCATCATCCCATGCTTTGAGAACAAAACGACCGGTGTCGAGGAGCTGTTCATCTACGGAAACAGACTGTCTAGCGCTTTAGAAGAAGCTTCGAGACTGCCACAAATTGAACTCACTACTCTCGACTTGCAATGGGTACAGGTATGTATTAAATAATAATATAACAATCATGTACAGACAAACACAAAAGTGGCTGAACATTGTCAATTTAAGCAACTGTTTGACATACAAGTCGAAAAGCTTTGTTCAGTAAGCGTTAGATTGGATATATTCTTTTCTGGCTCAATCGTAATAATACTGAATAATTATTAATTTTTCAATAAGTAATTCGATAGAATTAAACTTGCTGTGGAAACAAAAACATAGCACTGATTTCTTAAAAACACTGGATAAAAAGTACAGTGGGATAAAAGTACAGGTATGTACAATAATATCTAAAAATCATGTAACCACAGAAGTTGCTAAACATTAACGATCTAAGCAACTTTGTTTCACGTTGATTTCCAGAGCTCATAAGAGTCAAATGAGCTTTGTACAGATAGGCTATATTACCTAAAAGAGAATAATTATTTATATTTTTAATAAGTCGATTTTTAATAAGCATGCTTTTCAATAAGTGTTTATGTTTATAGCATCTTATATTAAACTAATGTATATTATCGTAAACAGAGATAATCATTATCATCGTTATCTTTATCATCAGGTGCTATCAGAGGGCTGGGCGCACCCACTCAAAGGATTTATGCGAGAAGTAGAGTATTTGCAAGTAAGTACTGTCCTTTTTAGTTTGGTATTCATAAAACAAACTTCTTCCGTACCTTATGCCACGCTAAGTAGGGTCGGCACGGCACAACATGTATTCTTCTTCCATTCTGCTCTGTTATTCGTCATCTTTACCGTAATACAGTGCTAAACTAGTACGGAAGACAGTCACTCGACCACGGGTAACAACCTACACCTAGATCGAAATAAGTTTCAAAATAAAATTGTTATTGTAACCCTGAATGTTTTTGTCCTAAAATTTAAATAAACTTCACTATCTCCGACTCTCCGTATTCACACCTTTATTAAGCATGTACTTATTCACACAATCCATCCATAATATGTACTTACTCATAAAACAATATTGATAATAATATTATTGTCTATTGATAAAGATGTAAAACCCCCAAAGTTGGATAAACATATCTTGGGGAAATTGATAGCGCTTGTTGTCGTGCTTCAAGTTGTCGAGATAATCTATGATTATCTTTTCAAAAGACTTCAAAAAAACTTTTTTTTTCCAATCCACACAGCATCATCTAGCCCCAAGATAAGCAGAGCTTGTATTATGGGTACTAGATGACTGATATACCTAATACTATAACATTACATAGATTTATTTTACTATACATAGAAAACACCCAGAACCCCGGAACAAATATTTGCAGATCGCACAAACATATGCCCCAAGGCGGCAAACGAACCCGCAACCTTCAACGTCGCATTCGGACCTTCGCCCACCGCGCTACATCAGTCAATTTACTGTAAACGCTATATGAACCTCTCACATAAATCCTCTTTTCCCAGACACTCCACTCAAACTGCCTTACACTTCCCGACGGATCAATCATCAATCAATCAGTGCCCATCGTCCTACCCGTCACGGAGAACGTAAAGGAAGGTCTGACAGGGTCCGCAGCGGTGGCGTTAACACATCAAGGCAGGCCCGTCGCGGTGTTAAGAGCGCCGGAGTTCTACCCGCATAGGAAGGAAGAACGCTGTAGCCGGCAGTTTGGGATATATCACACAGAGCATCCTTATATCAAGGTTCGTAAAGTCTATTTTCAACTGTAACAATTCGACTGTTTTTTTTTTTGTGTAATGCTAGATTTTTTCTGGGTGGACTGATTTTGATGTTTCTACTGGCTTTTGTAAGCTGCTTGTGGTGTGTCCCCATTAAAATTTGGTCACGATGAGTCTTAATAATGCAAATTATTTGTATAGAAAATGATTATTTGTAGAGTAATTTTAATTCGATTGTTTTGAACATTAAAATTTCTTTTTATATTAATATTTTTTTTAATAGTTGTACATTATTGTACTGTTGAAACTTAAAAGATTTGGTTACTTAAAAGCTAGTGTTCCACAAAACTCTTACAATCTCAACTTTATCAAAGGTAACCCTGTGTATTATATGTTTCAGATGATAAAAGAAGCAGGCGAGTGGCTGGTAGGCGGCAACCTGGAGGTGTTCGAGCGTATACGCTGGCACGACGGTCTGGACTCCTACCGACTGACGCCCAACGAGCTCAGAGAGAAGTTCCGGGAGTTAGGGGCAGATGCTGTGTTTGCATTCCAGGTATTATACTTACTGTTTTACTGGTATTTATCTATATAGATATAAGAAGCAGGCGAGTGGCTAGTAGGCGGCAATTATATCACTTCATAGTATAAAACAAAGTCGCTTTTTCTGTCCCTATGTCCTTATGTCCCTTTTAGGGATGTGTCGTCGACTGCTTTTCAGTCGACGAAACGAGACCGTTTATCGTCAACGATAAACTAGTTTATAAAACAGTCTAATTTTCGACTAGTTTATGCCGTTGTTCGTTTAGGACATGAACGATCGTTGAACGTTGATTCACTGATTGATTGGTAAACAACGACTAGAAAAAACTGTTTATCTTACTTCTTTCTTACTACTATAATAAATTAAACTAGTTTATGCGTGGACTGTAAACTAGTTGACGGCAACAAAACAGTCTAAATAAACTGTTCGTTCATTCAACGACCACCCCTAGTCCCTTTGAATGCTTAAATCTTTAAAACTATGCAACGGATTTTGATGCGTTTTTTTTAAAAGATAGAGTAATTCAAGAGGAAGGTTTATATACTTATAATAAAACCGTGCGAAGCCGGGGCGGATGGCTAATATATAATATTGAAACGCCCGCAGATTCATTTTAGTGGATTTCAGTCGTAGCCAATTAAGGGAAAGTTAATATAGGAGCTATATGACTCAGAGCATTAGGGGAGGCCTATGTCCAGCACTGGACTTGTACGTAGGTTGATGATGATTCCTATCTATATTCAAATAATATGATGTGCAGTGCTTAGCCATTTTTTATATTTAACGCTGCAATAATAATAATAAATATTTATTGCACGCGGCAAGACCCATTTTAATGAAATCGAACAATTCATGAAAAAACCGTATAATTTACATAAAAAAGATAGGTATATACGAGTTGATCGTTTACTACTATTTCACAATCTATGGCCTATTCTTATTGAAGACAAGACGTACGTATCTATTCTGTAGAGTTGTCCTGCATAATTTGAGCCTTATTAAATATGCATAAGGTTTTTATTAATGTCGTCAATAAAAGTAACTCTCGAGTGTAGTGTAAAAATAATAAACCCCTTTTATTACTATAATAAAATAAAATTTACATTAGTAATTATTAATAGAGCAATACTTAATTTATATCATAACTAGCGACCCGCCCGGCTTCGCACGGTTATTATACGTATAAACCTTCATCTTGAATCACTCTTTAAAAAAAAGCGGCGGGTCGCTAGTTACATATATATGAAGCTCAAATTACTTTTTATCTTCCCAGCTCCGAAACCCCATTCACAACGGGCATGCCCTTCTAATGCAGGATACCCACAGACAGCTTACGGAAAGAGGATACAAGAAACCTGTTCTTCTGTTACATCCTCTTGGTGAGTCTATTTATTATCAAATATACAATGTGTCCGGTTACCGGTTTCGGAGATTTCGGTAGGGGGGGCGGGGGGTCGGATCTTTCATATCAAATATACAATGTGTCCGGTTACCGGTTTCGGAGATTTCGGTAGGGGGGGGCGGGGGGTCGGATCTTTGATATCAAATATACAATGTGTCCGGTTACCGGTTTCGGAGATTCGGAGATTTCGGGTGGGGGGTGAGGATCTTTCTGTTTCTCTCTCCAAGATGAAATGGCGGCCATTTTGTTTTCATGGCATGGGTACTGCCCATGCCCTGCTTATTTCGGTGAAGAATATGAAATATCCAGTCTTATTTATTACTACTACTATACTTTATTACTACTTAGGGTTTCACCCGCGGTTATTCCCGTTCCCGTGGGAATTCCGGGATAAAATATAGCCTATGTGTTATTCCAGACTATAATCTATCTCTGTGATCAAATTTCATCGATATCCATTCAGTGTTTTTTCGAGAAAGAGTAACAAACACCCATCCATCCATACTTACAAACTTTCGCGTTTATAATATTAGAAGAATTAAGGTAAGTTAAGGGGTGCTATCCGTGAATGTTAAACAGATCTTTATACTTATTATCAGTAGGTATAGATTACTGAAGGTGATAGAGCGGTGTTTTTGCATATTGGGAGCATACGAAAACAAGTCCTTATCGAAAAACAATTCCTTATCGAATTGTTAAGGGGGCTATCTATCCGTGAAAGATAAACAGGTTGAATCTTATCCTTAATATCAGTAGGTATAGATTACTGAAGTTGCTTATTAATACAGACAGAAGCATTTATTGGTTACCCCTCAAATAGCTAAAGTGTACATTTGTCGTCCGACCGATTTACAAATCTTTTGCTCAAATTCTAAGAAACAAAAATGTTATCACCAAGTGGGGATCGATCCAGACATCCAATCGCTCGCATCACATGTAACAACTTCACTAATCAACTAAGCCAATGAACTAGTTATCGAAAGCTCGAAATTTTTTGTTATTAATGTTCGGCAGCGGATTTTATTTACGATATCTGGATAAGAAAAAATATGAGGGTAGATCTGAATACAATCTTGGTGAACAAAGAAAAGGTTACTGCCATTCTCAATTCGAGTATTTACTTGGTGATTTTAATTGTTAAAGAATTGAAGAATATTAAAGAAATGGTGCATATCAGTAGATAGATAGAGATTAGATTTGATTGATCGATTAGTGCAGGTTCAAATCCCGGCGAGGCATAAAGATAATATCTTTATGCATATATTATATGGGCGAAACAAGTTTTGAGTTCCTTTGCATTAGCATTTGGATTTTTGGATAGGAAAGAAAGAACTTCTCGAAGTGTCCACAGTGATCAGAATTCTGCCTTTCAATTCTGTCGACGAATTAGCATTGCCATTCAACGTGGAAATGCTGCCAGCATTCTTGACTTAGACTTAAGAAAATTTACCTATATACTTAAGTTTAGTTGTAATACTATGTCAATTTGTTGTCAATTGTCGTTCTGTTTTATTTTTAAATAATGTACTACTTTATTTTCCAGGCGGTTGGACGAAAGACGATGACGTGCCTCTCGAGACGCGCATCCTTCAACACAAGGCCGTGCTGAACGAACGAGTGTTAGACCCGCAGTCGACTGTACTGGCTATCTTCCCATCGCCTATGATGTACGCTGGACCTACAGAGGTTAGTAAAGCTGTGTTATATCCTGCTGCCTTAGGGTGACAAAACTAAATCGAGCTGTGCTTCGCTGTACTGCTCTGTGCTATGTTTGGTCAACTCATTGACGCAGCACAGCACAGCGCAGCACAGTATGGTTTGTTTGTATTCTCATTAAAATATTAGACGAGCGAGTTGACGTTGACACAGCACAGCGCAGTACAGCGCAGCACAGCTAGATTTAGATTTGTCACCCTTATACTGAAACTTTAAATCGATTACTTGAAATCGATTATCAGTTAATTTCAAATAGAATAACAGTGTTACAATCGTAGTCAAGGCTAGGTTTCAAATGTTAAAATGAATCGATCTCGATTATCAGTTGAGGTAGACACTAAGCCCCCTGGTCCTTTTATATAAGTAATCAAATATATTGACTTAACTTTTTGGTTTATAATTATACAAAAAAAAAAAATTTTGCTGGACAATTCACATAACATTAAGCCTTGTTATGGGTACTAGATACATGATTATATTTGATACATAATATAGATATTGTGCGAATAGGATAGGATTTCGCGTTCAAAGGTGCGCTTACGTCTTTCCAAAAAGGTTAGATCTAACCTTTTTGGAAAGAGGTCACGTAGGTATTTCTTTTATTATCCTTTATTTAAATCTTTATTTATTAAAATGGAGTTTTGTGTCACAGTGACTATGTCACTCCCATAAGAGATCATTTTGTTATAGTACATGGCAAAAAAACACAAACAACAAAAATACTTAACAATAACATTTACCTAAACAATTCACAAATAAAGCTCAACTCATTTTGGCTTCCTCGGAGTACGGGGAAAACAAAATGCTATTACAGATACCTACGCTAAAATCATACAAACATCTGATGTCTTGTCGTTGTGCCTCGTTCCGGACACACTCCGTCAAAACATGATATATATCTTCTACCATGTTACATTCTGGGCAAATAATCACTACATAGTATAAAACAAAGTCGCTTTTTCTGTCCCCATGTCCCTATATCCTTATGTCCCTTTGAATGCTTAAATTTTAAAAACTACGCAACGGATTTTGATGCGTTTTTTTAATAGATAGAGTGATTCAAGAGGAAGGTTTATACGTATAATAAAATCGCGGGTCGCTAGTAATATTATAAACGTAAAAGTTTTTTGGATGTATCTCTTTAACGCATAAACTACTGAACGGATCGGAGTAAAATGTTGAATAGACGAAGTATGAAACATAGACTTTCATCCCATAAATCAGTTCCCATGGGAAATAAATAGCCTTAAAACCTTAACATAGAAATAACGCATGCGAACCCGCGGGTAGTTAGGCGGCGTCCTAATTGGGAGCGATCGTACGATGGCGCGATGCGTTTTTTATCTCACGATCAAAGTGGTCGTGCGATGACCTAACAGGTGTCCTAATAGATCGCGCGATGTCCCTCGTGTGATGCCGTCCGCGATGTTGACGCCCCTCGCGCGTCAACGCATCGCGTAGGTAACCGATTAGGACACTCAAAATTGATCTGTTACTTTGATTACATGATCGCACGATCAAAGGCATCGTACGATCATTATTAAGCATTTTATGTGCTCGCACGATTACTTGCGAGGTTCAAATAGGACACTTTGATGAAATCTGTATGTTTGAACACATCGCACGACGAGAACGCATCGTGTCATCGTACGATCGCTTCCAATTAGGACGTCGCCTTATTCATAATTTGATGACATCATCAGGTACAATGGCACGCGAAAGCCCGTATGAACGCAGGAGCGAACCACTACATAGTCGGGCGCGACCCCGCCGGCTTACCGCATCCGGCCGGAGGTGGGGACCTTTATGATCCGAGGCATGGAGGCATCGTACTCAAGAATGCACCGGGCTTGAACGAGCTAGAGGTAAAACAACCTTATTGTTATAGATTTAAGGTTGATTATTTTGGAGACAACGGTCGGATGAGAATCTGGCCGGAGGTGGAATCCTTTATGATCCGAGGCATGGAGACATTGTACTCGAGAATGTACCGGGCTTGAACAAGCTACTACTAACAACCTTATTGTTATAGATGTAAGGTCGTCTGATTCTCTATGTTTAAAAAACATGTTTTAAAATTATTAAAATGTACCTACTCACACCTTTAATAAGGCGTATATGTATGCACCATAGATATGTGACAATGTTGCCAACAAAGAATCTGAATAAAAGCTATAATTTGTCGTAGATTATTCCGTTCCGTGTCGCCGCCTACGACACATCCGTCAGCAAGATGGCTTTCTTCGACCCGACGAGGAAAGAAGACTTTGACTTCATCTCTGGAACAAGAATGAGAGGTAAACTATTTTTGACTTTGATCAAATATACCCTAGATGCAAAATTATTTAATTACACAAGGCACAAAAACGGCTTGAGTTTACTACACCTTCCTTCCAATTGAAACATCCTTCTTATGGATAACGCAAAAAAAATAAGCGAAGACGTTTACATTTTGAATAATAATCAACATTATTGCAGTAATGTAAGGTTGATATTCCAGAAATACCTAACGTCTTTATGACGATTTTGCTCTGCGCAATTGACGAAAACTCAGAACATTATTTTGATGTTTTCGATGTCGTTTAGTGTAATTAAACTTTATCTTCATACGTGCAAATTACTAATTGCATAAAACAGTGTTTATTATTGGATAATAGCACTTGTTTTTTGGTTACTTTTGGCGTGCTTATGCTAAATATAGGGTACTAGCGACCCGCCCCAGGCTTCGCATGGGTGTATTATACATATAAACATTAATTTTGATACATTCTTATCTATTAAAAAACCGCATAAAATTCCCTTGCGTAGTTTTAAAGATCTAAGCATACATAGGGACAGACTTTAGCGGGAAAAGACTTTGTTTTATTCTATGTAGTGATATTTGATCGAAGATTTTGATATTAACTTGCATCTGTCTGTGGTTTTGTTCATCTAATCAAGTAGTTAATAATCATTTTTTTTCCAGGTTTGGCTAAATCAGGTAAGGAGCCGCCTAAAGGCTTTATGGCACCCAGCGCGTGGAAAATACTGTCTGAATATTACCAGGCGCTAAAATCCAAGATGGACACTAACTAAATTATCAGAAAACTATCAAACTACCCACTAAAGACAAAAAACTCTATAAAATATTTCTGAAATACTTTTTCGTCTTATCAAAAAGCTTATAAATATAAAAATAATGAGCGGCAAACATCGATATTTTAATGTGACTATAGTTACGATGATCGATCGATTAGTAGATCAAAAAGTGTTCAGACCTAGTGAAGTTAAGAATTAGTCAAAATTATTCTTCCTTTAGGTTAATCATTGAAATTATTTTTTATTCAGTATTGAAATTCTTTGTTGAGGCATATCATTGTTCTTAGCCAATTTTAATTTTATTTTTAAAAGAAAAATATTTATTTAGTTTTAATTTACATATTTTCTAACAGCTTTCACTGCACTTAAAACGCTTACTATAAATGACAATGATGACAATGAAAAATCATGTTAAAAAAGTAGTGTACCTATATTTTCAACATTTTGTAATGTTTTTTACGCTGGTTTTTAATTCAAGTGGAACATATTTAAGCATTTATTTATTACACAAATTGCTTATCGGCCATTTTAAGTATACAATTTCAACAAGTTTATTTTTTGGTTGTATTATTTTGGTTAGTGCTTACGCCTTTATGGATTTTAGAATTATTATAAAGTACACTAGGTACATTAATTTTAGTGCAATTACGTGCAATATTTTCTACTATACTCAAGGAGGTCACATTCCCACAATCATGAGATTATTTCAAAATACACATTCCAATCGTGTATTTATTTTATACAAACTCTTAACTCAAATATATACACTTTATTGACCATAAATTTAACAATTTAGTATAGGTTTTCTATTTCACAAAGAAGGTTTGATCTTGGTTATTGTTAGCCGTGCACTTTGAGATTTCACTCCTTGGGAGATATCTCGATGACTCAGTCTCAATCGCGGCGCGGTCCGAGTCACTTGTGTTTTTTGGGTTACCTAAGTACTTAGTACTGATATTGCAATTTCTTGTAATAAGCTGAAATAGGTAGCGGCTCTAGTGTGCCCCGGGGAATCGTATAAAGAGGCTCCGAAGAATGAATTCCCCATTCAAACGTAATACCAAAATTATTTGTTCTCTTTATTGTATTTTAATAGTTTATCTAGGTTCCTAAATACTTCTTGGCAACCTAAAATGAAATGGAAGCGAAACGTATTCTGTATCTTTGTACAACAAAAATGACATGTTTTCTTCCTATTTCTTTCGTATTAAAAACAACAATATTTTGTCTCGTGTGACTGAAAATATAGTATTTATTGTCTAGTTACAGAATAACAACACTTTGCCAAAATGCAAAAAAAAATAATTTATAATTTTTGGTATTACGAAACACAACCAAATTCATATGAAATTTTGAACGGGTACTATTCCTATCGCGCCCGCACGCGCCGTGCCTACATCAGCTTAACAGAGATAGCGATATTCGGACTTTTTAAAGCATCTCGAATTGAAATAGCGAGCGGGGTTCCCTCCTTCGTGAAATGGAATACCTATCTATATTGTATATCACATAATGTCACTTCTACACTCGCAATGGCCACAAATCTATAATAAATTATAGAGCTTTAAATTCTTATCTATTATTCTAGTTATTTTATTTACATAGTTTTTACATAAATGTATAAGAAATTTAAATATATTTGAATGGTTCAATGAAACGCATAATATTGTAGAAATTATGTTGAAACTGTTTTTATTTTATATTTTATTTCTATAGTGATGGGACGTATTGTTAGTTATTATTACGAAATAGAATAATTAATATCGTTATTAATTATGGTGCTTGTAAAGCTGATAGGTTTATTATACAAATAAATTTATTATACGACCAATATTTGTGTATTTATTTTTGAATAGAATATAATAACCTATGTTTTTTTATAATTTATAATCTGCGGCGAATATTATATGCACATAAATGCTAACTTCCTTACTAATATTATAAATGGGAAAGTTTGGAGTTTTGTTACTACTCACACAAAAACTACTGAACGCAAAAGTGGTCTATGTTTAGTCCCTGGAATAAAACATAGGCTTTCATCCCATAAATCAGTTCCCATGGGATATAAATTGCCATGAAATGTTACCATGGAAACAACGCGTGCGAAACTGCAGGCGCAAACTATAAATGAATAAAAATAATACTAGACAATCCAGACAGCATCATTTAGCCCCAAGCTAAGCAGAACAGTGAGCATCACACGAACTTGTACCTATTATTTATGGGTACTAGATGATTGATATACTTGATACCAAAACTCATTACAGAATAAGGTTTATTAATAATTGTTAGTACGTAAAATACTATTAATAAATGCTTTAATTGTAAGAAGGGACTCTGATAGTGCTAAAGTCACAAAAAACTGTCTTAAAATCCTACCTCACCAACGATTACATCAGTTTACTTTAAAAACAACGTTGATAATGCTATCATTTCTTATCAGAGCTCCGTAATTGTCAAATCATTGCCGTTCGAAAACAGTACCTATGAATGGCTAAACAAGATATATTATTAATTTATGTAAATACATGTAGTTTATAGTGTGTTTGTCGTCAGTGTATTGGTCAGTGTAGTGTATGCAGGCTCAGTGAGAAGTCATTATGTTGGTTTTAACGAGGCTTTTAACTCAAAACTGTCCGAGAAACTTGAGGTGCCTTTCACATTATCCTATCGACGAACATGTGTTTGGATTGAGCGAGGAACAACAATTGGTAAGTTCTCTTAAGGTTGTTTCTGGTCCAGGACTAAGCATAGCTCCGCTATAAGATGGCGCTGATTTTCTATGTTGAAGTTTTTCACTATTTTCTTATTAAATTGTGCATAATTGTTTAATTGTAATATATTTGCCGCAAATGGGATGTTGTTTTTTATGTACCAAGCAATTTTTCAAGTGTTGAAAGCATCTATGGAGCTTGTATTTGGGAAGAGCAAAAAAGATTTTGCCTGTGTGAGTGATCGGCCGCTACGAGTCACTCACACAAAAAAAGATCTTGCCCGTGTGAGTGATCGGCCGCTACGAGTCACTCACACAGGCAAACCCTATAAATTCAGTGGAACTAAAATAACTACTGTTCGAAAAATAACAGAGATAATTGGAGACGCCTTAGGACTAAATATTTTTCGGACCAATAGTTCCGTTTTCGGGACATAACTAAATTACATCTAAAATTAATTCAATAAAACCACTAGTTAACGAACTAATTTTCGACTCTTGTTTTTTTTAAGAATAAAAACAGGCTCTATTTACATTTAAAAAAAAATTGGAGGTAATTTTCTTTTATCGTTTTGAACAATTTAAGTAAAAAGGCGCAGAGGGTAATGTTATTTACAAACTAGCTTATAAGCTAAGGAATATCTTACAAATTATAGGTAAAAAAAATACTTTTCACACTATTTATTAATTTCGTTAAATCATTGGAATTGACAAATAATTTGAATGAGTTCACAATAACAATCATTAATTTTAAATGTACTCACTGTGAAAGTTGTTCCAATATTATAATAAAATTACAATAAAATTGTTGGCGTAAGGAAGTCTCCACTTTTTTTGACTCTGTTCTTTGTGTACTTAGGTATTTTAGCTCCGATTTTACGACCACTTATAATAGATTAAAAGTAATACAAATTTTCACCGTATTTCAATAAGTCACGTTGGACTAGCGGTTCGAACAGTCGGGTGGGTGCGACGATGTATAGTCGTACCTGGGTTCGAAACCACTGAAAATTTGATTTACTTTTTGCTTTTTGATGATAAAATATCCACAAAATTTTGATACATCCCGTTAGTACGGGCTCGAATCCCTTCAACACTACCAAAATTTTTGATTTTTATCATTTTTATTCTTTATGTTTTGAACAATGTCATAGACCTAGTACAAACAAATTCATGTTTGTCATAAATTACTTATTGTAAGCCTTCCTAAGTCTATTTTATTGTAATATAAAACTTTGGTAGACTGTTCTGCGTACATCCCACAAAGGGTCCTGACCTCGTTTCTAACGGTATGACAAAAATAAAATGAAACAATTATGTACTATCAACACCAACTGATTTTTATTTTATTTTAGCTCTTTACGCCAGCTAATGTTCAGGCATTTTTACAAATCGCTCATTGAATGCAAAACGGCCACATTTCAAAAAATTTAGAAAATGTTTTATTTCTCATAAAGTATATCTTCTTTTGAAAACATTTCATTTCAATATTTATTTCTTTTTATTGGGATTATTATCTTAACTTTGCTTCAAAATTTGAATGCAAAAAGGGCTTTTGTAGTTTTTATCAAGTTGGGTGATAGATATAACAGCGACCATTATTTTAAAATAGAGCAAAAAATTACGAAAACAATGATGAATGTGATGAATGAAAGAAAAACATTTTTTCAAAAAAATCATGTTCAAAATTTTGTTTTGGCTCCTGTAAAAAGTGACGATTAGTCCAATAAAATAAAAAAAAATATATAATTCCGGACAGTCCACACAGCATCATCTAGCCCCAAGTTGAGCAAAGCTTGTATTATGGGTACTAGTTGACTGATAAACTTAATACAATACATTACATAGATAGATATTTTTTTTCTAAATACATAGAAAACACCCAGACCAACGGAACAAATTTCTGCAGATTGTACACAATTTTTTTCCGACACGGGAATTGAACCCGCAACCGGTCGCAGGCGGACCTTCGCCCACTGCGCCACATCGGTCGTCGCTGATGAATGAGCGAAATGCTTTGCATACACTCTGACACGTCTAATGCTGGGGCCACACTATCGTGATATGCCGATAATTATTGCCATAAGTTATACAACACCTAGGTGTAACCACGATTTATGGCCATAATTTTACAATGCCAATCAATATGGCAAATGGCGGTAGGCAATAGCTCCGGCGGCGGTCTTGTTTCGCACATCAAAGAAGATTACCGCAGTAATTAATGCGTTTGTGGCCACTACCGTTTGTCCAGTGTGCAATATGAGCTCACCGGCGCGGCGACGCACGTGATATTTTTACCGCCTTATTTATTGACATATCTAGGTAAACTCTAGTGTAACCACACCAGTTCATGCAGTAATTTAAACGGTAATTTAATGTCATAATTATTGCGGTAACAGCCCGGTAGACGGTAAGGTAGTGTGGCCCCAGCGTAAAACTCTCTAAACTGGTATCTATAAGCAAACATTTTATCTGTTTACATAGTGTCATTTATTGTTGTCATGGGAACGGCACGTAGGCTTCCTAGATCTTATTTGACATGCAACAAAAATAGAAGGGAATAAATACTTGGACGATGGAAAAACCCTTTGAGAACGGTAGACTATGGTATTATTAGATGATTCTTTAGATAGCACAGAGATGGCGATTCCGTCGCCGCCGTCACACTCACAAGTTCAAGTAAGCGGGCGTACAACATTATCCGTGTTCACTCATCATCATCATCATCATCATCATCAACCTATATTAGTCCACTGCTGGACATAGGCCTCCCCCAATGAGCGCCATAGCGCCCACTCACACATTGATAAAAATGGCCTAAAATTTTCACGTTATTTCTAATTATACCGAGTGTTTTCATGAATCAAACACAATTTGCCGCAAATAATGACCAATAACAAAGCCAAAAACAGTTATTTATTTGTTAAATTATGTCCACATCGCTCATATTTGGGAAAATACAAACGTATGGAACTCGGATCACCTTAACAAGCATAATTACGTACCTAAATTCTGTTCGTATTAGACAAAATCACACTATATTTTCTAGTATGTTTTTAACTGTTTAGTTATTTATCAAAAACGTATAGATCAATTGTTTCTATTGTAGTAAGTACCTACTAGTTTTAATTAGTTTATTTTCCTTGATTGTAAGTTTGTGTTGTGATAAGTAAGTAGATACTAAAATTATTCTGATGAGTAACTCAGCTCAGCATTGTCATACAGCAGTGGGGCAATGCAGCCCGCAGCGTCTTGGGGACGCGACGACTGGTATTAATATGTATCAGTTAAGAAATAGCAAGATTGTTTGCAACAGTCTGAAGTTACCTCAATTGATTTCAAATTGTAATTTATTTATTTCTCTTTTATTTTAAAGTCTTGTTAATGTTATGAACTATTTTTATTCTAAAATGATTAATACCTATCTATATAAAATTAATAAATGAAAGTATTAGAACTTTGGCTCAGCCAAAGCCTTATCAAAGTTGATAGGGCCAGGGATGTTTATCGACTCAATCGAAATCGAATTGAAATAGGTTTCTATCCTTCTGATTGTTATTATTGTTGTTATTGCTGACTACAAATCCTGTGGCGCAGTGGGTGGGAGGTGGCAGATTCGACTCCCGTCTCGGAACAAATATTCGTGCGACCTGTAGATATTTTTAGTGCTTTCTAAATATGATACAAAAATTTAAGTAGTTTTGTTATATGGTACTCATAAACTTAACACGGCTTAGCTTGGGGCTCTGACGCTATTTGAATTTTCCGGCATTATTGATTTGCTTTCTTATCTTTATATTCTATGATATAAGTCACGAGTGAGAAATAAGTCTTCTTTGCTATAATTATTTATTAGGAAGTTAGTGTGTAAATTATAGGACCTATTTATACACCGTCAAAGAATATATAAAAGAATTGGTGTCTTATGGCAAAATTAAAAATCTCTTACTTTTATATACCTAATGATCGGTAGGTATCTAGTAGTCTAGGTATAGGTACAGTGAAAATAAAGTCTTGATAAAGAATTACAAGATGCAGATACCTAGTAACAAAGAGAAACAAAGGTGGCAAGGCATAATAACATGGTACCTATACTTAATAATATAATAAGATAAATGCAGTTGCATATTCAAGGACTTCAAGAAAATAAAGTTATCTTGGGTCAATGTCAGCTACACACAAACGAGTTTAACTTCATAAACCTTAAGTTCAATGACCTCTGCACATAATGTAGGTAGCTCTTATGTATGCTGGTTCGAATCTCGCTGTGTTACAATAAAGCCAGTCGTCCAAAATTAATCATCAACGTTAGGTGGGATGACGATCTGCGAAAGACTGCTGGCAGATGCTGGATGCGGGTTATAGTAATTAATCTATAATTAGTTTACCTCGAGTAAAAAGTAGTGTAAGCACCTATCTGGCTCAGCGCATCAGCATTGTCAAATAGCGTGGTAATGCAGCCACCAATGCAACCGACTGGTTTTGACATGGATCAGTTGAGCTATACCTACTGTTTGCAACCGTCTGCAGTTAGCTCAATTTTTTCAATTGTATCTCACCGTCATCATCATCTAGGCCACGGCTGGACATAGGCCAAACCTAATGGGCGCCATTGCGCCCTGTCTTCAGCTTGCCGCATCCAGTATCTGCCAGCAGTCTCGCAGACCGTCATCCGACCTGTATTTTGACCATTATGTATAGTACTAGTTTTAATTTATTTATATTCCTGTTGATTTACCTCGTGGCCTTATGCGAGTTGATGGTGAAATACTATGGACTAAGAGGTATGATTCTGATACCGTGGAAGATGAGTCGGCTGACTGTAAATACCTTTGGTACTTAGACAATCTAGCGCCTTCACACTGATAGGAAAGGGACATCAGCAAGGGCTGGCTCCGCAGCATCATCAGCGGAGTAGGTACCTCAAACTGGAAAGTATCAACATTATCCGATCTTAACATTACTCTAATTTTGATCAAGGTTACCTATTTGAGGGGAACGCTCTGGGTGGAAACTCCTGGTCCTTGGGGTTCTGGGCACATTCAATTTATAAGATACTAGCGACCCGCACCGGCTTCGCACGGTTTTATTATACGTATAAAACTTTCTCTTTAATCACTCTCATCATCATCATCATCATCAACCTATATTAGTCCACTGCTGGACATAGGCCTCCCCCAATGAGCGCCATAGCGCCCTGTCTTCAGCTTGACGCATCCAGCATCTGCCAGCAGTCTTTCGCAGATCGTCATCCCACCTGGCCGGAGGGCGTCCTACGCTACGTTTACCGAGTCGCGGTCTCCACTCAAGAACACGTTTACCCCAACGGTTGTCGGTTCTTCGCGAGATACGGCCGGCCCATTGCCACTTCAGCTTGCTAATTCTTTGAGCTATGTCGATAACTTTGGTTCTCTGTCGGATGTATTCGTTACGAATTCTATCCTTCAGAGAGACTCCGAGCATAGCTCTTTCCATAGCTCGCTGGGCGACTTTGAACTGGTGGACCAGCCCTACCGTGAGTGTCCACGTCTCAGCTCCGTAGGTCATTACGGGTAGGACGCACTGATTGAAAACTTTCGTTTTCAAACATTGCGGTATGGATGAAGAGAAGACTTGACGTAGTTTCCCAAATGCTGCCCAGCCTAGCTGGATCCTCCTTTTGGCCTCCTTCTCAAAATTGTTTTTACCTAGCTGTACAATCTGCCCAAGGTAAGTATACTCGGAAACAATTTCAAGAAGGTGACCATCTACGACGATCGGTCCCGGAACAATGTGGCCATTGATCATGACTTTGGTTTTATCCAAATTCATGCCAAGACCGATACATCGCGAGGCTGAAGCTAGGCCGTCCAGCATGTGGGTCAGCTCCTCTAGCGACTCCGCCATTACGACTATGTCATCAGCGAATCGCAGGTGTGAGATGTAATCGCCGTTTATGTTAATGCCCTTACCTTTCCAGTCCAGCGTCTTAAACATATCTTCCAATGCGCTCGTGAACAGTTTCGGGGATATGACATCCCCCTGTCTCACTCCTCTGCGCAATTGGATAGGTTTAGACTGCTGGTCCTGTACTTGGACACTCATAGTGGCAGCTTCATAGAGACACCTCAGCACTTCGATGTAACGATAGTCTACTTGGCATCGCTGTAGGGATTCCAGAACAGCCCAGGTTTCAACGGAGTCAAAGGCTTTCTCATAGTCCACAAAAGCGAGACACAGGGGCTGATTATACTCTTCGGACTTCTGTATAATCTGCCTCACTGTGTGTATGTGGTCTATGGTGCCATATCCTCCGCGGAACCCGGCCTGTTCTGGTGGCTGGAACTCGTCAAGTCTCCTGGCGAGACGATTCGTGATCACTCGTGAGAACAGCTTATAGATGTGGCTCAGGAGTGTGATGGGTCTGTAATTTTTAAGGAGAGTTTTATCACCCTTCTTAAAAAAGAGCACCACCAAACTCCCGCTCCACGCCTCAGGAGTTCTCCCACTGTGGAGGACGGTATTGAAGAGGTGTTGTAGCTCCTGTATAACGGAGGCTCCTCCTGCCTTCAGAAGCTCTGAAGTTATACCGTCCTCACCGGGGGCTTTTCCATTTTTAAGCTGTCTCAAAGCTAACACGATTTCGTCTTGACTGATGTCTGGCAGTTCGTCGGTGTAGTGGCGTGTCAGGGTGGCTCTAGAATCAAGGTCGTCTCGTCGGGAACGAGGGGCATGTGCAGTGTACAGACGGCCATAAAAATCCTCTATCTCGGCTGAAATCTCCGGTTTCGACTGTACGGTCCTCCCATCGTGCGTTTTAAGCTTCGTCAGGTGGCTCCTGCCAAGCTGCTGAGTGAATACTTTGGACCCTCGGTTTCGCTCTATCGCCTCTTCAATGAGGCGGGTGTTGGAGCTCCGAAGGTCGCGCCGTACCATCTTCGCAATTCGCTTGTTCAGGTCTGACCTCTCTGCCGAAGACACTTGGGTGGTTTCCCGTCTTCTTGTCATCAGATCCAGAGTCTCATCCGAGAGTTTGGACTTCTTGCCAGTTCGCTGTTTTTTGCAGTACTTGATGCCCTCATCCCTCAACGTTTCAACCAGATTGTGTAGGCTCTCGTCAGCGTCATCAGTGGGTTCCAAGGCAACAAATCTGTCTCCGAGTAGCTGCTCGAACTTCTCGGTGCCCGCCATGATTTGGATTGGATTTGGTCGGAGCGTGGACTTCATCAGACGGTGTCTTTCAAGCTTCAAGTTGATATTCAGAGTGCCTCGGAGCATTCGGTGATCAGATCCGGTATTGAACCTGTTGATCACTGAGACATCTCTGAATATGTGCTTGCTATCCGTCATGATGAAGTCGATCTCATTTTTAGTCACAGTGTCGGGGCTTTGCCACGTCCACTTCCTTTGAGGCTGTTTCTTAAAGAAGGAGTTCATTAAGAACAGTCCCTCTTTCTCAAGGAAGTTGACAAGCATTTGCCCCCTGTGATTCCTGATTCCATAACCATGCGGGCCTATTCGGGATTCATTGCCAGTCTGGATTCCCACCTTGCCGTTAAAGTCCCCCATAACAACGTTGAAGTGAGCCTTAGTGGTGTTGTGTAAGGCCTTGGATATGTCTTCGTACATATCCTCCACTTCATCGTCCGAGTGTGCCGAGGTCGGTGCGTAGACCTGAATTACCTTCATGCTATACCGCTTGGAAAGCCGAAGGATCAGGTACGCTACCCTGGTCGACACACTGGAGATTTCTTGAACGTTGCTAGAGAGGGCCTTATTGACGAGGAAACCTACTCCACCCTGGGATGTTTTATCCCCCTCACGAAAGTAGAGAAGATGGCCTGAGTCTAGGGTTACGGTGTCCTCCCCCTCTCTACGGACTTCACATAACCCGAGGACATGCCATTTAATGTTCTCTAACTCCACTTCCAACTGCGCTAGATGATGGTCAAGCCTCAGAGTGCGTCCGTTAAACGTTGCCAGGGTCATTTTAGTAAGCGTGTGGTAGCCTGAACCTATACCGGTGATTCTTAGCACCCCCTGCCCCGCCGTTACCATGACCGCTACCATGGCCAGGAATAGCGAGGCGGCCGGGAACTAGGGGCCGTTTTTTGGCTGTGCTTATCATTAAGGGGTAATGCCCATAATCCCCACGCTGGGCATGCGGGTTGGGGATCGCAGTTTGATGGTGGGGTTGTTCTAGAGGGGTGCTGCTGCCCACCCCCCGGTATATCCCTTAGTCGCCTCTTACGACACCCACGGGAAGAGTTGGGGTAGTGCAATTCTAAGCCGGCACCACACGGCATAAATCATAATAATCACTCTATCTATAACTAAAACTCTATAATAACCGCATCAAAATCCGATGCGTAGTTTTAAAGATTTAAGCATACTTAGGGACATAAGGACAGAGAAAGCTACTTTGTTTTAGAATAGGCAGTGATTAATAAGCTTATCATAGAGTCCTTACGTGATCGGCTATTGGCTTCTATTTCTAGCGTTGCCACGCAACGTGGCAATGGTGCCAGCGTTCTTTTCTTTATAAATTTTCTAATACCTATATTATATTTTTAATTTCAGCTAAGAAAAAGTGTGTTCGACTTCGCACAAAAAGAGCTTGCACCTAAAGCAGCTGAGATAGATAAAGAAAATAACTTCAAAGAAATTAGAAGTTTTTGGAAGAAACTCGGTGACTTAGGACTTCTAGGTAAGTATCAGCTTCCTTTTAGGGTTCCCTACCCAAAGGCTAAAACGGGACCCTATTACCACAGATAAAAATAATACAAGTACTATAACTAAGACTCCGCTATCTGTTCGTCTATCTGTCTGTCTGTCACCAGGTCTGTATTGTATTTTAGTATTGTAGTCCTGTCTGTATCTAAGTTATTTTCAGTGCCGGATTTATATTTTTTATGAGTGTAGGCCACTTTTTTCCGCTGCCCCATTATTTATTATTAGCTTCACATCCCCCCCCCCGGTAGACAAACGAGGTTCGAATCCTGCAATTTGCAATACCATCTCTTTTAAGGAACCCAAAAATTAAATAACAGCAATAAAAATTGCAAAATCACTCCAATTCAAATCAGTGAACGTGTTTGACTTTTATTGTCTGCAATCGAGTGACCGTCCTCTGAAATCTGCCGCCCCTTTAGGACGCTGCCGCCCCTAGGCCGCGGCCTATACGGCCTATTTACAAATCCAGGACTGGTTATTTTAGTCAGTTTAAATATTTAACCAGCAATTGTTAAAGTCAGTTAATGATATTTTTTATTTAATTTATTTTGGCTCAGGACCGAGATGCGTGGAGGGACCAGGGGAAGGCCTTTGCCCAGCAGTGGGACACAACAGGCTAGTTGTAATTGTAATTTTATAAAATAAGTGTAAATAGAAATAATATTTATGAATTGATTTCAGGAATAACAGCTGACCCAGACTATGGCGGTACCGGCGGCAAATATACCGATCACGTTGTCATCATGGAAGAGCTATCAAGGTACCTAATTAAAGCTAAGTAGGCAGGAGGGTACTTATAGATTATTATACTTACTAATATTATCATTGCCTTATTATTTAATAAATAATGTCGGACAAGCCTCACGGCCTCAAGGCCTGTTAAGGGAACTAGATAGCTGATAATTATAATGTACTAGAAGCGCCTTGCGGTTTCACCCGCGTAGGTAATTCCCGTTTCCGTGGGAATACCGGGATAAAATAAGCCTATGTGTTATTCCAGACTATAATCTATCTCCATCCGTGTGGTTGATACCTAGTTTGCTACAATGCTACCAGACACTAATCATATCATATCAAATCATTAAATTATAACTTATTTAAGAGACCTTAAATAAGTTATAATTTAATTGTACTGTTGTTTAGATCTAGCATCGACTTGGGGCTAAAAAAAGAAACCTGTAATGATGATAGATAGATAGATAGAAAACGCTTTATTGCACACTTAAATAAAAATAACAATATACAATAAAATTTACTAACACCCGTATTCAAGAACAATACTGTGAGGTCTCACAGTGCACACGAACGCATAGGGCCGGTAAATTCGATTCATAGACAATACTTGAGTGATGCGCGACGCTATGCGCTCACTTGGGACGACCCTTAAGTAAAGTAGCTCGACAGCTATTTTAGCCAACGCATAGTGTAGCTATGTCACAAATATCAGGTTATGTTCTGTCATTCTGTGGTAAATTTATTTTGCTTTGCTTTGAGATTTCGTTTGTATTCCTTCCTTCATACTTTGCAATAGGTATTTTATTTCAAAAAATGGATTATAGCAGTGAAGAGGAGTTTGATAATTATGTCAACAATGTTTTGTATGCACATCCATTGATTTTTGATTATGTTGTTAGTATGACCTTAATACCGCAATTGACAAAAACTAAAATATAAACTTGAACTACAAGAATATTTAATTTTTGTTTGTAGTTATTCACCACTCACAATTTCAACAACTGACAACACGTTTTAGGTTAGATTTTTGTCATCCGCACATCTGTCAAACAGATGCCAAACAGTAAAGAGAACTTAGCAACAGAAACCGACCAATCACAGATCTGCAATAGACGCAGTGCGTTCGCATAGTGAAGTGTCGCTTAAGGGTTGTTTGTGAATGAAAAGGCCTGCCATGGCCAACCCTGTGAGAAATGCCTTACTTCGCACAGTGTTGCTTGCTACCTTTCATAAGTATTGTTCTCGAATACGGGTGTAAGACTAAGTTACAATTGGCGGTCTTATCGCTGAAGAGCGATCTCTACCAGACAACCGTGGATGGATAGAATCATTGGATAGTATAAGGGGATCCATGATGTTATGATTAATAAATAAATAAATATCGTAGGCAATACCTATGTTACATATAACTTTCGTTTCAGAGCTGCCGGCGGCATCGCTCTTTCGTACGGAGCGCACTCAAACCTCTGCGTCAATCAAATTAACAGAAATGGAACTCATGAGCAGAAGAGCAAATATCTACCCAAAGTAAGAATATAATATCATACATTTTCTAACTATAGCCATTGTTTTATTCCAGGCCTAGAACTATGTATATCTTTTCAAATTTCAACCCGTTCCGTTGAATAGTTTTGATATAAGAAACATTTATTTGTAACTCAGACACATGAAATAATAAAAAAGAAAACAATATGAATTATAACAGTTTGCTTGATTCACAATACGATCTCAATGAACAGGTTCCGTACAATCAACGCTGCTCTACCACCAGAGCCGTTTTGAGACGTAAACAACGCTGGTACCTATATATTATTTAATTATAGGTACCTACTTAGCTGTAAAAGAAGCTAATCTTTACTTCCTCACTAATATTATAAACGCGAAAGTTTCTGGATTGTTGTATGGACCTATGTAGGGGAGGCCTATGTCCAGCAGTGGACTAATATAGGCTGATGATGATGATGATGATGATGTATGGACCTTTGTTACTCATTCACTTTAAAACTACTGAACAAATCGGGCTGAAATTTAGAATAGACGTAGTTCTAGCCCTGGAATAACACATAGACATACTTTTCATCGCATAAATCAGTTCCCATGTGATAGAAATAGCTATCAAACGTTTCCGTAGAAGCAATGCGTGCGAATCCGCGGGCATATATTAGAAGGACATAACTTTAGACGTGTCGTTTATTTGTACCTAGCTATGCTCAGGCGAACACATAGGCGCCCTAGCTATGTCGGAGTCGGGAGCGGGCAGCGATGTTGTTTCCATGCAGCTGAAGGCGGAGAAGAAAGGAGACTACTATGTACTCAATGGAAACAAGTTCTGGATCACAAACGGACCTATCGCGGATGTTTTGGTGGTAAGGTTATGCATGCTGAAGATAGGAGGGGGGGGGGGGGGTTGCGTTAACATCAACACGAGAATCTGCCAACATGCCGGAATGCTACAGAAGCAGGCTACTACGTAGCACTCTGAATCCATTATTGTAGGACGCCCGTGGGCATTCCAGCATCAATAGGCCGCACAGCATAGGTTTTGCAGTACGCTGTAAATAAATTTAAGTAAATGCCACCTACAGATAGATTTGAGATGACTAACTACTCCTTTGTTATAGCCTCTTTATCCTACTTAATGTAATAGAGTAAACCCAGAATTTAAGTAGATATGTTTAATTCCATTTTTCCCGCCAGGTTTACGCTAAAACCGACCAAACGAGCAAGCCTCAGCACGGCATTACAGCGTTCATTATCGAGAAAGATTTTCCTGGATTCTCAACTGCACAGAAACTGGACAAACTGGGTATGCGTGGCTCTGACACCGGTGAACTCGTGTTTGAAGATTGTAAGGTACATGAGTAGGACATTTGAGTCAAGCACTATACAAATAAAATAAAGTACTATATAGAGCTAGGTACCGGTATAAGATAGGTACCTATTTCCATCTTGTATATGATTCCACTTCACTTCAATATTTTAGGCTAAAGCAGAGCAGTGAAAACCTAGGCTTCATAATTTAATAAATTCCAGGTCCCAGTCAAAAACATACTGGGAGAAGAGAACAAAGGAGTATACGTGCTAATGTCAGGACTAGACCTTGAGCGACTGGTGCTAGCGGCGGGGCCAGTGGGGCTGATGCAAGCCGCAATAGACGTGGCCTTCGAATACGCGCATACTAGGAAACAGTTCGGGAGGAATATTGGAGAGTTTCAGCTGATACAGGTTAGTTGGTCAAGAAGTATACATACACCCTTAATTGCGAAAGACTAGTTCTAGTTGTGGGACCAGTAGGGCTGATGCAGGCCGTGGTAGACGTGGCCTTCGAATACGCGCATACTAGAAAACAGTTCGGGAGGAATATTAAAAAAGTTTATCTCGATTATCAACAGTCTGCTGCTGACTCTTGCCTCTCCTCTTTATTTATTTATTTCTAGGAGCCAAGTACATACCTATTTAGATTACATTAATTTATTGCTATGGCGCTCATTAAAAGAGGCCTATATCCGGCAGTGGACTATTAGGTTGATGACGACGATGTTGAAGAAGATATTTATTTAGGTAAACGAAACTTTACCTTCATGGCTAAGATCAAGTCTTCATGGATATAATTTTGACAGAACGTCGTCGTGACACATATCAGAAGTACATAATTTTTCTTTGTAAAATGTCTTTACAGTCAAGTTTGACCATGAGGACGTGGCCCGATTTGGCCAATGTATCTCTGTAAATTATCAGTAAAATGATGCAGCAAAACTACGTTTGTAATAATGCGAAATGAATTACTATAATTACTTAAGATGTGTCCACATCCGAAGACTGCCCGCACCTACTAATGATTAATAGTACCTACCATACTCTTCTAACACAACTGACGAAATGGTGTTGAAATTATCACTGCCCACTTGCAAGCCAAAATTCAGGAGCAGCATAAAGGGAATAAGAAATATAAAAAGAAAATTGACGCACAGGGATAGGTACCTATTTCCATCTAAGATCATCAATAGTAGAGAGAACTATACAAACCCGAGCTCTGGTGATACGTTTATGTCGGTAATACCACCTCTTTACAAGCCAAAGTTGAAGCGCCTGTTGAGTTCGAAGGAGAGTAGAAAAGTATCCCGAAATTGGACCCACAGTAAAAAGCTAATTGTTCCATCTACGATAAATCATACTAAAAGACAAGCTCCGAATATTATTGTTAACTTTCTAACGAAGTTAACACCGCCTATTTATAAGCCGAATACGAAGAGCAATTTGAGTTTGAAGCATATTAAAGAGATGACCCAAAAGTTGACGAACAGGGATAAGTAGGTTGTTTAATTCATTCCGTTTAAGCTTTTATAAACACGATCTGCAGTCGCCCCTATCTCAACAGCTTCTTGGCTTTCATTTAGCGGACACGGCTCGGCCTCGGTGGCTCATACGACAGATCGGTTTAGTTTTAACAAATTCTGGTAGGTAAATAAGTAGCCATCATTAACTCTATACCTAATAGCTTTGCCGCCCCTATGTGTGCATTGGGTTGTAGGGCCACGTACACCTAAAGTGCTTGCCTGAGGCGATGTTTTATTGAAAGGCTTTGACATTTAGGTATTCGCTTCTTCCGTTAATTCGTATAACTACGTGCGTCACGTAGGTGAAAACACCTAAATAGGTATTCCTCGCACAAGCCTCACAACATGGTGATATCCGTCAAGGGCATTGAATGAAACAAAAATTACGTTTGTATTTCAGGGTAAAATGGCCGACATGTATGCGACACTCGGGTCAAACCGCAGCTACCTCTATGCCGTCGCCAAAGCGTGTGACCAGGGACACGTCAACAGCAAAGACTGTGCATGCGTCATCCTGCACTGTGCTGAGAAGGCGACCCAGGTTGCACTCGACGCTATTCAAATACTAGGTGAGTACATTAAGCTAGAAACAGATACGCCCATACCCGAAATGTTCGAAACTTTGTTGGATGCCGTGACGATATCACTATAGGCACCAACACATAGTATAAAACAAAGTCACTTCCCGCTGTCTGTCTGTCCCTATGTATGTTTGTATCTTTAAAATTACGCAACAGATTTTGATACGGTTTTTTTTTTAAAAGATAGTGATTCATGAGGATGGTTTATATGCTAAATTAAATGCGACCGGAGGCTTCGCCCGCATGGAAATTTTATTGCAACATTTCAAAAATTTATTGCACGCCTCCTAGGGGTAGTTTCGTAAAAATACAAAATACGTGTCTAATTAGTTACTTTGCATTTTATTTATACCGACTTTTGAGTTAATCAAACCAAGGAATAATTTTCCACACACACTTTAGCGTTAAAATTTCCAAATTTGAATAGCTTATGGCCTATTCTAGGTCCTAAACTATCTAAATATCAAATTTAATTTAAATAACTTAAGTAGTTACGGAGATTACTATACAAACATAAACATTCACACAGACTTTTCCGTTTATTATAATAGGTAAAATAGTAAGAAGTAAGATTAGTATAAACCCTTGCGAAGCCGGGGCTAGTCGCTAGTGTGAGAGAAGATGTATTTATATATCCTTTATATTCGAGGTAGGTATATCGTGATACATAAGTAGTTGGCCTCATCTTCGCTTTCCATCAGGTGAGAATGTGGTCAAACGTAGGTCCAAGTTTAATATACTGATATAATATATTAAATATATCAGGTATTAGTCCATAACACCCACAGCTTTGAGTAATGGATGCATGGAACCCCTCTTCCTCATTTATTTATATTTTGGGTATTATCCAGACCAAGAAAATTAATTAATGCAGGAATTAATAGTCAACTCTTTCTCATTGTTATAGAGTGGATATTATTAGTAGAGTCCATTCCGTAATCAAGATTGAAATATTTTACAGGTGGAAATGGCTACATCAATGACTATCCAACTGGAAGAATTCTAAGAGACGCAAAGCTGTACGAAATCGGCGCCGGCACCTCAGAAGTCAGACGAATGATAATAGGCAGAGCACTAAACAATGAATACAAATGATAAAATAATTTATTTATAATACAAAATATACACATATTATATTATTATTAAATATTTACACTTTTTTACCTTAGCCTGTATATTTTCTTCATTCCCACCAAAAACTTACAGAGAAGCTTATAGACAGGGATTCAATGAAATGCCACCATTTTGGCGGTATGAACAGCATCTGACCAGGTCTTAGTACACAGTAATAAGGCTTAGCCTGTTTATATTTAGGATACTTATCAAAATCTGGGGCTCTAGGATCCACTTGGGCTGTGTTGTTCAGTAATTCATGTTCATGCGCATAGAGATATTCAGAATCTGTTGGTGAGAATAGAAACACCTGTTTTTCTCCAACAACTTGAGCTAGTAAGTTTCTTTTAGGGTCATGGTGTAATGGAGAAACTGTGCCCTTTGGTCCATACCATGCATTTATGTCCACCGGTTCATCGCTGTCTGAAAAGCAGCAGTATTCAGGCTCCGATATATCGTCTCTTAATTCTGGGATTTGATCAAATAGCTGGTACTGCGCTAGGTAACCTGTTGGTCCTTCTTTCTGATAGATATGACTCTTTATGAATTCCTGAATTGTCATCAATTTCTGTGTCCAATCCTGGTCAGTATACTTGCTTCCAAGTTCAATTGAGACTGTTCTGAATCCTGCTAAGTTGATAAAGTAGTTTTGATCGGTCCATTTTGTTATCGCTGGCCAGTGGTCAATACAGTTTTCTAAGATTACTGGTTTCTCAGTCATTATGAAATTTTTAAAAAAGTATTCCATTGTCGGACATTCAATACTTTGTACTGGAATTGCATTAAAATTTATGGCTTTTGCTGGTAATTCACTAGGTAAGGTAATCCCGGATGGATGTGCATTTGAGGAGGGTACAACTTTTGAGTTGATTTCTGATGCACAAATTTTCAACAGCTTTGGTTCAGCTTCCAAGGGGCACCCAAAGAGAAGGCCGATGTCAATTATTTTGAAAGACTCCTTAAGAACATCGTCAGAGAAGTTTTGAGAACACTTTATGTGAGCTAAAAGTTTTAAGTATGAAGTGATGGTTATAGTTTTTCTTAGGTATAGCTTTACCTCCTTCCAATTGCCAATATTAACTTGCTCGTACATATAGTCCAAAAGGGCTTGGATTTTGATTACAGCAGAAGAATCAATGAGTTCTGTATTGCTCAGGTAACGCCGTAGTAATGACTTGCAGGTAACATCGAGATCACTTATTTCTTGTAAGGCTAATACAACTTTAGATCGGTAATGCTCTAGATTTTCAAATAATTCATTATTTGATGCCATTATCAAGCTAAAACACTGATATAAGCTTATAAAATGTAAATTGCTTTATCGCTTCGATGTTTTGTTTATATTTTTCTAACCTAACTTTAAAAAGTGACAACAAAACAAAACATATGATTTTGACGTTTACGTTTTTATTGTACGCAGAACACTTGCTTTCAAAACAAAAATGTGCCACAACGAAACGCTTTTCTTGTCTATGGGCATGATTTTTTGTCACAAAAAGTTGTAGATTCTCATCAGAAAACCTAACAAGAGTTATGCAAAGTCTAAGAAACATGAATAGAGTAATAAAAGAGCCTTTAAAAATATGGATTTGAGGAAAATCCGTTTTTTGCTATCTCTCGACCTTGACCTAAGGTACAATAGAAATAAAAAAAATTGTCTATGTAAAATCATATGACCTGATGTCAGATTTTATTTACATCGAAAATTTGAAAGGGAGGAAGTGATTTATATGCATATTGCTTCAATGCAAAAATAATAGGTACCCAAAAAAATAGATCATGAAAAGACCGTGAAATGATACGTACGACGCGATGGCGTTGTTCGACAAACTTTTCTCTCTAAAGAGGAGACTGGACTCTGAAGACAGCGAACCAAGAAGATACCGGGGCAGGTACGTCATACACGGATGCTTTCCATTCATTATTCTATTTTGAACCGATGTGACATGCTGCCGAGGGGTTGACGCACGAAGTGTCGACTCGTGTCGTGCTCTGGAAGTCCCGCTAGGCAGTGCGTGGACCTTCGCGTTGGAGTGTTGACTGGTGACGCACTGCTAGCGGCAGTCTCGCTGGCTGGCTCGGCAACCATGTGACGAGAGGAGTGCGCGGGGAGAGCGGCCGTGGGCGATCGCGTCACTCCGATAGGGGCGGGTCGCGCTCAATGTTTACTTATTATTTACACGCTATCTAAGTTAGTACACTAGCACATTCCATCGCGACCGGACGGTCGACCAGTGCCGCACGCCTGTCGATGTGCATTTAGTGTGAATCCAAACCTTAATTGCTGCATTTGTGCATTCATTGTGTGACACAGATTTCAATACGAACTAAACTGCTTTGATGTTACAACAGCTGGGAGCACAGCTGATCTGAGCATGAAATAAGATGAAATTTAGGTAATATAATATATGTTTTGTTATGTAGACTGGGACTTGAATAGACAATTATTGCGGCAGTGGATTGAGCTGGCTAATCAATGCAGGTAGTTTGTGACAGTGCTAACTGGTTTCTCCTCAGTTATTACTTTAAAATCTTGCTAACAAAGATGTTACTTACTGGTTTCTACAAAAAGCAGATTAATAAAGGATGTTGTAAAAGAGAAAGTTTGCAAATCACTGATCAATGAAATTCTGTTTAACTTTGTGATTTTTGAAGCAAAATTTCCAGAAAATATCAAAACTTAGTTGGTTTAATAATAGTAATATAATAAATTGTATAGTATTTCAATCTGGCATACATTTCTTTGTTATCCGTTTTTATAAGAAATGAAAATGATAGCCAAAAACTTTCTTATATAATTTCACCTGCTTATTCTTGTGTACTAAACTTTACTTTATTTTAATTTAAGTCTACTGTCAAATTTAACTGTATCAATACTCCAACAAGGTTCATTGTAGGTCCTGTCAGATAAATCCAGAGCAAGTGCGTTTGCTACTGTTCAAAGAGTGCGACTGGAGAGGCCGACGGCTTCTCTTTGACTCCTCTGCCATTCACAAAGTACCTGCGGGCAAGAATGACAAGCCCACCATACAAAAGACTGATGAGGCCCCCTGTATTGTGGAGGTTTCAAATGGATACTCTTATGTGGTGAGAACTTTTTTGACTATTAATCCTTTACCCACACCAATATTCATTCATCATTGAGAAGAGACATAAGAGAGCTTATGCTTGTTTCTCATGCCTTGCCCGGGCTTTACCTGAAAACCAGAGTAGCATTTGGCTTATGTAAATGCTTCACAATCCTGAAGCAGGGACCCTTATTTAAACATCTTATTGATTTGCAAATTTTCTTTAATATTTTTACTATCTTAAGTTTTAGACTTAGTACCTAGTCTATAAGTCAATATCGAAGCCTGTATGGGTGAAAAATACGTTATTTCGTTCTTATTAGGATACCCCTATGTCCAGCCCTGAACTAGTTAGGCTGATGATGATGATCGTTATTCCCTGTAGCTAGGTGTCCATTTGAAACCCTAGGTTTGATTACCAAAAAAACCTATTTACCCAATGTAATAAATCAGTTGATTAGTATGGTAAATTAAGTAATTATGATTACATAAGAAATATCCTTACCTACTAATATTATAAAAGCGTAAGTTTGCATGAATGTATGAATGTTTGTTCCCGTTTCACGCAAAAACTATTGAACGGATTGGGCTGAAATTTTGAATAGATGTAATTCTAGCCCTTTGAATAGCACAAAGGCTTTCATCGCATATATCAGTCCCCATGGGATATTAGCCTTGAAACGTTTTAATAGAAATATTAACGCGTGCGAAGTCGCGGGTAGATACTAGTGAACTTATATAGCATTCTTTATCTAGTGATATGACAGAGATAAAACAAAGACGGACTTCTAGTTCGAAAATCAAACTAAACAAAACTAAAACGGCTAAATATATGAAAACTCAACTACCTAAATCAATATTCTTAGGGATACTAAAAATATGAATACCTACCTTAATCATGGTTCCCCTCTTATTTCTTTTAGGCCCTTCTGCCCTCCATTTCTTCGAACGCTTTGTTAACGCCGAAAAACATTTCGGATTACGCGTTCGTTGACATCAGCTGGTTGAGAATCACATGATCAGCAAATTAAACCTGAATTAATTTGAATTGTTTCTTACGTAAGATTATCTCCTAAGGGAGTTCTTATTTTATAATTAAGATATATCGGAGATAGTTTTCGAATTTCTAAATTATTCAGGAATGCCTAAAAAGGTTGAAATAATTTTATTGTTTAATTTTACTAAACCTACCTACGCAAGGGAAGCATTTGCCCAGCAATGAGATAAGTTGCAAAAATATACCTATCCGACTTCTATAGTTTTATAAAACAAAAAAGAAAAAGCCAATTTTATTGCAGCAAATAGGTTCATTCATTTTCGTCATGCATCAGTCAACGCAAAGCATTTACGTAGTTACTCTTACTTGTCCGTACTGCTAAAAGAAGCGAGATCTCGAGAAAGGGATATATTTGCATTGCGTATTGTGCACTAAAATAAGAATTTATTTTTGGCCGATGTGATGACAGTTTAGGTCAAATAAGGAAACTCGTTTGGCTAATTTATCTTAATCTTTTTAAATTTGAATGAATGCAGCAAAAATGACTGATTTTATGTAGACGGCTTCACGTACATAGTAAGTAAAATGGAAAAGGGGCTTCAAAAAACAGCTGTTTATTAAACGATTAATAAGCATTTTGCACCTTTTGCACTTGATTTTGAGAGGCCTTTCCTATTACGTAATTTTAATCATCTCATGATGGCATCGGCCTTTATTAAAGAGAATGGACGATGTGTTGGTACACGTAGTTAGATAAGAGTGTCGTACTCATATGTAACTCAAAAAACAGTACTAGTAATGAGATAGGTAACTATCTCATTACTATTCCTTTTCAACCCAACCCTAAAATTCATAAGCAAAAAGACAAGATAGACAGATAGATATCATTTATTGACACAAAAAAATACATGTTTTGGTTAGTAGTATCTTAAATCCTATGTTAGGTTTATCTAGATACTAGGGTTCTCTAAAACTAACAAGGATTGTTAATAATTCCAGAAAGACGAATCATTTTTTATTTTAAGGATTTGTGTTTCACATCGAAGGTTCCTATCATAAAGGTCAATTACCTACTTATCATACTATAGTTGGTTCGTTGGTTAGTAGGTACTTTAGTTGACTGAAATCGCCTGAAAGCCTTATCATTTCAGTCGTAAAAATAACCCGCTCAATCGACCTGATGTGTTGTTGCGGTCACAAGACTTTGAATTCGAGTTTTATTTGCGCGTCTATATTTAGACCACTTTATATCTTAGCCTTTTTGATTAGTAGTGACCGCGTAACTCGTGCTGGAAGTTTTCGGTATTGGACGAGAAATATCAGTAAATTTAGGGTCCTGTTTATGTTTTTAAGCCATCTATTTTAAGCTTGGTCAGTCAGGCAAGATTCAGAAGTAAGGAAAGATCAAGTATGGCATGATCAGCTCTATCAGATGCTGATTGGTGTCCGTTTTTGTCATGTATATAAACAGAAATCAATAGCTGTATTTCTTTTGGCTTATAAAAAATAAGCACTTAGACAAGTCAAATGTTAAACTCTAAATAGTTATGAAAAAAGGTAATATTAAAAAGGTTTAAATTTATTGTCCGCTAGTGGAAGAAAATAAAAATAAACCACTACCACGTTTATGTAACACTTATGTGGTTAATAAGTGTTTGTTTTTTAAATATTTAATTAGTATTTGTCGGTGTGGAACTGGGCGTATAATTTTTAATTAATAATACGCTTTCTTGATAAGTAAAATCCTTTTTCCAAAGGCTCTATGCTCGTGGAAAAGCCACTGCATTGCGAACCCATTCCCCAAACCAATCTAATTCCAACCTCAGCAATTCATCTTCTCAATAGTGCTTTGTCATTTATCCTCAAAACAATGCACGAAATAATACCTTTACTAATCTTATGGCGTTCGTCCAATCCGATTTCAAAACAATGCTTAGTCCAGTAGGCAAATAGACCAAGGATCGTAGCAGTGAAACCGTAATTTTAGCTTGATTCTAATTAATTGTAGTGACATAGCTGCTAATGGTCGTGGCAATTATTTTTTCTTTAAATAACACAGAATTGTAGGTGGTAGTTAGGAGAGCGGTGTTAAGTAGTTTTATAAATTCCACTGACGAGGTACTATTTTCTAAATTATTTCTGACTTAGCGAGTGTACTAAGCGGGTATGGTAGTATCCGAGAAATTTAAACAATATTCAACATAACATGCTTAGACCACAATTAGACTATACGCTTCTACAACAAAACTTTATAGAGAGTTGCAAAAATTAAAAAGTCAAAACTATTCTTTGGAAAAAGGCTATCAGATTGTCTAGCTAGAGGGTATAAAAGCTTGGGACGAGTTTTGCTCCAAATCGAAAACTGATAACCTAACAAGGTAAAGGTTTCTTGTTCGCTTCTTAACTTTACCTTAAAAACTGCCTGTGAACTGGCATGAACTGATGTGTCCAAGAGTCCAGTAAAGTCTAAATAAAGGAAATGAAGCACTTTCAGTTTAACTTGACTGAGTGCAACAGTTGCTCAATTGCTTTAATTTAATATACCTACTTACTAGTTTTTGTTTCTATGCCTTGGTTGTTATTTTCTTTGGTAATCTATCTATCTATCTATACTTATAATAAAACTGTAACAGGTCCAATTCTGTACATTGAAGATATTTTGAAAATTTTTTTTGGAGGGCACTCTATTATCGATACTCAAGCCAAAACTGTAATTTTTTTCATTCATGTCTGTCTGTCTGTCTGTCTATCTGTCTGTCTGTCTGTCTGTCTGTCTGTATCGTAAACGCGCATCACGCCGAAACTACTTGATGGATTTAAATGAAACTCGGCATGATTATAGGTCATACTACGAGGAAGGACATAGGATACTTTTTATCCCGGAATTCAGTAAGGTTCCCATGGGAGAGGGTATGAAAGTAAAATTCCTTTACCGCGCATCACGCCGAAACTGCTGAATGAGTTAGAATGAAACTCGGGACGATTTGAGTTCATACTACAAGGAAGGACATGGGATACTTTTTATCCCGGAATTCGGTAAGGTTCCCCTGGGAGAGAGAGTGAAAGAAAAATTCTTTAACCACGCATCACGACGGAAGTGAATGAATCCGAATGGAACTCGGGACGATTGGACATGGGATACATTTTATCCCGGAATTCAGTTTGATTCCCCTGGGCTATACGGGTTTTCAAAATTCTTACAGCATCTGAACGACGCGCGCGTCGTTCAGATGCTGTGAGAAATTTTTGAAAACCCGTATAGCCCAGGGGAACCAAACTGAATTGAACTGATAAACGTGAAAGTTTGTAAGTATGAATGGATAGATGGATGGATGGATTGATAGATGGATGGATGTTTGTTACTCTTTCACGCAAAAACTGCTGAACGGATCTGGATGAAATTTAAGGCACAGAGATAGATTGGATGACATTTAAGGCACAGAGATAGATTATAAGCTGGAATAACACATAGGCTTTATTTTATCCCGAAAATCCCACGGGAAAGGGAATTACGCAAGTAAAATCGCGAGTACTCGAAATACTAATCATGCGCAGACGAAGTCGCGGGCACCAGCTAGTACTTATAATAAAACTTTAACAGGTCCAATTCTGTACATTGAAGATATTCTGAAAATTTTTTTTGGAGGGCACTTTATTATCGATACTGAAGCCAAAACTGTATTTTTTTTCATTCATGTCTGTCTGTCTGTCTGTCTGTCTGTATCGTAAACGCGCATCACGCCGAAACTACTTGACGGATTGAAATGAAACTCGGCATGATTATAGGTCATATTACGAGGAAGAACATAGGATACTTTTAATCCCGGAATTCAGTAAGGTTCTCATGGGAGAGGGTATGAAAGTAAAATTCCTTTACCGCGCATCACGCCGAAACTGCTGAATGAGTTGGAATGAAACTCGGGACGATTTGAGTTCATAGTACAAGGAAGGACATTGGATACTTTTTATCCCGGAATTCAGTAAGGTTCCCCTGGGAGAGAGGGTGAAAATCACGACGGAATTGAATGAATTCGAATGGAACTCGGGACCGATTGGTCATGGGATACATTTTATCCCGGAATTCCTGGGCTATACGGAAATTTTTGAAAACCCGTATAGCCCAGGAGAACCAAACTGAATTAAACTGATAAACCGCGAAAGTTTGTAAGTATGAATGGATAGATGGATGGATAGATTGATAGATGGATGGATGTTTGTTACTCTTTCACGCAAAAACTGCTGAACAGATCTGGATGAAATTTGGCACATAGATAGATTATAAGCTGGAATAAGAAATAGGCTTTATTTTATCCCGGGTAGAGAATTACGCAAGTAAAATCGCGAGTACTCCAAATACTAATCATGCGCAGACGAAGTCGCGGGCACCAGCTAGTAAATAATATTTATGTTTATCTTGTATTTTATGTTAATTCAGCGGTCGCTCCATAAAAAAGAAAAACGGTAAAATCGACACATAGCCGATATTTGGGTGATTCTCCCAGGGTGGAAAAAAACATGTCCGGCTCGAAAAATCATACAAAAAGTATCCCTAGCCCTTTGATTTTTTTTTATGATAGTAGATTAGACAAAGATAATAGGGGAGGCCTTTTTTAGTTTTTTAATAATCTTATTTTAAATAAGTAAAAATAAATAAAATCCTTGGAAATTCTGACTTCCGTGGTGCGTCCGGACCTCATGTTCCTGTGTTAATAAATTTTTATATCATTTCCTGAAAACACTAGTACTAATTTACATAGGTTCACAATAACCCAGATAGTTACTTGCTTATTTGACGCTATTACTACGCAAAACTAAGCTTTAGTTGACAAGTTACAACGAGATAACTTCGCGTCCTTCGTTTAGCTCTGATTCCCCTGGTGCGCACTAATTCATTCATAAATGCTGTACTTTAACATCTGCGTAAATTGTTGTTAGATCGAGAGAAACTATCAGTCACGCCCCATCAGTGGTGTGTACAACAAGTGTGTATGTCTCCACGTCACTCTGTTATTTCAGTACGTAATCACTTTCCGTGGCTTGGTATCTATAAATTCTGATTACCATGTTGACTATAAATTTGTTTATGCTAATCCTATTGTTTTATTAATGATGATAATTCATGCCTTTTGTGTTCCTAATTTCGACTGCATATTTCAATGTAAAATAAACCAGCAAATTAAGAAAATTTCTAAGATTTTGTTATTATTTTTGATTTCCGTGGTACTGATTTCCGTGGATTTTGCGGGTTCATTAACATCTCAATAATATTTTTTTACAGTTTTTATGATGTTTTTAGGATAAAAGTTTATAATAAATACAAAATTAATAATTATAATATTTTTAATACAAAGATAAACATTATTAGTGTGATTTTTGTAAAAAGTTACTTGTATTTACAGTAATGATTTAAAGGTGTTTTTGTAAAAACTGATTAAAACTACAAACGTCAAATAATTGGTCCTTAGTTTTAAGAAGCTTAATAATCTACTTACTACCGAAAACACATATTTTTATTGATAAACCAACCCATATTTGATTTTGGTGATATAAATTCCGATTTCCGTGGTCACCATATTTTTAAAATTGAATAACTCCGTAACCATAAAGCCAATAAAGTTCCCTTCACTACCAAAAAATTCAAAATTAAATCTTCATTTAGAATATACTATCATGATGTGCAATTACAACAAAAAAAAATGTGCCACAGAAGTCAGACAAAAAACGAATTTTCGTAGAATCACCCAATTGCTATACAAATATTTTCTAACGCTTTTAGAAACTATCTAATTCAGTAAGTTTAAAAAACAACCTATACTATGCGTAGGCGGTTTATAAATACTTCAGGAATTATATAAAAGTCACGTGAAGTATTTCATAGCACCGTCATAAATTATAACAAGTGTATATTTATCCAAGCGAGGTCAGAATAGATTATTTTGATTCCTGTTTTGTAGAGACAGATTTAAAGATCATTTTGTCATGAATGAAAATAATAAACTTTCAAAATTCCTCCCTACATAGCTTGGAAACAGATCATGTGATCAAAGTGCGCAAACTCAAGTATTCCACCAAACGTCCCGGCTAAAATGAGACCTTTTTTTGCTGATGACTGCTGTTAATGGCAAATTGCCATGTTGATAGATCGATTTATAATTTCATTTATAACGGAATTAAAAAAACATAAAAAAGGCTAAAGGAATCTTCAAAATATACACAAAAAATAATTATAACTAATGAACAAATTACTAAATTATAACACTTATTACACATAACTAATTATAACCAACAATGGATTCGTATGCAGATTTAAGGTTCGCGTGTATGTTAATTTGCGCTCAAGGGTCATTATGACCTATACGTAGTATCGCAATGTTCGTACGTCTGTGACCTTTTTTAGGAAAACTTAGAAGGTCATCGTTAACGTACTACATCTGTAAATATGACACTGTATTGTTCTGGGAACTCGTGTCTTAAAGGAATTTCATTCATGACGCATTGTACTACGATTGTCTACGACGGAACTAAAAACAACATTGCAGTTGTATAATATGATTGTATAAGCTTTTTCAATTCATAAGTAAATGTAATAGGTAGATAGAATTTAGTGAGCATTAAAAGTATCTTTATTTTTTTAGTCTAAAAGACTCGGCTCAGTGCCTTATGAATGCCCATCGAGTTTTGGTACACAGTCGCGCTACAATTATGTATTTTTATATCCACTTTAGTTTTGTTTGAAAAAACGCGTACGAAGCCGCGGGCAAAATCTAGTCTTAAATAAAGAAATATCCTACGTAATGCGTAAATTTGTGTAAAAAAAAGTGTTGGACTAAAATTGCTATGGATAATAATTATTATCAAATACGTGTACATTTGTAACTATTTACAGTATAACAAAAAATACAATGTTTTTTTTTGTCTTCAGTACAAGGGTCCGGAGGCGGACGCGAAGGTTCTCGGCGAGATGATATTCGGAGCGGTTGCTATGAACTGCAAGAGCGTTTCCTTGAAGATACACATCATGGACGAGCCTAGGAGGTAAAACAAAATACATTGGATCTCCCGTCATTTATCCTTTATCCCTGGTTTACACTTTGTTAAGAACCTAAGTTATCGACATAGCTCAAAGAATTAGTAAGCTGAAGTGGCAGTGGGCCGGCCATATCTCGCGAAGAACTGACAACCGTTGGGGTAAACGTGTTCTTGAGTGGAGACCGCGACTTGGTAAACGTAGTGTAGGACGCCCACCGGCCAGGTCTGATGACGATCTGCGATAGACTGCTGGCAAATGCTGGATGCGTCAAGCTGAAGACAGGGCGCTATGGCGCTCATTAGGGGAGGCCTATGGACTAATATGGGCTGATGATGATGATGATGATGATGAGTATCAAGTGCGAGTGCCAAGTGCAAGTGACTCCTGCATCTTGTAAGCGCGATTTCTAGACGCGGCGGCGCGCGCCTTTAAATCGCAACACTCAAGACGCAGCTGTGTGAAAGATGGCTTGCGTCTTGGTTTAAATTTTTCTGTGAACAATTATCGGAAATCAAAATAAATCACTGATAAATAATCATATTAAATTAATCACTTGCCCTTGTCACACGCCCTTGCATGATACTTAACAAAGTGTAAACCAGGCATTACTTATGCCTGGCCCTAAGTAATCATCAACAGTAAATAAATATAATTAAAGTGTCAAAATATAGTTATTTTCCTCTACAGGTTGATGTGTACGAAAGTATTCTGCGTACCGACATCGCGCAGAATCAGTCGGGTGGAACGGAAGACCAGCGATAGGTTGGATGAAAGGTGCATGTCAAAACCGCTGAGTGTACCGGCTTTGAGGGAAGAGGGAGTATCACTCAGTTTCTCGCTGGAAAGAGGAGACTCAGGTAAAAATAAAAATAATAATGCTGGTCCAGTATCATATTTTGCAATGCAATATTCTACGTACCGACGTTACGTAGACTCAGAGGGTTGACACGAAAGACCAGCGAATGTTTGGATAACTGTAATTTATTTAAACTGCTGAGTGTACCGGCTTTGAGGGAAGGGTAAATGACGCTTAGTTTGAAACTTTAAAAACTTAAATAATAATTAAATTCATTTGATAAACTATCTATGTTAATAAAACAGAGACGTTAAAGTTGAACTATCACATTTTCATTGATGCAACAATTTTTAAAAGGTACCTACTATAATAGCTTTTCTAAAATAGTAACTGAAATCTTGGATATTAACGCTACTGGATACGCGACGGAATCCCACGTCTAGAACTATAGTTCTAAGCTCAAACAAACTTAGATAAACCCAATCGTTCACTTCTTATGTTATTTACATCCATTATCTTCTACGTACTTGATATCGTCAAAGATAAGATACTTTTCTATGACAACTGTGGCGATTTTGCGATGAAGCATTGTCACAGAAAGTGAGAAAAATATCACTAAATAGTATAAAACAAAGTCGCTTTTTCTGTCCCTATATCCTTATGTCCCTTTGACTGCTTAAATCTTTAAAACTACGCAACGGATTTTGATGCGGTTTTTTTTAATAGATAGAATGATTCAAGAGGAAGGTTTATACGTATAATAAAACCGTGCGAAGTCGGGGGGGTCGCTAGTAATATTTAAATTAACCTTATACCTTATTATTAAAGCGGCAGACGGAGTATAGTTTAGTCCTATAAACGACTTCTTGTCTCCTGGTATATTTTTTCGCAACCGTTATAGTATTTGCAGAAACTTTTATAATGCTTTATCAAACTTAGCTTTCTCATTTATGAGTTCCAAACAAACCCTTTATAAAGTCATTGAAAACGGGATAGTTACCATGATTTGATTTATTTTGAGTTTTCCGATATTTCGGCATCGTTTCAAGCGCCTTAGTTTTAGTTTAGTTGCGTGATAGCTTTAAAAGTTAAACCCTTTATAATCTACAGGTTTTTATGGCGACCACTCACAGTACAGCAGTGCAAGTTCGACTTACGACTACTTCTCGATGTTCGAGACTTGGGACGGCTGCACAACGCCAGATGATTTCTGCTCATTCAATTGTAAGTAGGTACATAAGATAGACCCTACTAAACGTTTTACATATCACCATTTATCTCATGTGGCTGAGAAACGAGCGTAATTTTTTGAGTTGAGAGACGCGTAAAATGCCTATTTTTGAAATGAAATGATTTATTTTACGCTCTGTGTTTCACAAACAGTACTATGGATGAAGTGATCGATACATCTAATGCGACACCAAACTCAAAAAAAATTAAGTACTACGTTTTTCTATATTACTCTATTGGCCTAAGCCTAACACATTGAGTGCCACCAACGTACTAGGCATGCTCAGGCTATCTGTAAAGCAGCGATAGACCTGGAAAGTTGGCAGTGGATGCGTTAAACGTACCTACATGTCTCCGGGGTTGAAGCGCCAAAAGGATGTAAGAGACAGAAATTCACTAATAATACTTAGAGTTTGCGATCACGTTTGTTATTTACATTTATTTTATTTTCTTTATAAATCTTCGAATGGGTAATATCAGCACGTGACTTGTAACTACTGGCAAAGTTCCACGCGCTCATCATCGTGCAAGTTTGCCAGAACTACGGAAGTCTTTTGTCTTATTGACGAGCTCAACAAAAGTGCTTATTATTGCTGTTGCATCTAAAATGTTTCTAATTTGTGATATTGATGTAGGATTAAATCTTGACATGAATCAATAATCAATAATAATTTATTTAATTAATTTCTAGAATAGTACGTCACATTTGTTTGACTAAGATACTACATTTCAAAATTACATAATGTAAGCAAGTAGGCATTTAAATAAAAATACAATCAAAAGTTGTTTTTCATGTAAAAAACAGAATCTATAAAAATTAAATTAAATTAATGAAAATAGAACACATAAATATTATATAACAAAAACGTACATTTCACATAATTTATTTAGACAACTAATAATACATATTATTATAAATAATTTAGTCAGCATTATAGGCTATGAATTCCTCTTGCATTCTTGCGTAGTAGTGGGAGTAACATTCCTAAATGCAACATAACTGAATGAATTTCGCATATGAATGCATATTAAAACATAAATATAATTTTGTAATTTCACCCAGCACTACCCGGCCGCAAGCTGAGTACATCAAGCAACGGCAGTTGGCAGCGTAGAACCTTCCAGAACATCGCAACAAGATTCGATCTCGGTCAGTCGTCGCATTACCTCAACCTGCCAAGCAACGCCACAAGTAGTGATTCACAGGTAATTATACCATCAAGCCATTTGTCAAGCAACATCAGTTGGCAGCGTAGAACCTTCCAGAACATCGCAACAAGATTCGATCTCGGCCAGTTTCAGTAATACCTCAATCTACCAAGCAACGCCACAAGTAGTGATTCACAGGTAATAACACCATCAAGCCATTTGTCAAGCAACAGCAGTTGACAGCGCAGAACCTTCCAGAATATCGCAACACGGTTCAATAAATCAATATCTTTATTTCTTTAGGCTCACAAAATAAGCACTTAGACAAGTCAAATTAATACTACAATACACACAATCACGGCAGTCAAGTTCACAGCACACAAAATACACAGATCAACATACATTATCAAGCCACAAAAAGCTCGCTAACGCGAACTTACAAGCAATGACAATATAATTTCTTAGATTTTTGAAACGATTCGAACTCTGCCATTTTTCGGAACATCTCCACCTGCTAAGGATTAACGGTACTTGTTATATTATATGCAATTATAAAAAGGCGAACGTTTATAAATATATAAGGAAAAGACAACGCGAACAATACTATACGGATCGTACTGAAACGGACTGACTTTACGATACCAACATAACCTTACCGAATAAACATAAGCTTCTCATTATTTGGGAAAAATGCATGCGGACCGCGAGCAGTAGCTAATCACTACATAGTATAAAAGAAAGTCGCTTTCTCTGTCCCTATGTATGCTTAAATCTTTCAAACTACGCAACGGATTTTGATGCGGTTTTTTTAAATAGATATATGTAGTTATTCGAGTCTATTATAGGTATGGTCGATAGGGACAAAAAAGCGACTTTGTTTTATACTAAGCTATGTAGTGATAACAAATCCCATTTTTTTATCTTAGAATCGAGACGTCTATTCATAAACGCGGAAAAATGCGGATACGGTTTTTAGTACTGGCTGAAAACATAAATCAATTTTATGTTGATCATTCCCTCGAGACTCTTCAGTTTACGATAGACATCAAAGTCTCGGATAATATTTAAATTTGATTCGATAATCTTTTTTAAATCCTACATGTTTTTTTGCCTATTTTTCTTACGTCATCATCATCACTTCATTGTCTGATTTTACTCAGTACCGGGTGTAATAGGCTCCTCAATTTTAGTCAAATCTTTTTCCGTTCAGTATTTTCTGAGTGAAAGAGTACCTACCTAACATCCAGCTTACAAACTATCGCGTAAATAATATTGGGATGTTTGCTCCTTCAGATCTTTTTATAGGTAGAGACAGATCGATTTTGATGATTCTTTTATTTGAAAGCTAGTGCTTCTCATGTGATCCCGTATAAATTTGAACAAGATATAATAATTAAATATTGCTGGATAATTCAGACAGCATCATCTAGCCCCAAGCTAAGCAGAGCTTGTGTTATGGGCTAGATAACTGATACTTGGTAGATTTGAATGTAGTTTTGAAGTTATCCTTAACTAGCGACCCGCCCCGGCTTCGCACGGTTTTATTATACGTATAAACCTTTATCTTGAATCACTATCTATTAAAAAAAACGCACTAAAATCCGTTGCGTAGTTTTAAATATTTAAGCATACATAGGGACATAGAGACGGAGAAAGCGACTTTGTTAAATACTATGTAGTGAATGCGTATTTTATTGACTTCGACTACATTGATGATAAATTATTGCTATGGAAAAGCTTGGGACGGGTTTTGCTCCTACTCGAAAACTAACAACCTAACAAGGTAACTTGTAGGCTTCTTTACTTGAAATCAAAGTAAAATATTTATGTCCGAGTTTTACTTATACTTTGAATTTAGAGTAGCTTTGGTTAATAGAGTTCTATTCTCATCGCCCAAACATATACACAGTGTGGATTGTCCAGCATTTATTTATTTATGACGTTATAACAAAAACCGTATCGCCTGCACTTGACTTAATATTCATTATTATCAGCAAAGTATTCGTAATTAATAAGTAGGATTAATGCAATTAACAGTATCAGCGTGCGTGTGACAAATCACGAGTGACCGGTGTCATGTGAGCTCTTATCTTAACACAACAGGGCGCTTTACTGTATATCTTCGACACACTTCATTTTATAGATAGACTAACAACCGGCGCTGGCTTCGCACGAGTGTAATATGCATAGTATAAACCTTCCTCTTGAATCATCACTACATAGTAAACAAAGTCGCTTTTTCTGTCCCTATGTCCCTGTGAGAAATGGTGACTCAAGACTCTACAAATCCTACGCACATTGTCCCGTACACTATCCCCCTTCTGGGGCATGCCACATCACATCACAGACTTCATTGCCGGGCTGCTCCACCCCAGCTCCGTACTGCTCTGTGCCCCCCCGTCCCTCATCGAAAGTGTGCCTTCCTCAGCGCACCGCAATTTATGCCAGTAGTGCGAAATGTTTTAAGCATTTTGAAATTGGTTTCGGAACTTACCAGATCGGTGTAATGCACCGGGCCCTCACTGTCTCTCACAATGCCGTCCAACATCTTCCCCCTTTCCTCCGAGTAGTTCCTACAATCCCACAGAGCATGGTCCCTACTTTGTACGGGGTCACCGCAACTACATACCGCCGTGTCGCTCAGTCCCATGTCACTCAGACGCTTCCTAAAACACCCGTGGCCCGTCAGGAGTTGCGACACCTCGTAATCAGGCTCAACCCAGTGCGCTCTCATGCGCTCACCCACGTCTGCGAAGAACCAGTACAGGTCACGGCCCTTGTCGTCTGACTCCCAACGGGCCTGCCACGCAACAATGGCGATCGAAACCTCGGTTTCAAAGTTCCTTTACAAAAACGAAAGATGTCGCGGTTGGAAATTTTAGCGATGAAATGCCATATTCGGGCACTCCAGCTTTCACGCAACCATTCACGTAGTAATTTATACCTTATTCTCTAACAGAAGAAGGTGCATTTTACAGATCTACAGCAACAGCTCAACAAGTGGTACGTCTGAGAGTCTAGCGAGCGGCAGCGGCGTCTCGTCTCAGAAGAAAAGCAAATTGGGATTGGCCGTGCTGATTACAGTCACTGATTCAGCTGAGATGTGAGTGCACGATTCTTGATTTTGATGCACCTTTATTGATTTTGATGTACATTTATTGATTTTGATCTACATTTATTTATTTTGATCTAAATTTATTGATTTTGATGTACATTTATTGATTTTGATGTATATTTATTGATTTTGATCTATATTTATTGTTTTTGATCTACTAATTGCACCACAGGTCACATAATGTCTCTTATTACGTCAATCGAGCTATTTTATATTTAAGCGATTTAATAAAATAAAATAAAAATATTCTTAATTGCTTACCAATAAAAAGAAGCATATGACAGGAAAAGATAAATACAGTTTAGGTTTATATTAATGAACACATAAATACCCAATAATAAGTACCTCTAAATACCAATAATAATGCCAATTTGGAAAAAAAACGTGCTCTAAACCAGCCATAAAGTTCATATAGCATTTGTAAGTATAACAAAACTAACATGGTTTGCATAAAAATAAATATATAACAAAATAAAAAAAGAAGAGATGAAGAACATGTCTTTTAAATTGAATTTTCCATGAGCATTCCCTAAAACTTTCATATAATTTGTATAGGGACCTGGTTCGTAGATGCGTGGAACATTCGCCCCAAGTGACAGCGCTGGTCTGCCGGTTGCGGATAGCTGCGTTGTCAGCCGGCGCCCACACATTCGTGTCTACACTGCACGCGGCGAAGGAAGACGCAGCGAGATGGTTAGTGCATTCAAGAAATATTAAAACTAGCGACCCGCTTCGGCTTCGCACGGTTTTATTATACGTATAAACCTTCCCCTTGAATTACTCTGTCTATTAAAAAAAAACCGCATCAAAATCCGTTGCGTAGTTTTAAAGATTTAAGCATACTATGGGACATAGGGATATAGGGACAGAGAAAGCGACTTTGTTTTATAACATATAAAACAAAGTCGCTTTTTCAGTTCCTATATCCCTATGTCCCTTTGAATGCTTAAATCTTTAAAACTACGCAACGAATTTTGATGCGGTTTTTTTTAATATGTAGAGTGATTCAAGAAGGAGGTTTATATGTAAAACCGTGCGAAGCTGGGCGGGTCGCTAGTACATAATACAATACAATACATAGATTCTTTGCCTATGGCGCTCATTAGGGGATAATATAGGCTGATGATGATGATAATTACATAGATTCATATATTTTTTATTATGAGTTCCATTACACAGAAGAAAGTATATTGTTCATCGAAGCTAGAAAACGCTGATACCTGAGAAGGGGATCCTAATGAATCTTTAAGGAAAAAAAATCAAACAATTCAATCCTATCAATTTTCAGTACATAATACTAAGTACAAATTACAATCAAAATTTTAAAAGAGATCTAGGTCGAACTCTTTATCAAATCAGGTCAAGGTTACACACTTTTTGAAATATGTTGGAATATTTCAAAAAAAATATCGATATGCTATGTCTCCTACAACTATAAACCTTTATATGTACTTATAAGATAAAAGTTCTAAACCCTACTTGACAAGTCTTGTTTAATAATTCTTCATACGACTGTGCCTTGTTCTCAAACAACTTACAACAATTCCCCTTGCAGGCTATCAGATCTCATATACGGCGCTCGGCTGCAACCGATATGGCTGCCCCTCGTAAGCCAAGAGCCTCGGACGTCTCACAAACTGGCTGACTCGCTGTTGACTGACCTCTGCGCAATCCTGGCTGCCGCTGATACAAAGACCACGCATTTGTAAGTACATACGACACTAACCAGGAATAAAACCTAAATGGATTTTGAGTGTAACTGTACCGTCACGCTCGTGTCGGTTACGCTGGATCGTCACGTTCGAGACGGTGACGCTGAATCAGGTATGGTTTGTTCCGATACTAAGACCATGCACTTCTAAGTAAGGGTATAGGACCCTCTAATTAACCTGTAAAGCGTGCTTTAACTTTATGAATTGATCACTTTTTAAGAGCAATCTTTTTAAACAATACAATAAAATCACTTTATCGTCACGCTCGAGATGGTAACGCTAGTAAATAGGATATGCTCGGCTCCAGTAGGTCCGTGACGGTGAATATATTTTAGTGACCTCTATCGCCATACTCTCGTATTAAAAATAGGAATATGTTGCGCTTGCTCTTTCTGAAACCGGTTCAGTTTCAGAAAGAGCTCATTCACACGCTTGAATTGGTTACGTTGGATCATCACGTTCAGGTTGGTGGCGCTAAATCTCATTTTACACTAAGCTGAATCATCAATCGAATCGATTCCCAGCAAAAGCCAGATATTTTCGATATGTCATAGAATTTGAAAATACTTGGCAAAGTATCTGTTTAATTTATTTTTTAAATAAAACAATGTTTCCTTTGAATAAAATTTGCTAACTGCAGTATTAAGGGTACTTGCCCTTCAGATAACGTTATTTTATTCGTCCTTGTATAACTCCAACTAATCTCCCATCTCACTCTACAAATAGCCACGAGTATCACTTCGGTACGTAATTAAATTATTTGTTAATTAGATTATAGTCTATTTAACTTTTTGCCTGAACAAATTTGAGTAGCGAGTACAGTACTACATCAATCAATAAGTGTAATCTTATCACATCGCAAACACGATCAGCCAGATGTTTTGCTATTTCAAAAACAATCTTCATAGATAAAAATAAGTAGAATAAAAATATTGAACAATAGTAATCTTCCTAGACAATTCTAAATTAGCTTGCATTCTACTTAGCTTGAGGCTGGTCAAGCTAAGTAGAATTCAAGCTAATCATCCGGATGTCTGCCAAAGCGGCGGCCAATCCCAACATAGACAAGTTTTGAGCGCAGGATATTAGTGCACAAGTGTGTGCGCAAACATTCCCTTAGTTAAGCTAATTAGTGAGATAAACACAGGCGTTTACAATACAAAGCCGGATTATCACATGTTCGAACGTGATCTGAGAATATCACATGACAATAATTTACAATGCAAATTGCAAGTTTTATACTACTGTTTGTTTTCACATAAATTATTACTATTATAAATTGCGATAATGTTTTTATTGTGTGTGCCTACTAAATCAAGTTACTATAGCTACAATAATTAATAGATAACTCCGACAAAGCGAATCACATGATAGGTTATTTTAAGAACAGCGAGCGAACATATAACGTAAATATCAAATGGAAACGATTTGTTTGACTGTTTGTAAAGAAAGCTTGGATTGACAATAAAATTTGAGAATAAATGATGAAATTGATTATTATTGTTGCAAAAGCTGCGAATTGCCAAACGCATAAATAATTCTAAAAATAAATAAATAAACAAGCAATAATGAAAACATTATCAATTCGAAGTCAATAAAACGCATTATATGGATGACTAAAAACTACTTTTCAGATGTTGATCAAATTCTATATGGTATCAAACATACAAATCAAAAAGAATAAAGCAAATTAAAACACTTAGATACCTACGGTTACTACGGCGGTACCTACGGTCGAATAGAGAATCTCTTCCTATTTTTGAATATGGTTCAAAAATCGCTTTACCAAAAGTTTGGGATCGGGTCCATCATGCATAAACAAAAATCTTGAATGTTTCTTGCATGACATGACTCACGTATTTATTGATTTAAGATTTACTTACATTACATCGTTCCACCGTACGACGAGGTTAAAATTAATACAATCGTGACTGGAACTTTTAAATTAAGTTTTTGGTAACTAGGTTTTTGGAATAAATAATACCGACTTATATAATGTACTTATACCTCTATAATATAATAAGAGACATTGTTTATATGATTCCTTGTGAAAATAGTTTCCGCTTGTTTTAAAAAAAAATCTTATGTTAAACAGTCGAACCCGGGACCGTTGCTAGTAAGGATGGAATCCATTACACCGTTTATCTACGGATTACTGGTTTTTATGTGTTTTTCAACACTAGATTAGTTTGGACGGCGAATGGCGTATAAATCAAGAGAGATTTATTGGACGTTGATGAATACGTACAGTTTTAAGAAGAAATTTCTTCCTCCTACAATAAAATAAGCACGTGGAAATAATTCTTGCTTTTTTCATGCAATATCGTGTTATTATCCATGGAACGTTGTAACGCAACAATCTGTAGCATGTAACTACAACTTTTAAGTATATCTGAGTAGAATAAAATCTGTATCCTTCTATTATTATAGCTAAAAGCGAAAGTTGGTAATCAAAACAGTCACCAACTAACAGATGATAAAGTTGCCAAAAATTCATAATTTGTAACCTGCAATAGTTGTTTGATATGAATGAAATGAAGATTTAAAAAAACCTTAATCTTACGAAATGTTTAAGGTATGGTATACGTATTGATTGTTCTAACTTTGGTATGTGTGTATTTTATTTTATTTATTTCAACCGACTTCAATAAAGGAGCTTCGCAATTGAACTATTTTATTTACATCTTACTCTTACTCTTTATTACATCATAACTTTTTCTGGATAACCCGATTTTGATATTTTTTTAATTTGAATATCAACATAAAATTATTGCTTTATATCATTTAACATTTCATATAAACTTAGACGTATAAGTGTCTCAGAGACGCATCAGATGATGATATAATAACTATTCTTGACGCAAGGCATTGCCCTTTGAACTACACGCGTCCCTTGAAACTAAATCATTTTTAAATGAATCCAAAGTCCGAATGACAGGGCGGTGTGAATGAAAATTCCCGTTCCTCCGTTATTTATAACAAGTACGCTATCATCTATTTTTGTCAGCTGTTTACGTATTCCTCACGTGATACAGATGGTTTTTTTAATAGTTTGACGTAAACAATACGGTCTACATTGTTGTGCAACCGTGGGTGGTGCGGATTGGTGCGAATTGGATTTTTAACGAGCCAGACTAATTAATAGGCGTGTTTGCTTTGCTATCGGATGATCTGTCTATTATCGTTTTGTGGAATGTTATATAATGTACCTACTGATTACTTTGTAAGTTGTAAATGTTCTGATGTCTTTAGGTATTGTTTTTTTGTGTCTACATATATTCTACTGGGTGTACCGATTTAGGTGATTCTTTTTTTATTTGAAACCTGGTGCTTCTCATGTGGTCCCAAATTTGATCAAGACATGGCCAGCAGTTTTTTAGTTATTCTTATTATAAATGCGTATTTTATTGACCTCGATTTCATGTGTTCATTTTTTCTTTAAAGAATTTTAAGTCGGTTTATAGTTTTGCCAAACCAATTCATTTGGCAAATCCGAGACATAATTGGAAGATCACATCTGGTGGGAGCTTTTATACTTTAAATTCGATAGCGAATATGCTTACTTAGGCTACAATTTGGTTGAAATGAAAAAATGACTGACAATAATTTTATAAATTTTTCTGAAAAGTCCAAAACCAAAGAATAAGGAAGAAACGACACATAAAAATAATTGTCTATGCTAAAGGTATGGGACGAGTAACATAATTTTAAGATTATCCAAAGATCACACGCATACGTATACTGGTACGAGTATCAAAATGCTTTATTTCTTTTAGACCTTACAGAACTCTTGGACACATCATGAAATACTACTAAATCATAATAGTTATCTCCCTTGTTCCAGTTTCATAAGTACGCTGCTAACCCACGTGCTAACGTACCACCTCGGCTGGGTAAGCACGGTGAGCCCTTACGACACAGTGGAGCACCGGCCGCCAACAGCAGCGCGTCCCTACAACGCTCTCTGGGCACAACTCTCAGACCTCTGCGGCACCATCGGCGTGCCCTCCCGCGCCGCCCGCACCATCCTCACAGGCGAAAAGAACCAGCACTTTCTCAACAGGCTACTCCTAGTTCTAACATACTTCCTACGCTGCGGTGACGTCACCAAAACCATCTTCAGATACCAAAAATGTGAGATTAAAGAAGTGAAAACCGTCAATGTGAATGTGAAAAGCAATCTTGACGTTCAAAATACTCTTAGTGATAGCAGTGTCAGTACGTTGATCGCGAGTGAGGTCAGTTTTAAACGGTCGCCGACGCTCGCGAATCTTAGTCAGAAACTCTCTAGTGCGGAGGTGGGGAGTTCCACCGGAGCGAATCCAACGGGGCTCCGGAGAAATCCAACTGTTATGCATCGGATGCAATCCTCCTCGGATTCTAGTCTCTCGAGCGCGTCTGATGACTCGCTGCCCGAACAGAAGGTCCTGTTCGTCCTAGGAGACGACGACAAACTGGTCGGCCTCAAGAACAAATCCAACGGCGGGAAGATGGTCAAGAGATCCTCTAAAGTACAAGAACCCGAGCCAAATCCCGCAGACTGCGCCAAATCCACCTCCGAGCGGAGCCCCGACAGCCCCTCCAAATGCTGCGGCCAAACACTTCAACATTCCAAGCCAATCAAACATTCCGGTTTTAAGTTCGAGTTCGATAAGTACCCTCAGATAGTCACTAATTATATGAAGAGCAAAAACTTAGAGATTTTAGATAGGCACTATATTGGAAAACCGGGGAATTTGAAGTTGGATAACTTCCAGTTTGATCCCATGATCGTGCCGGCGATACAAGAGGAGAGATGCGAGACTTGCGTCAAGTGTCAGATGGAGTTGATGCTTCAGACGCCGACCAACGCTTCTGAGATGGAATACATGAACGACATGCCACGGGCCTCGGAACCACAATACGCCACACCGAAAATAGTCACTGAAAAAGATCAAACAAGAGAAATGTCCCCAAAAACATTTGTAAGAAGACGGAAAAACAAAACAGTCGTCGTAAACTTAGCCAGTTGTATTAAATCTGTGTCTGATGGAGCAGTAAATCTAGAAGAAAAGAACTCGTTGAGTGACAAAATATGCATGAACCTTTTATGCAGTAATGGGAAACCTACAATACCTGTTATAATGACTCCTGAAAGTCAAGAAGAAAACACAGATTCAACTGATAATCAAGTTGGCAAAATATCAAGCAAACAGATGCGAAATAAAAGTAGTTTCCATGCCAACAGTAAGCTGAAATCTACTAAATCATTAGGGAATTTGAAAATATTAATGTGTGAATCGGAAAGCGAAGAGTTGGACACAACACCAATATCATCAAGTGATTGGAGAATATCCTCAAACGATACTCTTAATGTTTCAAACGAAGTTAAATCTAGCTCTTTAAATGAGATAGGATCTATAGTTTTACCACACACAGAAACATTATTAAATGAGTGTAAGGCTACGTCTGAAACGAGACTGAATACTTTACCAGAAAAACAAACACTTGAAGCCATATCTACAAAATCAAGCGATACAACAATTGCGAGCACAGAAATAAAAATGTCATTACAGAACACCAAATCGCCTGTTTTATCCGATGATTCAATAACCACTATATCATCACTAGATGAAAAGTCTATAGAAACATCATCAGAACAACTGCCTTCTGAAATGACAGATACATCACTAGAAAATGACAAAAGTCTAGAAGCAAACACATCAAAAACTACACCTATAATTTCAGCAAAACCTAAATCTGATCCATCATCAAACCTTAAACCCATGCTATTAGAGTTGAAAATGCCTGTGCCCCGTCGATTAAGCAAAGACGTCCCTAAGATCGTAGAAGTTAAGCAGGTGATAGAGTATTCGCTGCCGAAGATGTGTTCAACAGAAGACAATGAACAAAGGTCCGGCTTTGACAGCTCACTGCTGGGTGGAGTCACCGACCATTATGTACCTGATTTAGTATTACAAGGTGAGATTAGACTTTATTATTATTATAAATAAATAAATAATGCTGGACAATCCACACAGCATCATCTAGCCCCAAAGTAAGCTACTCAAAGCTTGTGTTCTGGGTACTAGATAACTGATATATATAATACATTATATATATAGATAGTTATTTTTTATTATTCGTAGAAAACACCCAGACCAACAGAACAAATTTCTGCAGATCATACACAAATTTGTTCCGAGGCGGGATTCGAACCCGCAACCACCTGTGTCGCCCACCGCGCCACATCGGTCGTCATTATTGACTAGCATATGCCCGAAGTTTCGCATGCGATATTTCTATGGAAATGTTATAAGGCTATTTCTTTCCCATAGGACCTGATTTATGGAATGAAAATTAGCCTATGTGTTAAAAGTAGCTTATGTGAATGGATCGGGATGAAATTTTGATTAGACGTAGTTATAGACCTGGAATAAAAAATTGACCAATTTTCATAAATTTTCGCGTGGGTAAAGCCGCGGGCCTCAGCTAGTATACTTTATTAACAAAGAAAATAACAATTAAGGAATAGAAACAAATTGGAACTATTTTATTGTTAGACAGAAGTTGAGTTAAAAAATTACTGTGTAATATGATAAAAGTTATATAACTTTATTATAAGATATTCACGGGTATTTATCGTTATCTCGTGACCACGACAGAGTGTATATAAATATAATAAATAATAATAATTCCGGACAATCCACACAGCATCATCTAGCTCCAAGCTAAGCAAAGCTTGTGTTATGGGTACTAGATGACTGATATACTTAATACAATACATTACATATCTGTTGAAACGTCGGAAAAAATAGGTACTTAAATAAACGCGATAAACAGCCGTAAATATTTTATAATTATCTCCTGATCGCGTAAGTTTTATAAACTTTCTTATATAAGTTGTTAAATAAATTCTTATATAACAGGAACTTTAGCAAAGCCGATAGTCTGGGAGGCGGAACTGAGACGGGATTTGGACCTGACTTCGTATCTCAACAAGACTGTAGATTCGCCGATACAAGCCGTTGCTATCATCGGAGATACCAACACATGGTAAGTAGATCTTATATTATTATTACCAGGTAAGTTAAGTTTTCTATAATACAGTAAATTAAGTTTTCTGCAACAAGCGACATTCTACTTGTCCCCTGACGAACCACATGACAGACATTACCGACAAACAACTTGTCTTCTGACAAACCATATGACAGACATAAGCGACAATCTACTTCTTCCACTAGTGGACAAAAGATTGAAGCGAACTGAAAATCAATTATCACTTTATTTCTTATATTATTTTGGTAATTATGAACCTTTAGTAATAAAATTTGACCTGTCTAAGTGCTTATTTTGCAAGCCTAAAGAAATAAAGATATTGATTTGATTTATTGATTTACTTGGCCTCTGACAAACCACATGACTATGTCTGTCTTGTAGTTCGTCAGAGAACAAGTAGATTGTCGCACAAAACGCAATTATGCCTTAGAATTTCGTTCTGCGTTTCTTGGTCATGTTGTTTGATGTCGACCTCAGTGTCGCTGTGAAGATCCGCCTGCGACTCATGCGTGGTTGCGGGTTCGATTCCCGCCTTGACAAAAATATATATTTCATGCATTGTATCAAGTACAGTGAAACTTGGTTAAGTGGGTCCTAGATAAATGAGATACCTCTATTATTGAGAGTTGCAATGAGGTCCCGGTACTTTTTCATTGAATTACCTCTGTTAATGGGACTTTTTGAACCTGGTTAAACATTTTAATTCATATACTTTTTCGATTTTTCCCATATAATTGAGACTTTGTGGCTCAACTACCTGTATAAGTGAGACAAATCAATCAGGTTTTCAAACTTTTTGACATGTTTGTTTCGCGTCGCCTTTCGCGCCTGTTTTATTTGTCAGTAAAATCTCAGGTGTTGACCTAAAACAAGTACATTCATATATACCTACATTAAATTAAAAACACCAAAAAAACACATTTTTGTTAACATATCCACCTCTAAAAATGGAATAACGGCACATTTCAACCTCGGTAAGCGGGGGGCCTCTGTACCTAAATGAGACAACTATAATTTTAAACCTGCTTAGTTGCAAAACTGGATTATTGGAAACCCTCAATAATTGGTACATATGAGATCCCAACTAAACAGGTTTCACTGTATATAAGTTATGTAGTTCCCATAAAACACGCTCTGCTTAGCTTGGGGCTAGATGATCCTGTGTGGATTGTCGATCATTTAATTTTATTTATTTGACCAGGGAGGTGCGCGTAGTAGGCCGTGATTGCGGTACTGGCGGCATGTCGTCGCTAGTGGGCGCCATGCTTGACGCGCTGCCTGCCATGTGGAAGGCAAAGGTCCCTGCGCATCAGGTAAAAACAAGAATTGATGTTTTTATGGGAAATGGAATTTGCTATATCAATATATCTTCTCTCTGTATTATCTTTCTCTTCGCTCTGTATTCTCTCGCTCTGTCTCTCCTCTCTCTCTTCAAGAGATCTCTGTTACTACAAAAGCTAAGAAGCTGAAATATTGCATGGAAGTTCCTTTTAGGAAGTAGGCACCCGCTAGGAATGATTTTTGGATTGTAAAAATGATTTCTGGAAATTCGTCATCTATGGAAGTTAAAATGGGGTCAATTGGGTATTATACTGTAGACCACTTGAATGAGTTAGTTTAGTAGTAAATCACATCTTTACTTGTTAAATATATGGTTAAACATAGATCACCTATTATAATGAATCTAAAATAGATTTATTACACAATTTCCTGCGAAGGGGACAAAATGTCCAGAACATTTTGTCTAGAATTATATTTATTGTGCTTAACAATCTACACAGCTCTTGGTAATAGGAAAGCAAAAAGTATTCAAAAATGCCCAGTTTCTAAAAACTAGTTGTTGCTAAAAATCAATGCTACTTCTAGAAAATTGCACTACCAGGATAGAATGATGATTATGTGCTGAGATGTGTGTACAAATTGTTATTACTATCGATTCGACGCGTGACCCGAAAGCTGGTGAGTATCTGGCGCAGTGCGTCAGCATTGCCATATCCGGGCAATGCAGCCAGCACCGTCTTAGGGACGCGACGACTGGTATTGATATGGATCAGTCAAGCTACCTCTAGTTAGACCATTTGCAGCAGTCTGCAGTAATTTTAAATACTAGATAATTTGTTTATATTATCTGATTGTAATTAGCTTAGCAGTAAAATGTAAATTTCCTTATATTTCTTAACATCTTCGCATTTGTTCCAGTGTATCACCTTTCTCGAAAGCAAGCTGCGTGAATTCTGCGTGCTCTCCAAGACGCTAGCTGATATGCTAATGTCTACTGATTTCTGTGACATCGCTACGCTCACCAAATCACTCAACATCGACGTCAATGACGTACCGTTACTGCTAGCAGTCGCAACTACGCATACACCACAAGTTGCCACTAGATACGGACTAAGTTACAGATAAAGATTTCTAGAAAGCTCCTTGGTATACGAGGAGCGGTACAGATAATCTTTGAAAAGTTTTCTTGTCACTGATGGTACGGCCTAATCACTAAACATCGACGTAAATGACGTACCTTTACTGCTATCAGTCGCAACGACGCATACACCACAAGTTGCTACAAGATACGGTCTTAGTTACAGATAAAGATTTCTAGAAAGTTCCTTGGTATACCAGGAGCGGTACAGTACAGATAACCTTTGAAAAGTTTAGTCACTGACGGAACGGCCTAATCACTCAACATCGACGTAAATAACGTACCGTTACTACTACCAGTCGCAACGACGCATACACCGCAAGTTGCCACGAGATACGGGCTAAGTTACGGATAGACTTCTAGAAAGTTCCTTGTAATTTTATACCAGGAGCGGTATTGGAACGTTATTGTCATAGACGGCACGGCCTTATACGGCCTATCACATTACTCAAAATCGATGTTAAAGACGTACCTTTTCTGCAAGAGGTGTAAACAATTAACCACGAGATAGACATCTAGTTTCTTGTTATCTTCTTACCAGGACGGATGCTCTTTTGTTCTCAGTTGTACATACAGATGGCCTTTTCACTCATCTATCTATATAAAAATGAATCCCAATTTCCTTTGGTCACGGCATCACGCCTGAACGGCTGGACCGATTTCGCTAATTCTTTTTTTGTTCTGTTCGTTATTATCAGGAGAAGGTTCTTATGAAAGAAAAAATTAAGGAAATTGCGCGGAAAATTCGAATTAAATTTTGAAATGTTAGGATAGGACAACGTCTGTCGGGACAGCCAGTCAACAATAATTCTCAATAATCAATAACATCGTTGCCAAATAACTAAGGCCGGCTACGATACGAACTTAGTTACAGATATAATCATAACATGAATTATTGCTGTCCTCCATAAAAACTAGGTTTGGAATTAACCCGCTTACAATCAGTTTGAAGTAATGAATTATTTAACAAAATTATAAATATTTAACTAAACGAGAAATGTCTGTTCACTTGAGCAAGGAAGCGATTCCTTTTTCCTTTTAGGCCGTTAGAAATCTGGGAAGGCGCCATCATATGAAACTGTGGGAAAACAAGTCTATCTACTATCATTAATTAAAAAAAGTTTTGACTCAATGAGATGATGATCAATAGAGATAAAAATACTATTGTATCTGTGTGCTGTAAGCTTTTATTCATTAGAAGTGAAATAGGCTGCTGGTTTGTGATTATTCGTTATTTTATCGTGATTAGAACTTAAAATGACGTAGATTCAAAATTCGGCGAATAGATGGCTTGGTGTAGGTGCAGCTGGAATTATCTGTATTTCTATAGAGAAAAGTCTCCAAATTGCTTGTAGATACCTATCTATACCCTCTTTCATAGTTATTGCTAGATTATCTTTGCTTTGTAGGAATTATGAATGTTTTATCACAAAATAATTCGAGACACTATGATTGTCTTTATATTATGTACTCTAATATCAGCTTATTAGAATTTAATATTTATCGCTGAAGCAGTGATATTAGAGATTTATATAAAATATCGGAAAATGTATTCTGTGATTTTGTCATGAGTATAATAATTATGAAATAATAATAATTTTATATTTTGTTGTATTTTAAACTTTGTTTATATTATTGAAATGTGATTACGAGATTTAAATGGGTTTTTTAAAGGCCTTTAAATATATTGTGATAATCTAAAGCTATTTTATTTGGAACTTATTTGCTATTTATGAACTGTAGCATCACATTGTCCAAAAATTGGAACAAAATAAATAAGCCTTGTATGCCTCGAAGAAGAAAAGTCCGCAAGAATTAGTCAGATCAGCTTATGAAGTATATTTTTAACTTTGTTAGTAGCACACGTAATTACTTCTATTTAACTGGTATTTTATCGTTTAATTAACACAATAGCGCGATAAATACCCGTTAAATAGTAATTGTAATTAATTATCTTATCAATTCATGTGAAAATGTTTACTTCATTCAGGTCTTTTTAATTTCGATTGTTAAAAAATGCTATATTCAAATTACCTGTAACTCGTCTGGTTTTGCTCTTCACTAGGGTGATAACGTTATTTTAAGTTATAATATTTTTTTTTTACGTTATCAATAAATAATTTATTTTTCATATTGAATAGAACTTTTAATTATACCTTCATCCCGACAGAGTTAGGCCAAACTTAGGAAAGTGTCTAGGTAAAATGTAAAATGGTGGAATAGTCATACCTAGGTATGTAATTTAACGTGTTTTAAAACACTACTAACCGTGTTCAAATTCTTAAAGCAAAAAATCCGGATAGCTGAAAAGTTTCAGCGTTTTCTAAAAATGTATTTTATTTGTGCGTTTGATGACGATGTAAGTAACGTAATTTTTCTAGCCCAGACATTCCTAGTCAAGACACAATTCTAGTCTAGACAAAATCCCTATATTCGGCCCCTACTTCACTTACAGGGTGTAAAAAAAAGAAAGACCCCAACTTTCAGGGGTGGTTCAGATTCAATCATGCGCAAATAAAAGGTACCTAGAAGGCTTTCATTTTATTTGCAACAGGTCATTGCTTAGTCCAGCTGGTAATTTTGTTTATTGTTTTTATCTATCTATATAATGTCAATTATATATAATATTAAGTATATCAGTCATCAAGCCATACTACCCATAACACAAGCTCTGCTTAGCTTGGGACTAGGTGATGCTGTGTGGACTGTCCGGAATTATTATTTCTTCCTTTATTCAATGTCAAATCTGAACTCCTGAAAGTGCGGAACTTATTTTTTGTTACAACCTGTATAGTCTGAAAATCAAAGTGTAGGAAAGCTTTGACGTAACAAAAGATAAGTAATTGCGAAAGTTCGAAACCCTTGTTTCGAACGCCATATTGAATCGGCCTCGGATCGCTGGCGGCAAGAAAGGCGAGGTTCTGTCTTTGGGGGAACGAAATAAGCATTGCTTGTTTACCTTTACTACCTAAAGCGTGGGCTCAACCCTGAGGCTTCCCAGAGGGTTCATTTCCTTTAATTATAATTATAACTTAAAGGTATAAGTACCTGTAGCAATGACTTTCAGGCTTATTTTCACTGTCGCACTACCCACTTTTGTCCTGTCCAGGAGGGGTATTTTAATTCATCGGGAAACCCTTCGAATTCGATATCGGAAACTTTTGACTATGATTGCTATTTTAAAAGAGCGCATTCGAAATCTTTTGCCATTTGAATTTGAATCCTTAGTTCCTTAGTTTAGATATGAAATCAAAAAACGTTCTAAAGATCGTATTTGAAAACTTTTGCCATTCGAATTTGGATCCATAGTTCCTTAGTTTAGATATGAAATCAAAATAGCGTTCTAAAGTTCTGACGGAAATGGAATCGAATTCAAATTTGACGTTTCCGTTACGGTAACGAATCCAATGAATTGAAATACCTCTACTGACCGTAAGTATATTCATCAAGATTCATAAAACCATATTCGAGTATGAGTGATATTATCATTGAGCCGGACGCCTCAGTATCGGGGCCTAGTCAAGGAGCAAACATCGATTGGTCGTGGAGTGGTAACGTCATCGAAGAAAGGTATAGAATTCCAAAAAGAAGCATCCTTCAATTTGTTTTCTTCTGGTTTATTCAAACCTGAAGTGATCAAATTCACAGAAGAGGTGGATTAGAACAAAGATACTAGATACGTAGGTACACTTTGTCTTTTTACAGTATATTTTCACGTAAAAGCGATACAGAGAGATTATGAAGGCATTTATGAGATTCCTAAAAAAACTACCTTGTATAGATTGGCATGACATGACGTGTTCCTTAAAAGAGATAGTCGGGCGTTTTAATTTTAATTTTGAGGATTTTATAGAGGTACATACCTACCTAATGAATTTCTAAGTTGGTGTTTGCCCGATTAAATTTCTAAATTACGATAAACTTTTAATTTGTAAGTAGGTACCTATGTATAAGTTATACCTACTTCATAGCTACTACTCCATTGTATATTTCAAATCAGTAAAGCATAATAAGTGTGTACAATTTGATATCTTTTTTTCAATTGCGTTATCTTCTATCTCAACAAAAAAGAATGAGACAAATACATAGGTATTCTTGAAGGGTTATACATATCGCAGCTTAATTTCTATTCCCTACCTTCTCTCATGCTATTCATAAAATATACCAGAGTGCCAGGCGGCGTGACTCAATTCCACTAATGGTTGGACTCCCGGCGGGCTAGCTAATTGCTAAAGTGCTCTGCGCTTAGCATGTGTAGCTTATTTTGACCTTTTTCTATCCCTTATGTTGTTAAGCAAAATGGGCGGACTGTCGCGTTTCGTCTTATCTGCAATATTTATGAAAAGGTGATTGTGTACACCGTGTAGCCACTCTTATTTTGAAGAGACCGTGGTTAGAATATGTCGGAAAAACAGCCCTACCTAATTTTGTAGATCTACGAGTGATAAGTAGCTAATTTCATAGGCGTTCTACGAGTCATAGCAAATTCTCTAGGTGTCGTAACAAATTTTGTGGGCGCTCTATGAGTCGTAGTCGTAGGCGTTCTACGAATCGTAGCCAAATTTGGAGGTGTTTTACGAGTCGTAGTAAATTTTGTAGGTGCTCTACGAGTCGTAGCTAATTTCAAAGGCGCTCTACGAGGCGTAGCAAATTTTGTAGGCGCTCTACGAGTCGTAGCAAATTTTGGAGGCGCTCTGCTAATCGTAAAAAAAATTGTAAGCGCTCTATGAGTGGTAGCAAATTCTATAGCTGCTCTACGCGTCGTAGCAAATTTTGTAGGTGCACTACGAGTAGCAAATTTCTTAGGCGATCTACATACAAGAATTAAGCCGAATAAAATTTGTAGTTATATCTATATGAAACATAGATGTTCTACAAAACGTAGGTAAATCTGTAGGTTCTCCTCTAGCTAATTTCGTAGACGTTCAATACAGATCAGAACAAGCCCAATTTAAACAGTTCCCGCACAGTCAGTTTGTCCTAAAGTTTCTTTGGTAAATACACTCGGGTCGCAAAACAGCGGAAAAGTTTCCCAACACTGCAAATTAAATGAGGGCGAAAACTTTTAACAAGTCCTTTGTTGGCTCCCTTTTAATTCTAATTACCCGAGAACATAGGGCGTAAAGATCGTGCCGGCTTGTCACTACGAGTGTTAGTTATTCGTATATTATTATATTATCAGTGGTTTTTCTGATGCTTCTTTGTTCATTTTAATTAATTTTGTAAAGCTTATCATAGTTGTGAATTGCCTCTGGAAAAGTACCTAATTATTTTATAATCATTATCATTATCAGCCTATGTTAGTCCACAGCTGGAAATAAGTCTTTTTGCCTGGAGCCTTTCCTAGATCGTCATACCACCTGGCCGGCGGACGTCCTACGCTGCGTTTGCTAAGTCACGGTCGCCAATCAAGAACATGTTTACGTTCTCGATTCTTCCTCAATCGTCTTTATTCGTCAATTCCTTAATTTTCTAATAATAGACATAGACACGTTTTTTTTTTGTAAGCAAGGTATTGAAAGTATCCTAGTAGGTATTAAATTCTATTTTAACTAGCATCAGCCCACGCCTTCGATCGCACAGGACAAAAGAAAAAAGCTTCTTTAGAAAAGCGGCTTCAAAAAAAGAGGAGGTTTTCAATTTATTTCACAGAGATCTGAAAAGTAATTTTGGGCTATCCTCTGTATAAAGTATGCAAATTAGAATAAAATAGAAAAAACTTTATTATACTTGTACCACACAAAGAAAAAATAAAAACACAGTATGTATTCCTGCAAACAAGGGATAGAAGAAGACTTAGTACCAAGGGCAGCCTTATCGCTATAAGCGATCTCTAGCAGGTAACCTTGTAAAACAACTTAGGATTCTATAATGTTATATCCAAACTAGATTTATATTCGATTCTGAAGCTTAGATCAGGTTATAGCTAAATAAATAATTCCGGACAGTCCACACAACATCATCTAGCCCCAAGCTAAGCAGAGCTTGTGTTATGGGTACTAGATGACTGATATACTTAATACAATACATTACATAGATAGATATTTTTTATTATACATAGAAAACAACCAGACCAACAGAACAAATTTCTGCAGATCGTACACAAATTTGTTCCGAGGCGGGAATCGAACCCGCAACCTCCTGAGTCGCAGGCGGACCTTCGCCCACCGCGCCACATCGGTCGTCGATGTGGCGCGAGCTACGCTAATACTAACAGATGAAGCCGCGGATTACTCGGTTCGCGCCTTCGTTTTTGCTCTGTGGTTCGCGCTAAATGCCGGTATTATGCACCGCGGTAAGATTACATTTTCTCGTTTAACTTTGCAATAGAGCTTCTTGAACTGGGTGGAAATTATATTGCACATTATAGAACCATAGGAAAGGAAAGATGGAAATTTGTTAGGTTATTATAACTAGTTGCTCGCCCTGGGGTTTCACAAGTTCTTTTTTTCTTTTTATTTGAAAGGAGTTTTGTAAATTTGATAATTTTCACAATTTAAAGAGATGGTTTTAAGAAATATAATTCTGTACCCAATACGTAGTAGGTACTAATTTTTGTCTATATTATTGCTATATTACTTAAGAAACACTACGCATGCCATTAAAGATTTGTAAGTTTATATTTTTCTGACATCTTAAAGAGTTTATAAATATTCTAAAAAACTTCTTCAGCGGGAGTTGTTCGCCGCAGTCGACATTTTATTTTAACTTAAAATCAGACTAATATTATAAATATGGTCGGATGGATGTTAGTTACCTGTAAAAAAACTACCGAACAGATCAGGCTGAAATTATGAATAAACTTAGGTAGTGCTAGGCCTGGAATAATACATACTTAGGTTACTTTTAGTCATCGCACGGGTGAAGCTGCGGGGCGCTGCTCGTTTATTTATATATATTTATGTTTATTATATTAGAAGAAAATAGCTGTTTTCCGAAAAAGTTGATAATTAGGGAAAAGGTTTCTGGAACAGTTGATAGCTAAACACAGATTTCAGCAAAAATTATATTGCGATATAACATATAGTGCATATAATTATATGCATATAATGCATTCTGTATGATTTTAGGTAAGATTTTGTTGCTAAGACAATTGAAGCTTTGGGACTGTATAACTTAGAAGGTCAAGGCTCAAGAATATTAAAGGCCAACTCACAAACTCTCGCCTCAAAAAGTTTGTTAAACCAATCTACCAAAACCAACTTCGTAAGCCACGATTGAGGCCACGATACGGGTTTTCGTTATAAATCATGTTTTTTTGTCGACTGTACCAAGTCAGAATTATTTTCTAGTGAATCTGCGTGGAACACGTTTTTGAACTCTCGTTAAAAGTTGTCTTTTTATGCGGTTGTAAAGTTAACCGATAAAGTTTTTATTTCTGACGTTCGTAGTAAAAATTAAAGTAGGTTCGCATCAAACATGAATATCAACTCAAATTCTATTATGAGAGTGCCTAGTGACGTATATATAAGCGCAATGGCGTTTAGGCGAGTTTCAAGTAATTGCATTAGTTTTGGCTTTATAATATTAAATGTATGTATATAGAAAAGCTTACTATTTCCATAAACCTGAAAGCTTCTTTAAATATTTTTGTATCGATATAAATTGTCTTTAAACATACACACACAGGGGGCTACCTCGAAACAGTATTAGTCTCGTGAGGAAACCGATGTAAATTACTGTAAAAATTCGCTCATTAAAATAACAAAATGTCTCGATCAATATGTGGTTTAGCTCTTATTTTTCCAACAATAGATTTATTTTTACTTAACTTTAGCTTTCCATAAGTAGGTAGGAGCGGTAGAACAGCAGCGGTTACGGTCAAACTTTAATAAAAATACATTTGGTTACATTATGTAACAAATTGTAAGTACTTTAGAACAATATAAATATATTCAGAAAACATTTCCTATATAACATTTGAGATTGTAAAGGTAAGTAATTCATCAAAGCGCTTTTGTTAAAAACTCCTTGTTCAAAAAGGCAACGGTATTTAATTCATCCCTTTGTTAGAGATCTTGGCTGCGAAATGAGGAGTTGTGAAGTATCAAAAGAAGCTCAAAAACGCCTCAACAGGTTGGCAGATCAAGAATAGTTTCCGTAAAAGCGGGTTGGTAATTACTGAAACGCTTTGAGCTTACAGGGTGAAGTAATTATCTGAATTGCGCAAAAAGAGATACATTTAATTGATTACTCTTAAGGCGCCGGGATTTTTTTATCACATATCTCAAGTAACGACTGTTTAGCAGTTTTGAACCGTCTCCTTTATAAGTGCATTGTTCCCCGTTTGAAAAATATAGAAATTGTATTTATACTCTCCAACTGGTATTGACATGGATTAATTGGGCTACATTTAGACTGTTTGCAACCGTCTGCAGTTAGCTCATTGCAATGTATGTACTAGTTTTAATGTTTTCTATTCCGTGATTGTAATTTTCGTTGTTAATAAAGATATGAATCATTTATATGTATTTATCAGTCTAAATGTTAAATTAACACTTAGGCTCTGTCCCCAGTAGGCAAACTGTGAGCAGCCGACTGAGTTTGCGGCGTATCAGTTCAGTACGCCCTTCCATATATTTTAAATTGAGTGTCCACAGTTTGCTAGTTTGCGCTCACTATACGCAGTTTGCACGCAGTTTGCAGCGGTACGTGCGCCGACTGTCTCAGTTAGCTGCGACTCGCGGGTTCCAGTGTTTGCGATACGCACGCAAACTGATCTGAGTTTGTAGCTGTTCGCCACATATTTGCGGCTCACTCAGTCGGCCGCTCACAGTTTGCGTACTGGGCACACAGCCTTTAGATTGAAATATTGATTTACGTAGGGTACCCCAAACAATTAAACATCAACATTCAAATTTGAAAACTACACAAACATTTTGAATTCACTATTGAGATCAGAAATGTACTACCTTTTCAAGTGTTCATGCTAGCCAAGCAGGACCCATAATGATGTACTAATGATGTTTCCAAAAACGCGTACTTTATGTTATTACTTTCTTCTTTATAAACTCTAAAAACCGTCGAATATTCCGTACCCTTTAAAAATGGGTCGAGTTCCTTTATGAAGGACACATTGTGAAGTCACAAAGAAGTGCTTAGAGGACCTGAATGGACTCGGGGATGTCAAGAGTACTTCCTTATGTTGAAAATATCGCAGTGCGCAAAACGCTGAGTGCTTGAATGTTTCAGTATTGGTATTTTAGGGCTCCCACACAAAACTGCGATTTGGTGCGATGCGATGCGATGCGATGCGATGTGATGCGATGTCACACGAACTTGATTTGCGAATTTCTGCGATGCGAATTTGTGCGGCGAACCGTTTTGTAGGGTAACCATACCTTCAAGTTTAGTCAGCCGTATTGGACGTGTTTTTAGGAAGCGTAAGATGGATCCCAAAAAGGTAATTGAACCGATTTAAGCAAAAATGATCCAACCCACACAAACCTCATTTCGAGATAATCGATATTTAAGTTTGTGGCGGTATTTCTCTAGCTTTGTAATACAAAATGTTGTTATTTTAATTTAATTTAATGCTATGTAAACTCAACTTTTTTGCTATAAATAATATAAAGAATAAATTGTAATAGTTTAGTAGATAATTGGGAAAACTTGCACCTGGATCATTATTACAAAATTAATTTTGTATGGAAAGAGCTATGTAGGGTGCAAAAATTAAAATGCAAAAATGATTCAAAGTGTGATAAAAATTAGTAATCATTTTTGTGTTTTAAAAGACAAAACAAACAAAATTGGCCCTACTCCTCGTCCAAATCAGAATAAGGTTCATCCCATAAACCATCTACATCGTCTATTATTGCTTCCCTTCGGTTTCTTAAATTAATCAATGCAATCATCTGGTATCTAATATTAGATCTGCTGGCTTATTTTATTTTATTAATTATTTTTCGTTAAAGTACGAAACACACAGAAGCCGGAGGCGTGGCGGAGGCGAAGGCGTGCGAGTTGTATTCAATGGAATCCTATGAAAGCCTACACACACACCGCAGGCCGTGGCGAACGCGGTGCCATAGGAAAAACCGGCACGCCTTCGCCTCCGCCACGCCTCCGGCTTCTGTGTGTTTTGAACTTTATGGTTTATTTCGTTTACGTACTTAGATGGAATAGCAATTTCAAATATTAACTTGTCAAAGCTTAACTTGTTTTATATCATCATCATCATAATCAACCTATATTAGTCCACTGCTGGACATAGGCCTCCCTTAATGAGGGCCATAGCTCCCTGTCTTCAGCTTGACGCATCCAGCATCTGCCAGCAGTCTTTCGCAGATCGTCATCCCACCTGGCCGGAGGGCGTCCTATACTACGTTTGCCAAGTCTCGGTCTCCACTCAAGAACACGTTTACCCCAACGGTTGTCGGTTCTTCGCGAGATATAGCCGGCCCACTGCCACCACTTCAGCTTGCTAATTATTTGAGCTATGTCGATAACTTTGGTTCTCTTTCGGATGTATTCTTTACGAATCCTATCCTTCAGAGAAACTCCGAGCATAGCTCTTTCTATAGCTTTCTGAGCTCTTTGAACTGATGGACCAGCTTAATATTATAGTTTGAATCATTGTAGCAAAATAGAACGGTTATATGTTAGGGTAACCAAAGCAAAAGAAAAATGATTCAAGTGGCATGAAACACTTATACATTTTAAAAAATGGTCTTCGACATGACAGTTGTGGGTTGGATCATTTTTGCATAAATCGGTCCAATTGCACTGCTGTTATTGTTAAATAGATATAAAAGAAAAATTTTTTTTTTTTACAACACAAAGAAGGCGGCTCAGGCGCCGCGCATCTTTCGCTAAAGTTGTCTCAGAGCGGACTAAAAGGGGGGTCACCAAGTATGACGTAATATGACAGGAATGCGCGATGCAAATGAGATCGGACGTTATCGTGCGAGCTCGCAGATATTTGCGATGCGATGCGAGCTCGCAGTTTTGTGTTTGAGCCCTTAGGGCTCCCACACAAAACTGCGATTTGGTGCGATTTGGTGCGATGCGATGCGATGTGATGCGATGTCACACGAACTTGATTTGCGAATTTCTGCGATGCGAATTTGTGCGGCGAACCGTTTTGTAGGGTAACCATACCTTCAAGTTTAGTCAGCCGTATTGGACGTGTTTTTAGGAAGCGTAAGATGGATCCCAAAAACATAATTGAACCGATTTAAGCAAAAATGATCCAACCCACACAAACCTCATTTCGAGATAATCGATATTTAAGTTTGTGGCGGTATTTCTCTAGCTTTGTAATACAAAATGTTGTTATTTTAATTTAATTTAATGCTATGTAAACTCAACTTTTTTGCTATAAATAATATAAAGAATAAATTGTAATAGTTTAGTAGATAATCGGGAAAACTTGCGCCTGGATCATTATTACAAAATTAATTTTGTATGGAAAGAGCTATGTAGGGTGCAAAAATTAAAATGCAAAAATGATTCAAAGTGTGATAAAAATTAGTAATCATTTTTGTGTTTTAAAAGACAAAACAAACAAAATTGGCCCTACTCTACTCCTCGTCCAAATCAGAATAAGGTTCATCACATAAACCATCTACATCGTCTATTATTGCAGCTTCCCTTCGGTTTCTTAAATTAATCAATGCAATCATCTTTTATCTAATATTAAATCTGCTGGCCCTGTACTTATTTTATTTATTTATTTATTTTTCGTTAAAGTACGAAACTCTGTGTGTTTCGTACTTTAACGAAAAATAAATAAATAAAATCCCGATACTTTAACGAAAAATAAATAAATAAAGCCGGAGGCGTGGCGGAGGCGAAGGCGTGCGAGTTGTATTCTATGGAATCCTATGAAAGCCTACACACACACCGCAGGCCGTGGCGAACGCGGTGCCATAGGAAAAACCGGCACTCATTCGCCTCCGCCACGCCTCCGGCTTCTGTGTGTTTTGAACTTTATGGTTTATTTCGTTTACGTACTTAGATGGAATAGCAATTTCAAATATTAACTTGTCAAAGCTTAACTTGTTTTATATCATCATCATCATAATCAACCTATATTAGTCCACTGCTGGACATAGGCCTCCCTTAATGAGCGCCATAGCTCCCTGTCTTCAGCTTGACGCATCCAGCATCTGCCAGCAGTCTTTCGCAGATCGTCATCCCACCTGGCCGGAGGGCGTCCTATACTACGTTTGCCAAGTCTCGGTCTCCACTCAAGAACACGTTTACCCCAACGGTTGTCGGTTCTTCGCGAGATATAGCTGGCCCACTGCCACCACTTCAGCTTGCTAATTATTTGAGCTATGTCGATAACTTTGGTTCTCTTTCGGATGTATTCTTTACGAATTCTATCCTTCAGAGAAACTCCGAGCATAGCTCTTTCTATAGCTTTCTGAGCTCTTTGAACTGATGGACCAGCTTAATATTATAGTTTGAATCATTGTAGCAAAATAGAACGGTTATATGTTAGGGTAACCAAAGCAACACAAAAATGATTCAAGTGGCATGAATAAATAAATAACAATTTTGAACATAGAGGTGTGAGTCTTTGATATGTTAAAATATACCTTATACTGATTACATAGGTTAAAAAAACTCGAAATTGACTAGGTTGTGGGTTGGATCATTTTTGCATAAATCGGTCCAATTGCACTGCTGTTATTGTTAAATAGATATAAAAGAAAAAGAAGATTCTGGATTCATCCATTTAATACGATTATGAACACTGAAGGGAACTATTTTACTCGAAATTACTATGAGTTGAGAACTGAAGCAGTTTTTTTTTACAACACAAAGAAGGCGGCTCAGGCGCCGCGCATCTTTCGCTAAAGTTGTCTCAGAGCGGACTAAAATGGGGGTCACCAAGTATGACGTAATATGACAGGAATGCGCGATGCAAATGAGATCTGACGTTATCGTGCGAGCTCGGAGATATTTGCGATGCGATGCGAGCTCGCAGTTTTGTGTTTGAGCCCTTAAGTCTACATTGTATAATTTTTTTTTCATTGTATAAATACGCATTGTCTGGGTACCAAAAGTACTTAACATCCTGCCTGTGAAAACTAACACTAGATATAAGTAACTACCTATGTATATAACTATGTGGGATTTCTCGAGGAATATAAAAACTTACAGAATGCTTTCTAGGTCAAATATTAAATAAACTAAATATAATCTTCTGCGTGACTTACATCTTTTAAAACATAAACACCATTAAAATATAGTGGCGAGAAATTTAGGCTTCAACCTTTCAATAGATTAAATGATTTCATTTCCTAAGAACTGCGCTAAGATTTTCCAGCTTTTTCTCTCAGTAACCTTATAATGGAAAAAGGAAAGTGCATTAATTAATCATATTGGACTGAATTTACATTCTTTTATCTTAATAGGTATATTAAGTAACATTGTATTAAGTAATACCTGTAAGAATAGATGTAATGTTTATTTATAAACTAGCATCTGCCCGCGGCTTCGCACGCTTTGTTTCTATAGAAAAGATTCAAGGATATTTCTATCCCATGAGAACAGATTTATGGGATGAAAAGTAGCCTATTTGCTATTCCAGGGCTAGAACTACATCTATTCCAAATTTCAGCTCGATCCACTCAGCAGTTTTTGCGTGAAAGAGCAATAGCCATACACGCAAACACTTTATTACTTTACTTTATTCCCACACTCATAATCCGAGCTGCTTTCCCATCGCATTAAACCCCCTAAAAAACTATAGACATTATTTTATCCTCGAATTCAGATTGATTTCAAAATTTCAACGATCCAAAAATATGAATCTCCAAGGTTGAAGGTTTACCGACCCGCATTTACCTACCTTCTAATGAATACGATGATTTACGCGAACATTTATCATTTGTTTCTCTCACGGGAGGGTGGAATTTTTTAATTATTATTAACGCAAAGTACAGTGTCGGATTTGAAGATTTTGTGCTCTGGGCCTGTAAGGTTAGCCGGTCAATTAAATGTTGGTAAATACCGGCTAAGTTCGTGCCGGGCCACGCGCTGTGTATTTGCACATGCACGGTTCATTATCTTTTAAAATTAGTAAGTTAAAAAAAGTAAGTAAGGGTACCTATTAAACAAAATATTGTAATATAGGGCACACCGAATTTAATAGATTTTGGGGTGAAGGATAGGAATTAAAAATATAAATAGCGCTGAGTGGAATGATCTGCGGTAATTTTTTGAGTTTGGTAAATGAGGATACACTAAATGTTTTATGAATATAAGAGAATCATATCAGAAAAAGAAACATAAAATAAAAAAAAACGGACTTAGTGGTTAGTAGCAGCTGAAATATTGCCACTTAGACCGCTCCAAACGCTTTACTCTATAGCTGATTTCAAATAAGGCCTTCGAAACGCAAATTTTTATGTCCAACATAATGTAAGTGGTTTTTATGCGTAGTTATTTTGAAAGTATTCTCGACTATTCATTTTAGTCGTTTTAACATCTGATTCTTATACGAGGCAGAGATCTTCGTCCCCTTTGCGCTATAACTATAGCACTGGACCATAGACCGAAGGACAAAATATTATCGGTGAGCGAAGCGAGCCGTGATAATTTTGTTTTTCGATCGGAAAAACCGTGTCCGCAACCGCTTCGCTTGTTCACAGCCCCAGACCACCGTATCGCCCTCTGGGCACTAAAGTACGCCCCTGGCTACGTACTTAGTTAAGGGCTGAGTTTTCACTTACGAATTCCCTACAGATTTTAACTTATTCATCTTCATTTATTTTTTTGAATGGTAACTTTCTTTCTTCTTTGTGGAGAAAATTGGTATTGCTATTATTGTATTTTTTTATGTGTCCTACCTCAGGAGTCATTCGTCAACTCACACCATAAATCTTGTATCAACTGGTGTGAGTTGCCGCATCGTAAAAAAATATTATTTTCGTCCTGCAACTCACACCAATTTTACTTTGGGTGAACTATTTTCTGGGTCAACCGATTTTAAAGATTTTTTTTATTTGTAAACTGGTGCTTCTCGTGTTTTCCCAATAAGTAGTTTTTGATCAGAAAAGTTTAAAATTTTCAAATATTTATTAATTTTTTAAATACCCCTTGTATTTACATCTTTGGTCAGAAACGTTTACGTTAACGTTTTACATGTTTACTTTTTATGAAAATTAATTTTTTTAAGTTTATATTTAAAACACGTCAACTTGTTTTACAAATCGACCTAAATGTCTACCTTTATCAACAACAAGGTTGATGTCACGTAGCTGGACAGATTGTCCTTTGTGTTAGCGAGATGCAGCTTATCAAGATTTCATTCAGTTGTTGGATTATACCAATATTATACGTACTTTGCTAGATTACAGACAAACCGAGCTTAAGATCTTGACGAGAATGATGTATAAGAACATTATAAGAACTTATATAATCATATGATCTTAAGGAGAGAATTATATATAGGTACTTCAAATATTATAAGAAGTAACTATAAGAAATTATATTGAAGATTGAATTTATGATTTATAATAATTTCGTTTAGTTTTGCTTGTATAAACATTAAAGCCTGGCTTGTGAGCTTGTAGATAGCTACGCCGTAGACATCTACGTCGTAGAGATATCTACGCAAAGAAAGTCCGTTGTGCTACGCCGTAGACATCTACGTCGTAGAGATATCTACGCAAAGAAAGTCCGTTGTGCTACGCCGTAGACATCTACGTCGTAGAGATATCTACGCAAAGAAAGTCCGTTGTGCTACGCCGTAGACATCTACGTCGTAGAGATATCTGCGCAAAGAAAGTCCGTTGTGCTACGCCGTAGACATCTACGTCGTAGAGATATCTACGCAAAGAAAGTCCGTTGTGCTACGCCGTAGACATCTACGTCGTAGAGATATCTACGCAAAGAAAGTCCGTTGTGCTACGCCGTAGACATCTACGTCGTAGAGATATCTACGCAAAGAAAGTCCGTTGTGCTACGCCGTAGACATCAAGAAAGTCCGTTGTGCTACGTCGTAGCAAATACTTGTTTATGTGAAATCAGATAGATACGGGGAGAAATTTATTATATTATCTGTCAAAACATTAGAGCCAGTCCACACGGCGCGTTGCGTCAGCGTTGCGTCGACGCAGCGCTACCGTTGCGTTGTTTTACATACAAATAACCAAGGTGTTCACACGGCGCGCTGCATCGTCGCAACGCACACATGACGGACAGCAGCCCCCGAGACGAAGCGGGAGGGGGTGTGCGTCGCCGCTGCGCCGACGACGGAACAAGACTGCATCGTAGTAACGCTGCGATGGCGCAGCGCCTGTGTGGCCGGGTATGCGTCAAAATATTTGCGTTGCGACGACGCAACGCAACGCAACGCGCCGTGTGGACTGGCTCTAAACTCTGTTTAGTCAGTTAAAACCAAAGATGTTGTATAACCAAAATTAGTTCCAAAAACCATTACGCTCCATCTACCCTACGGAACGTAGTTATACTTGAAAGTTTGGTTTAAACACGTAAAAAAATCTAGGTTATGGTTAAAACCAGTTAAAACTGATTGGTACCTTAGCTGCTTCAAAGTTACCAAAGAACTTCCCATCCTACTTACTTGTTTATTCTCATTTACCCAAAATCAGAGCTGTCCAGTAAATAATAGTGGTAATTGAGTGAGCTCTAGGCAAAAATTATAGTAATGTTCATGAAGAGAAGATACGAAATGTTTCGCACCAATATTAGGGTTCAGTATCCGTGCTGATTTCAATAACATCAGTTTGCTAACACGAAACACTAAACTCGTGTTCTGAGACAAACGAGGTAAACAGAGTGCGAGCAAATTCTTGATTAGGTACACAAACAAAAGTTTACGAGTGAATATAACAAGATATACAATAATAATAGATATATAATAATATCATAACATAACTCGAGTGAAATTCAACTTTATTTCACTCAAGTTACGATTGAGATTGAAGTGATAACGACGAAGATATAACGTGTTTTGTAGATTTGTGTTAACGGTACAAAGATATTTCAGCAGCGGATTCCTGCACAAGCTTTTCACATTTAATATAATTTTTTTTCGTGTTTTTCATATGGTTGTTTTTAGTACATATGAAAAGAGTGTTCTGTGTTTCTCTTCCATTCAATGGTTTCCACGAACCTCATAATGGAAGTAAGGTTTCAAATAAATATAGGCAAATTAATTGTTTCTGAAATTAACATCGATTTTAATGAATAAGACCGTTCCCTGACCCTTAAGGAAGTGGGTACCAGTTCAGTCAAATTAAATTCTGCAAATTTTCCTTTTAACCGGAATTGCTAATTAACCAACTCTTCTCACCTGCCTTTCACAAAGTAATGTTCGGTTCTGGTACAGTCACCGATAGAGTTGTTCGGTCTGAATTAACTGCCAATCATTTGCGAAGACTTACATATTGAACAACATATTGAAAACATATGGACGACCAATGATGTGGAGCGGTGAGCAATGGTCTGCCTGCGTTGCTGGAGGGTTCGATTCCCACCTTGGGTCTAATGTTTGTATGATTTACAAATATTTTTGCCGGGGTTCTAGGTGTTTTCTATGTATAATCTATGTAATGGTATTGTATTAATTATATCAGTAATCTAGTACTCATAATAATACGCTCTGCTTAGATTGAGGCTAGATGATGCTGTGTGGATAGTCCAGCATTATTTATATATTTATTATAGGTCCTGAGATGTAAATAATTATTTTCTCGAAGTTTTGGATTGAATTCATGTCGGAAAATATAAATGAATAATGATTCTGGAAAAATGATTGTTATGTTATATCTAGGTTGATTTTTTTAACATAATTTTTTAAATATTATTAATAACGAAAATTACAATCAAGGAATAGAAAAAATTACAACTAGTATATACAATTGAAACCATTGAGCTAACTGCAGACGGTTGCAAAAAGTGTAAAGGTAGCTCAATTAATCTCAATCTAGGTTGATTACGTCGATACGATTTTGAGATTCTTATTAATATTAAACTTTAGTTTGTATACTTAATCAAGAGCCAATTTACGATAAATGCGATCTCAGTACAAACATTTGTAACGAACTGTACAGATCCGATTACTGTGGAGCATCGAATAAATTCCCCGAATTCGCAATCAGTGTCAGAGAGGAAAGAATTGAAGGCAATTTAATTTACCAATTTCCGATTAATGGCTATTAGAAAATCCACTTTGGAATCTGGCCATTTCTCGATGGACGACAGAAATGTATGTGACCTAAATGTAAAACATTCACAAATTCAGATTGGTCTGTCTGTAACACTTTAAACTTAACAAAAAAAAACAGAAGATGCGTGTTTTTAAAAATTAACTCTATAGTTTTCTGTTGAATTGGTAATTCTTGGGGCTAATTGTTCTTCTTGGATCTCCTCATAATATCACTACTTCATGTAGGTATATAATATAGAAATATACATGTTCATATACATTTTCTTGGAGCCATATACAAAAAAGCATGTAGGAAAATGAATGGGTAATATTGTAGGGTAATAAATGGGTAATTCTCTGAGGTAATAAATGGGTAATAGGAGTAAGTGCTTGAGGCTCTGGAATATAATTAGGTTTGAAGTGCTATACTTCGCGGATGCGTAGAGATTACTCTTGGTTTATAGTTACAGGTTTGAATCTTTGTCATAAATTAGGGTAAAACGTGGAAATTTATTTTTAATATATATCTCATGTACGTATAATAAAAAAAAATATATCTATGTATTATGTATATAGATAGATAGATAGAAAAGATAGAAAATTCTTTATTGCACACTTAAAGGTATTATACAAAACATAAACAACTTACAAAATGTGTAACAATAGGCGGTCTTATCGCTCAAGAGCTTATATAATGTATTAAATATATCAGTTATCTTAATACCCATACCACAAACTTTGAGTAGCTTACTTGGGGCTAGATGGTGTTTGGATTCGCCAGCATTATTTATGTATTTATATTTATCTCGGCTACGATTTCTTGATTTTTCAGGAGACCCAAAACATAAATGTTAAATGTCATAATTACCTTTATTATTAAAGAAAATTAAAATTAGAATTGAAACAGGAACAAGTAGTTACAATTGACATCAGACTTAGAAAAACTGTTAACTTACCTGGGATAGTGGCCAAACGCTCGACCATTTTCAATAAAAAAAAATGCAAACTTTGTTATAAAAGCAAAAACAACAAAACTATAAATTACAAGTAATAACTATTTACTCTTATATCAAACTCCTAAAACTCTAAGCGATCACAACAAAACATCCTAATTTACCCCTACAAATTACTTCGGACTGGTGAATATCTAAAATCGATGCTTCAGTCTTCAGAATTAGCCTAGGGCGAACATCAACATGATAGAACTTTCTCGGTTGACTTGCAAATCCAAAGAGCTTACTGAACTTCCGCTTTGAACTAGTCGAAATGAAGCGATCTATTGCGCTCAGCATGCATACTCGTAGTTCCACCACCTACTTATATATAACTCAACATCATGTTTTAGTAAAATACTAGTTCTATGGTCACTTTAGTGAAGACGAATGGAATAAATTAAGATTATTACTAAGTGGCGGCCATTGATTTGCCGTTTCCCAAGGATGCAAATTCATTGAAGCTAACTCTATAAAGTTTACAGAAACTTCTACATTTGTACACTAGGTTTCTGTTATGTAGATGTAGACATGTAGGTAGACACTACCATCATAAATGCCTGCCTTCAAACTGAATCTATGCAGGTCTAATTTTTCCATTCAACACTAGTAGAGTCACTATCTAAGTTAGAAAGTTAAAAAAAACGCCCATGTCTTAAGATAAAGAAGTTGCTAAATGTAAAAAATGCAGAAACAACTTTAACCTCAAGAACAAAACTAAAGATTTATGGACGTAATTCTACAGAATGATTGTGGTGTCAATGACATCAATATGGCGGACGAATCACTGTGAGATCCCAACTGAAAAAATAAACAATGGTTTTCATATTATACCTCTAAGTAAATCCTATACGTTAAATGATTTTTAATTTTTACAAAAAATAAACAATGGTTTTCATATTATGAGTAAATCCTAGACGTTAAATGATTTTTAATTTTTACAAAAAATGGGTTGAATTTCAAAAGAAGTAGGCAGTTACTTCATTTTTTAAGTTTGATACATCGGATTCTAAGATGTTTTAATATTATCCCCCTACACTAAAGTTAAGAAACTGTCAAACTTTCATTTACATGCTGGCTTCACTGGCGAGATCCAAAAACCACTGAGGCTTATGCAACTTTTCACAACGCAAGAAGGCATTTTTTTTATTATGTAAAAAAAAAATCTTGTAACTCTGTAGATTTTGACTTGTAAGAGCTATAATGAAGACCAACGGACTTTTTTTGGTGTACCTACATACTAAAAACAAACTTATTCATGAGTTCTTCTTTTGCCTTCTTTCTGAGTCGCCGTCCGAATTTTATTTCTTTACCAAGTGAATGCGAGGTTTTCCCAAAAGAGCTTTTGAAAAGGTGAGTCGACGAACGTGAGACTTTGCATTATATAAATGGAACCTACTGACATGTTGTCGCACTATTCTTGGAGATGTTTCTCGAGAGAAAGTTGTTAGTTTTTGTGTGTTGATAGTTGAGCTTCTTAATTTTTTCTACTTCAGTTAAGCTGGAAGGCTATCTGAGGAAGAAAATGGCAATGCCAATGATAATACAATGATTATATTAGTTTGTTTTCCAGCTTATCCGAGAAAGAAACAAACAAAAAGTGCAACTATCAATACGACGTTTTGAAAATATTGAAATAGGAATTTACTAATACCGTTAAATTACTACACTACTGTAAAGTTTATATTAGTTTGTTTTCCAGCTTATCCGAGAAAGAAACAAACAAAAAATGCAACTATCAATACGACGTTTTGAAAATATTGAAATAGGAATTTACTAATACCGTTAAATTACTACACTACTGTAAAGTAGTTTAAAATGGAATATCAATCTCATATATATATAAGATAAATATTTCTTAAATCAATTCCTGCTAAGGCTATAAATATGAGAATAAACCAAATTATGAATCACCATTATTCGTGCTTTAATTTTGGTTAACAGATTCCACATTTCATTTTGCTGTAATACCATCGATATAATAATATGAAACAGTCAAATATTCACCAATATTTCGAACAGAATCTTTGAACACCTGCTGTCGCGGCTGATATCATGTAGAAAACAGGTTGCTTGTAGACTTCGGCTTCACTTTTGTTGTAGCCAATCATTATTTGACTAGCGTGCAACCGTAAATACTGGCATTACCGGTTAGATATTAACTAGATATTATTATAATAAATCATTTTAAATTATAAGAAATATCAATAACTACCAAGGGCATCTTAATCCGATCAAGAAAAAACACATCATAAACAAATGTAAGTTCGAGACAGAAAGCGTAAGAAAGGCGTGTTTTATATCTATACTGATAAAACTCAAATTATTCGTTGTAAGATGATAAAATATTGAGTGAAAATGATGTCACGGTTATTCAAAACCTCTTCTCTAAGAATAACACGTCACAAGCTAACAACGGATGCTCTGGCTCTCAGGAACTGCTTACAGTGTACTTAAATGTGGTGGTGGTGACCGCAAGCTCACCCTAAGAGCGACCGGCATAAATTTAGCAAAACGTGTCTAGCGACGAGCTTGCATAAACAAACAGAATTATACAATTTTGCTTCAGCTGTCTCACAATCTTGAAGGCCCTTATTCGCTATGCCATGCCAGTTTGCGGAATAACAATAACGATATGTCAAATCGTGCTCAAGCTGATGTGAATATACCTCTGTATAGTGTGTATAGGACATTTTAAGAAATAGCAAGTGCCTGTGTGTGTTTACTCTAGTTAGTCAAGTGAGGCATGAATCTTGCCAATTTATCAATGAATTGACTCTCAGTACTCAAAAACTTTGTTTCTTTAGGCTTACAAAATACCTTTAGATAAGTACAATTTTAACTGTCAAATTATCAATCACTATCATCATCACTACATAGGCTAAAAAAAGTCGCTTTTTCTGTCCCTATTTCCCTATGTCCCTTTGACTGCTTAAATCTTTAAAACTACGCAACGGATTTTGATGCGGTTATTTTAATAGATAGAGTGATTCAAGAGAAAGGTTTATACATATAATAAAACCGCGCGAAGCCGGGGCGGGTCGCTAGTAAGATATAAAGTGTGTAATTAAATTCTCTTCACTTTGTATTGCACCTATGTATTATTTTTGTTCTATGTGTGGAATAGGAATAATAAAGAGTTAAATTATATTTTTCGAAAATATGAAAAATAAATATGATGGAATAGGCGGTAGGCCCTTGGTACATTACACATTATGTTACTTGTGCATATGTTGCAAATCTGCTGAGGTGATTTTTAAAGAAAAGCCACATTAGATGGGAATATTTAAGTTATCAAATTAAAAATAATACCCAATAAGGTGAAACGAGCAATCAGCAGATAGTGAACTATCTCGACACTCCACTTGTTATTTATGCAAAATCAGGGCTTTAGGTGCACTCGTACTTTCTCAAATAAGTACCTAAGGCATGATGCATTTCAGAAGTTTTTTTTGTGTATTTGTGCCTTTATTCAAAACACTTTTTCACTTTTATTGTAACGAGTTCAATAAAAAAAATGCTGTACCTTCAGAGGCCTTCTCTAAAGATTGATCCACAAATAAGTAAACTTACCTTTAACAGGTATGTCAAAGAATTGACTACTCCGCATTCAGAAACTTGTCCAACCTAAATAGACCTTTAGGGTAGCCTATCAAAAATGCAAAACCAGCCTCCTCGAGATGTTTATTGTCTGTGGTCACGTAGGACCGGCAACAATAGCTAAACGAAAAGGCTCTAAAACGTTAGTCGACGCGGAAATATGGCTTCCAATTATTTTTTTCATTATCCTGGCTGCGAGCACGCTATCATTTAGATATAGGGTTGCCAAAAGAACATGAAAGAACCCTAGATATATTTTTTGACTAGTTGGTATCTGCCTGCAGCTTCATTGTTTCTATGTTTAGATAAACGTTGAAAGGCTATTTTTATCCATAGTTTATGAGATGAAAAGTAGCCAATTTTTTTAGCCATGGCAGAACAACGTCTATTCAAAATTTATTCAAAGTAGTTTTTGCGTGCAAGAGTAACAAACATCAAATGATTTGCTATCTTGTACATATTTCAATTATTTGGGTTGCAATTCAAAAAAATTTAAAGACAACCCTAGAGAAAATGAGCGCTGTAAAATATATTGTAAGTAGAGATGGATGTCGACGAATAATTTTATTACCTACTTACAAGAAGCAAGAAGAAGAATGAAAGCACATACCTAATATAATAGTGTTTTTAAAGAAGCAAGTAGCTAAATTAAAACAGTTATATTTTAAAATCACAACTAGAGTTTTTCTTTACAATTTTATAGTTTATTTCTCTTTTCAGACGTCAACGGCAATATTGAAACATTTTTTTTAAATTACAACTGAACCTTTTTAAAAGTCCCTCTACTAACCGAGAGTATATCAGTATCCTAAAATAAATCTGGATTGTCAGCAATTCAGATTTATTTTAGTCATTTGTGCCACGGCTTCGACTGCCTAAAATTTTATTTCTTGCGGATCTTTACAACTGTTTGATTTGAGTGAAGTAATTATATTATGAATTACCTGATTTTCTTATATTCCCGAAAAATGATCTTCTACGTGAAGTTCTTAGAACTTCACTTCTCTTTTTTTTCCTGTAAAACTCTACACTAATCTAACTATTCCTAAACAGCATCAGGAACTATACAATTCACCTGCATCGGAATAGAACTCTTGTTTATTTATGCTCTGCTGGAAGATGCTCTGCTAACTTCACAGACACCCCGTTTGGTTATTCTGCTATTTAGGACAAAGAAAAATTCAACAAATCAAAGATCTTTTAAATAGATCCAGCCTTTCTTGAGTTATAAATGGTGTGACTAACAAGACTTTATTGAGGAGTAAATGACTGAGTGACAGATAACACACAGCCTAAACCGCTTGTCCTAGAGGCTTGATATTTCAATTATTTATTCCTTTTAGGGTGGAAGGGATTATGAAAGAATTTTTGAAAATTAGCATCCTTAAGGTCCAAAACAGGGCTTGAAGATTAAACAAAAACGCGCCGTATTTCAGGAGCCCTTAGTCGTAAACCATCATAATTGATCATGTAGGTTCCCCTTATGAAATAAACAAACACAAGTTTCAGCGTTTTCTGAAGTATTCCTGAAAAAAGACTCAATGCCATTAACGTTTCTTTATGTTTTTGCTAAATTACAAAGTGATTAAGGTTGGTTAAAGAGAGAAGATGTTAAGGAATTCAAGGTCAAAAAAACCTTTAATCAAAAACTTGCGTATTTTGTCGTTGGTCATTATAATCCTGACTCAGCGACATTAATTTTGCTTCTAAGTATAAATAGGAATGCGAAAATCAAATCAGTTAGTTCAGAAGTTGCGGGGTATTGCTCATATTTATGTAAGACATTTGCTGATCCTTTCTCTGGGACTAATGAACAAACAGATTAAATTACCTACCCATTGTATTTTATCCTAAGATCATGCTCTTTATTTCTATTGACCTCTCCGTCAGATAGGTAAATAAGTTTAGGGTTACTGCCTAGTGAAGTGAGAGTCCTAAGTGCTCTTAAGTTTTCCTTTCACGATAAATTACACAGTGCCTACAGTTACGTGATTCAAAGCACTTAAAGTTTAAACGGGTGTCTGAGACACGAAGTTTATACTGGAATAATGATCGTTGTTTTGCTCGACGTGGATTGATTGAATTCTAAAAGAAACTTGAAGAGATTAGTCTGAATTTCTACGCTTGGTGAAATTTATTTTGTTTGTCGGTATGTATCATCCTTGGTAAACTTTTTTTGTGTTTAGGACCTATCTACGTGGCGAAATTTTATGGGAATTCGTCTTCCCGCGTCGCAGCGTCCGATCTTTTCATTCCTATTAGAATGATGACTCATTTAGGTACAATTATTAGCTGACCCGTCCACAATTTCATTCACGTGCACTTAAGTTTTCCTTTCACGATAAATTACACAGTGCCTACAGTTACGTGATTCAAAGCACTTAAAGTTTAAACGGGTGTCTGAGACACGAAGTTTATACTGGAATAATGATCGTTGTTTTGCTCGACGTGGATTGATTGAATTCTAAAAGAAACTTGAAGAGATTAGTCTATGAATTTCGCTTGGTGAAATTTATTTTGTTTGTAGGTATTTATCATCCTTGGTAAACTTTTTTTGTGTTTAGGACCTATCTACGTGGCGTAACATTGGTGAACAACTGGTGGAACATTTATCTATAACTGTAATGTTAGGGGCCAAACTGTTAAATTTTGCAATGATATTGTTTTTGTCTACACAAGAGTCCGAAATAAAAAGCTCGCACTTTGTAAAATTCAATTCCAAACGAAATTCATCTATGATGATTTTTAAATCTTTAAAAACGGTGTCCACTTCTCCACCTAAAGTTCCGTCATCCAAATACCAAACATTGAGCTTGGATTGAAGACGTTGAATTATTGGATGAATGGCAAGGCTAAATGGGTGATTCTCCCGGGCTTCAAAAATACATGTCCGGCTCGAAAAATCATACAAAAAGTATCCCTAGCCCTTTGATTTTTTTTATGATAGTAGATTAGACAAAAATAATAGGGGAGGCCTTTTTTAGTTTTTTAATATTCTTATTTTAAATAAGTGAAAATAAATAAAATCCTTGGAAATTATGACTTCCGTGGTGCGTCCGGACCTCATGTTCCGGTGTTAATAAATTTTTATATCATTTCCTAAAAACTCTGGTACTAATTTACATAGGTTCACAATAACCCAGATAGTTACTTGCTTATTTGACGCTATTACTACGAAAAACTAAGCTTTAGTTGACAAGTTACAACGAGATAACTTCGCGTCCGTCGTTTAGCTCTGATTCCCCTGGTGCGCACTAATTCATTCATAAATGCTGTAGTTTAACATCTGCGTAAATTGTTGTTAGATCGAGAGAAACTATCAGTCACACCCCATCAGTGGTGTGTACAACAAGTGTGTAAGTCTCCACGTCACTCTGTTATTTCAGTACGTAATCACTTTCCGTGGCTTGGTATCTAGAAATTCTGATTACCATGTTGACTATAAATTTGTTTATGCTAATCCTATTGTTTTATTAATGATGATAATTCATGCCTTTTGTGTTCCTAATTTCGACTGCATATTTCAATGTAAAATAAACCAGCAAATTAAGAAAATTTCTAAGATTTTGTTATTTTTTTTTATTTCCGTGGTGTGATTTCCGTGGATTTTGCGGGTTCATTAACATCTCAATAATATTTTTTTACAGTTTTTATGATGTTTTTTAGGATAAAAGTTTATAATAAATACAAAATGAATAATTATAATATTTTTAATACAAAGATAAACATTGTTACTGTGATTTTTGTAAAAAGTTACTTGTATTTACAGTAATGATTTAAAGGTGTTTTTGTAAAAACTGATTAAAACTACAAACGTCAAATAATTGGTATTTAGCTTAATAATCTACTTACTACCGAAAACACATATTTTTATCGATAAACCAACCCATATTTGATTTTGGTGATATAAATTCTGATTTCCGTGGACACCATATTTTTAAAATTGAATAACTCCGTAACCATAAAGCCAATAAAGTTCCCTTCACTACCAAAAAATTCAAAATTAAATCTTTATTTAGAATATACTACCATGATGTGCAATTTCAACAAAAAAAAATGTGCCACAGAAGTCAGACAAAAAACGAGTTTTCGTAGAATCACCCAAATTTGGCCGGACCAAGAGGGTCGCCCTGCTGACAGCCAACGGCAGACGAAATAATGTTATTCCGGTAAATTAATTTTGAGGGTGAACCATAGCACTGCCAAAGAAAAGGGTAAATTTCAGGAATTTTATTTTTAATTTCATTTAGCAGGGCGCCCCTATCTACGGAATTGAAGGCATTTTTGACGTCTACCTTCAGAACTACCTCCCCATAATTTTGATCCAAAAATGTACGAAGGGAATGTACTGCGGCCTCACAGCCGCCTAGCGAACCAAAGCCTAGCTGAATTGGTCGGAAATAGTCGCCTAAATAGTCGGCTTCTTTCCGACAGCAGACTTTAGCCGCAAGGCGGCGGTAGGTAGTGCCCACGGCTATGGGTCTTATACCGCCATCCTTCTTTTTGAGTGCACAAAGGTTTGCACCATACAAGAGTTCCGTGATCTCGCTGTTGACTCGGCCTGACAACATCAGGTTGATCAAAGACGTCAAGTCTTCCAGAAGGACTTCACCTGCATGGCCAGACCCACCAGATAGTAGATCTTTTAGATGCTGTGGAGACACAGCATCCAGGCCGCCGGCAGAGCCACTCTGGAAAGAGAAGACGGCTTTGAGCACATCCTGGCTGGTCGTGCCTACAGCGTCATCACTCTCTTGTGGTGGATAGGGGAGTTGGAGATTGGGCCCTGCGGGTGGATGCTTACTCTCAAGAGAAATGAGAGTCTCATCATTATTTGGCGCCATCGTGTCATTTGAAAACATTAAACGTGAGGCTCCTTTAATATCACCATCATTGAGTTTACTTTCTACAAGTCTGTAGATAGTAGACTCTGCCAGTGATGTATATGATTTTGAATTTTTGTGTCCTGATCATCAAAATCAATAGGATGCCCTGCACGTGCAGTGTACCTAACACAATTTTCTTTTATCCTAACAGTGATTGAACTTTTGTTCTAAATTTTGCAAATTATTAGAAATATTAAAAATAAATATGATGGAATAGGCGGTAGGCCCTTGGTCCATTACACATTATATAACTTGTGCATATGTTGCAAATCTGCTCAGGTGCTTATTAAAGCCACCTTATATGACAATTTTTAAGTTATCAAATTAAAAATAATAACCAATAAGGTGCAACGAGCAATCAGCAGATAGTGAACTATCTCGACACTCCACTTGTTATTTATGAAAAATCAGGGCTTTAGACACACACTTACACTCGTACTTTCACAAATAAGTAAGTTATGATGCATTTCAGATTTTTTGTGTATTTTATGAGCCTTTGTTCAAAACACTTTTTCCTTATGGTAAAAAAAAAAACTTTCTTTCTTTCTCCCTACTTTCTAACATAAGTACTGTGTTCTATAAACGATTCCTTACTTCAATATTAAATTGTGTTATACATGTACTGTATTTTTTCGTATATAATATGTAATATTTACACCTTAACATAATTCCTATTCACACGCCCCGCCGCGCCGTCTATACTTTTTGCTAGGGTTCGGTTTGCTAGGACCGTTCCTAAAAATACATCCTAAGATTGTCTGAAAGTGAAGTAGCGCTCTTAGCAATAAGCCCGTCCATTGTACATTATGTGTATTTGTTTTTTTGTTATTCTGTGTGCGCCATAAAGAGTAAATGCTGGATATAGCAACAGGCCTATGTAAATTGTTAAGATTACTATATTTTTTGATATTTTTTAATTGTTATTTGTTTATTTTGTGTTTGAGTGTTTTTAAGCAATAAGTGAATTCAATAAAAAATAAAATTGCTGTACCTTCAGAGGCATTCTCTAAGGATTGATCCACAAATAAGTAAACTTACCTTTAACAGGTATGTCAGAGAATTGACTCCGCATTCGGAAACTTGTCCAACCTAAGTAGACCTAAGTAGTAGGGTTGCCTATCAAAAATGCAAAACCAGCCTCCCGGAGATGTTTATTGTCTGTGGTCACGTACGGCTACAATAGCTAAACGAAAAGGCTCTAAAACGTTAGTCGACGCGGAAATATGGCTTCCAATTATTTTTTTCATTATCCTGGCTGCGAGCACGCTATCATTTAGATATAGGGTTGCCAAAAGAACATGAAAGTGTTTCTATGTTTAGATAAACGTTTAAAGACTATTTTATCCATAGTTTATGAGATGAAAAGGAGCCATTTTTTTAGCCATGGCAGAACTAGGTCTATTCAAAATTTATTCAAAGTAGTTGGTTGCAATTCAAAAAAAATTAAAGACAACCCTAGAGAAAATGAGCGCTGAGTAAATTGTAAGTAGAGATGGATGTCGACGAATAATTTTATTACCTACTTACAAGAAGCAACAAGAAGAATGAAAGCACGTATGTGTACGTAATTTTGTTTTTAAAAATAGTAAATCTAAATTAAAACTATGATATTTTTTAATCACAACTGGACTTTTTAATTTATTTTTCTTTAAAACGTAGTGGCTAAATTAAAACTATCTTTGTTTTTATAATCAAAAACTGAACGTTTTCAATAGTATTAACCAACACCACAAACTATAAAAGGAATACTAAGTACCTATCCAAGAGTATACTGACAAATAGTATTAAATTTGATTCGTCTAAGTGCTTATTTTGTAAGCCTAAAGAAATAAAGATACTTACTGATTTTTTTTACTGAAAATTAGATTTTATTTTTGTCATAATTATTTATAATAAGTAGGTTTAGTAGTGTAGCCCACGGCTTTCCCATCGTAGAATTTTATTTCCTGCGGAACTCTAAAACTTTTGATTTTAGTGAAGTTTATATTATGTCGAAGCCTAAAATTAAAAGTACCTGTATATTTTCTATTCCTGAAAAATAATCTACTTCGCGAAGTGAGCAGAACTTCACAATATGTTATATTTTCCTGTAAAAACGCTACCTAACTATTCCTGAAATGTATCAGGAACCGATCTCACCTGCATTGGAGTAGAACTCACGTTTATTTATGCTCTGCTGGAAGATGCTCTGCTAACTTCACAACAGAACTGTTTGATTATTCTGCTATTTGGGAAGGAGACAAATCTAACAAATCAAAATAGATTCAGTCGTTCTTGAGTTATAAATAATGACTTGACTTGTGAATTGTGATCTTGACTTTGTTTTCTATTTGATTTTTTAATTTTATATGAGTAAATGACTGACTGTCAGACAACACATAGCCTAAATCGCTTGTTCTAGAGACTTGAAATTTGAAATATTTATTCCTTTTACGGTGGAAGGGAATAGAAAAGGATTTTTGAAAATTCGCATCCCTAAGGTCCAAAAGTAGGGTTTGAATGTGAAAAAACATGCTCCGTATTTCAGGACCTCTTAGTCGTAGACCATCATAGTTGATCATGTAGGTTCCCCTTATGAAATAAACAAACACTCGTTTCAGCATTTTCTGAAATATTCCTGAAAAAAGGCTCAATGCCATGAACGTTTCTTTATGTTTTTGCTAAATTACAAAGTGTTTAAGGTTGGTTAAAGTGAGAAGATGTTAAGTAATTCAAGGTCAAAAAAACCTTTAATCAAAAACTTGCGTATTTTGTCGTTGGTCATTATAATCCTGACTCAGCGACATTAATTTTGCTTCTAAGTATAAATAGGAATGCGAAAATCAAATCAGTTAGTTCAGAAGTTGCGGGGTATTGCTCATATTTATGTAAGACATTTGCTGATCCTTTCTCTGGGACTAATGAACAAACAGATTAAATTACCTACCCATTGTATTTTATCCTAAGATCATGCTCTTTATTTCTATTGACCTCTCCGTCAGATAGGTAAATAAGTTTAGGGTTGCTGCCTAGTGAAGTGAGAGTCCTAAGTGCACTTAAGTTTTCCTTTCACGATAAATTACACAGTGCCTACAGTTACGTGATTCAAAGCACTTAAAGTTTAAACGGGTGTCTGAGACACGAAGTTTATACTGGAATAATGATCGTTGTTTTGCTCGACGTGGATTGATTGAATTCTAAAAGAAACTTGAAGAGATTAGTCTATGATTTTTTACGCTTGGTGAAATTTATTTTGTTTGTAGGTATGTATCATCCTTGGTAAACTTTTTTTGTGTTTAGGACCTATCTACGTGGCGAAATTTTATGGGAATTCGTCTTCCCGCGTCGCAGTGTTCGATCTTTTGATTCCTATTAGAATGATCGCTCATTTACAATCATTAGCTGACCCGTCCGCAATTTCATTCACGTGTACTTTAGTAACACTTCATTGACCCCATTTTAACTACCATAGAATACGACTTTCCAAAAATCCGCGAATGCCTACTTCCTAAAAGGAATCTCCATGCAAAACTTCACCTTCGCAGCTCTTGTAGTAACAGAGATAATGTTGACGCGTTACCCAATTTTCTCTTTTAAAAAAGGTTTATAATCTTGATTTCATATAGATTATGATTCTAAGGAGGCTTCTATGATTCTATGGTTATTAAGATCCTATGACTTCTAGATTCAAACGAAAAATCGATAAATTAACACACTCACCGGAAACGAAAATTGATTAACTCCTTTTTATAATAAATAATTAAATAATGTTGGACAATCCACACAGCACCACAAAGCTTGTGTTATGGGTATTAGATAACTGTTAGTGTGACTGTTATGTGTAAGACATGTAAAACAATGAGGCTTACGTCGGAAGACAAGCTGTCAGAGAACAACCAACGTTTGCCGATGTAGATTAATAACTAGATAATAAATGCTACGTTAATAAAAGGTATAGTTTTTTAATTATTTAAAATAAAATTATAGGATTATGTATTTTGTAAAAAACATACACGAATATTCCTTTTTGACATTTAATTATTCTAAAATTATGTTAACCAATTTCGTCTTCAAATGATGATTATCTCTAAAAGGTCTATTTTAGACTCTGTTAAACTTTTTCTTTACTATAATTAGGAAATTTAGTCAAAGTCCCTTGAGGGCAATTTCGTTCTACGGCTCGTTAATTACAAAACTTTAGTCATTACATTTACCAAAAACCATGACTATAGAGAGTTGAATATCTATAAGAAGAGGCTATTTGAAATAATGAAAATATTACAGGAACCATCCTCTTTTTTTATTTGCGCAAGGTGGCTTTCATATTACTGTGGCCATGGTTTATTGTGATCGCCGCTTTATGAGTTCACCCTTGAAGATCCGGCGTTCATAATACGCCCCTTACCTTTGCAGCTACTAGGAAGGAGCTTTTGGATTATCTTCATGGTGATGTCTCTTAGCTCTGCTGGGCTTAGTAGGTGTTTACCCAGATGAATGCTCACTTGCTACAGGAACCGTAAAAAAATATCAGTAGGTTAGACTGGGACCTAGAAAAAATATCTCTTCGTCATACTGCTTTATATGTCCTTATGTAATGTTCTTATTCTGGTGTACAATAAAGGATTTTTGTATTGTATTGTATTGTATATAGACTCCCTCTTTAAAAAAAATACCCCAGTCCAACTAGTGTGCGTTCGCCCAGCAAAAAGTTTCGTCTTTTCAAGAATCGAATGATGCAGATAATCAGCGCCCTATGTCGTGTAAATGCGCCCGAAATTTTAAATTTGCGCCTCCAAGGGCTGCAGAGATATTTATGAAAAACTGTTTTTGCTGCACGAACGTTCGCCCAGCAAAACTTTTTTTAAAAAAAGGGTGTAGCTGTATTTTAAATATGCAAAAAGATAGCTTATATACTAGTCTAAATGCGCCGTTAAAGCCAAATTTGCGCCTCTAAAGATTTTAGAGATATTTAGTTTTTTGCTGGGCGAACGTTTTGGTGATTTCTATATCTCGGAAACGGCTGAACGCACAGTCATCATTTTTTTACCTACAGATCCAGTATAATTGGCGCCTATTTGCGCCGTAATTTCCATTAACATGAGTAGCATGGTTCAGGAGATATTATTGTATTTCCTAGAAAACGGAAAAATGCTCTGGCTCTCGAATGAACAAGACCAAGGACTTCGCGTTAGTGCCGACTGGTACCCATTATATATTCACACGATCCTGTAAAGTTTCGCCGGCCTACTACATATAATAGACGAGTTATTAACGATTTTGTCTTTTTTTTGAGGTTATCTTGAGTGAAATTACTTAGGATATGAAAACACTAGTTTCCTGTGAGCTGGCTTAATACATGCTTCTACAATAATTAGCGCCCTATTTTAAGAATACGTATGCAAAAAATCATCTTTGTATACCCATTACTTTAGACAATAATGATAGAAAACCATTCGAAATATTTTTGGTAGATAACCAGACCAAATTCGAATGAACATTAAAAAGCGGCCGCACGATACTACAAGCTATCCTTCTTAAATCATCATGATAATATTAAGTGTTTAGAGAACGTCGCGTACAAAAGTGGAATTGTCATTTAAAAAAAGTATACTTTTGCGCTCGTTTGATTTTGTATTGCTAAGTATAATATGATGAAAATGCTCTTTTCAATAAATAATGAAGTAGGTACCTACTTAGTATACGTAGGCAAGTACGTAGGTAAGTATACCTGGATATGTTTTTTTTATCTGATAATCCTAAAGAGTATCCCCTGATATTAAAGAAAATAATCCACGGCTCTTTTGCGAATAAAAATTAGTAGGCTGGTTTGTTTGTTTGCTAAATCCTAACGAGCCAACCTTTTCATACCAATATTATAATGGTATGAGTAATAATTAATAACAGCCAGTAAATATATTATTATATAGGTATTATTATTTATTTAAGGTATTTAATTAGAACACTAAACCAATCTATAATTTTAATATGGCTGAAATACTAAATTTACCTGAGACGTACCTATGTAAAATGTCAATCTGTGATTGAGTAGTAGAAGGTCATTTTATAATAATAAGTAAATACAAGAAACTGTTTTTATCATGCGCAATGGTAAATTAATACCTACTATTTACATGAGAGCTGTGAGTTATAAAACTGAAAGATCTTTATCATAATAATGTTATATTCTAAGTATATAATATTAGGCATATTATGCCTAGTTCTATTTTAAGTAACAGTATAGGTAGGTATGTACACTGTTTATGTTAGTACTTTACTGTGATTTTGATTTAATGACTAAATTAAGAAAATGAATAGAAATGGCTTATGTTTGAAGCGATTACGAAGTACAAGATTTCTTGTCCATAATTTTTACCATTTTTAGTTACCTACGTGTAATAGAAAACTTTTTGTTATGTTTAGGAGTTACGTTACACTTGCATTTTTATTTATTTGTAATTTTTATTTAATGGTTGATACCTACATGTTTTAATCGTCTCAAAAGCATATTTATTGTTATTTGTCTATAAGAAATAACAATACAGTTTAGTTATCTTTGTTTATTACTTACCTTCTAAAAAAAAACAAATACCTATACTGTCAACGGCACATCAAGCTAGATCAGATGTCAAGTTGTATAGGTATTTGGTGTTGAATCATTCATTCATTATTATCTCAACAGGTCACAGATGTGCCGTTGTCTCCGGACAAATTATTTTTAGTAATACCTACATGCTACATTACAAATTATAGTGTACTAGATGCGCCCCGCAGCTTTGCCCACGAACCAGAGTTTTTTTCTTACAAATTTCAGAAATTTATTGCACACCCCCTAGGGGTTATTGTGTAAAAAGAAAAAAATCCTACGTGTTTAATTATTCAATCCATAGTTCATTTATACCGAGTTTTGAGTGAATCGAATCAAGGAAAAATTATTTTCCATACAAACTTTACCACCCTATTTAACCCCCTCAGAGGTTAAAATTTCCAAATTTTAGTTATTATAGCCTATTTACAATAAACTATCTACCTACCTACGAAATTTCATTAAAATAACTTAAGTAGTTACAAAGATTACCTACTTATAACGAACATTCACACAGACTTTCCCATTTATTATAATAGTTAAATTATTAAAAACAAAATATTCACATTTTATTTCATGTATAATATTTTTCGTAACATAAATATTATTTTCTACTTAACAATTCTGTACGCATCTGTACTACTTAAATTTCATTACAACGCCACCAAGCGAGGAAGGATAGCTTGTAGTATCGTGCGGCCGCTTTTTAATGTTCATTCGAATTTGGTCTGGTTATCTACCAAAAATATTTCGAATGGTTTTCTATCATTATTGTCTAAAGTAATGGGTATACAAAGATGATTTTTTGCATACGTATTCTTAAAATAGGGCGCTAATTATTGTAGAAGCATGTATTAAGCCAGCTCACAGGAAACTAGTGTTTTCATATCCTAAGTAATTTCACTCAAGATAACCTCAAAAAAAAGACAAAATCGTTAATAACTCGTCTATTATATGTAGTAGGCCGGCGAAACTTTACAGGATCGTGTGAATATATAATACCAGTCGGCACTAACGCGAAGTCCTTAGTCTTGTTCATTCGAGAGCCAGAGCATTTTTCCGTTTTCTAGGAAATACAATAATATCTCCTGAACCATGCTACTCATGTTAATGGAAATTACGGCGCAAATAGGCGCAAATTATACTGGATCTGTAGGTAAAAAAATGATGACTGTGCGTTCAACCGTTTCCGAGATATAGAAATTACCAAAACGTTCGCCCAGCAAAAAACTAAATATCTCTAAAATCTTTAGAGGCGCAAATTTAGCTTTAACGGCGCATTTAGACTAGTATATAAGCTATCTTTTTGCATATTTAAAATACAGCTACACCCTTTTTTTAAAAAAAGTTTTGCTGGGCGAACGTTCGTGCAGCAAAAACAGTTTTTCATAAATATCTCTGCAGCCCTTGGAGGCGCAAATTTAAAATTTCGGGCGCATTTACACGACATAGGGCGCTGATTATCTGCATCATTCGATTCTTGAAAAGACGATACTTTTTGCTGGGCGAACGCACACGTCCAACTAATGAAATAGTTTCGATAATACGACTTTTGGGGCGCTGTGTGTCCTACGACGCAGGGGGTTGCGGGTTCGATTCCCGCCTCAGGACTAATGTTGGTACGATTTGCAGATATATATATTAGTAGTATAAAATAAAGAGAAATAATAATTCCGGCCACAGAATTTTTTTTTGGCCACGTGGCCAAACTTCTCATTTAATAACTAAGCATCGAGAAATTGACATAGCCTCTAATAAACTAATTCATCTTCTTTACAACGCCAACTAAAAATGTTAAAGAAAGCGTCAAGTCAATATCAACAATTATTCTAACTTGTCCTTCTGATTATACATTGCCCACTAATTTACTAAGTCGGCCACGGAATTTGCAACTCATCACCATTTTACGTTTTACAGCTTCAATACAAGGTCCTCAAATATTATATATTCAAGCTTCAATAGACAACATCATATAATTATTACTTAACATGTAAAATAATACTTCATATTCTTTTATCTTGAAAATAGCCTCTGTACGATTTGGCGCGAGTTAGCGACATGACAACAACCGGCCATTTGCACCAATCAGAGAGCGCCATTCGATTCTTTTACCGACCCGCCCGTGTTTGTTTATTGTGTTTGTTCGTGCGTTCGTATTGCAATTCAGTTTCATCTGTATTTCATTTATATATGTTTATGACATCGTGAAGAGAATCACTAGGGGTCCAACTTTGGTTCAGGTGATTGACCCCAAAGTTAAATGACCTCAGCGTTAGAGGTCAATGAACTCAAAAAAAACATGAAGAATTACCCCGATTCAGAGCATTCCGATATGAGTTGATTAGGTTCAATTCGAGTGACGGATCCGACACAGAGTACCCCGACTCCACGTGGTCTTGTGCGTGGCGCCCCTAGAGTGTATATAATAAGCCGGAGGCGTGAAGGGAGTGCAGCCTCGCGGCGGAGAGGCTGCACTTCCCGAAGCGCCGGAGCTATGGCGAATCGCGATGGAACCAAAAAAACATGAAAAACTACCTCGGGGTAGTTTTTGACCTTCAGGATAATGACCTCAAGGTCACTTTTGTTAAGGTCATTGAACTTTAGGTCAAAGGTCAATGACCTTGATCCCAAAAAAACTATAAAACAATAGTTCATTATGTAATAATAGTGGCTTTAATATTTTATATGATGACAATTTTAGGTAAATTTATCCATCGATAAATGTAGGATGACTTACATTTTAAACATACTAAATTATAAAATTAGAAGCTAATAGAAAGACTATTTTGGTGTCATATATTAATACTTTAGAAGTTTGCTATTTGAATGCATGCCACAAATTAAGATGCTAAAAAATAACCACCGTGCTGAGTTATATTTACAGTGGCTTACATAGAAGATAACTAGTGGCTGAGATACTGTTATTCAGACGCGCGTTGGTTGTGGCCGACTTAGTAATTTAGAAGGTTACTTATATTTTCTGAGGCTAATAATGCTATTTAAAAGAAGCTTGTTTAATTAGTAGCCTAAAATAAATATCTATCTGTTATCTTGTACCCTTTACACAAGATCTGCTTAACTTGGGGCTAGGTAATGCTGTGTCACTAATAACCTCACTCCAAAACGTGATCATTGGTACCTACTTGCCACCAGATTGGAACATTGGTAGTTAAACTTGCCCATGATCGGACTATTAAGTCCACAAAATGTCATTACTGAGGTGTAGTGTAGCAAGGTACAGGCACTTAAGAGCTGTTTCGAACAGAATGTAATTAGGGACTAATTACCAGCCTATTAGGGGCAGTGATGGAATTTCACCCATGTTACGTGCGACGTAGTATGTAGGTTGCACAAGGGTGTTGGTAAGGTTCTATGTTATTTATTTCATGTACAACATGAGGCTAATAATAATAAATTATGCTGGACAATCCACACATCACCATCTAGCCGCAAGCTAAGCAGAGCTTGTGTTATGGGTACTAGATGACTGATATATTTAATATAATACATCTACACTAGATTTAAGCGGGTTATCTACGAACCTAGTTTGTGTTGAAAGAACACCCACCAGTGTATGAGGACTCAACTAGTCGTGCGCGTTCGTTTATTTGCGAGCTAGTACTGTAGGTAGATACAGTAAAGAAAGATATCAAAATGAAAGACAATATTTTTTTAATCAATGACTGTCAGATAATATTTAAAAGTAATACAAATAGCATAGGCGAATCTTTATCGACTAAATATAATTTTGATTATAAACCGTTGTAACTATTTTATATTATCGACGTCATAGGTTGTACACTTACAGTCCTGGAAAGTTGTTGACTAAGGGGTCGATGGCCTTTGACGCATAAAAACCAATTCTTCCACAATTTTCTAGTGTTTGTGTTACCGAGAACCCAGAAAGTGATCGAAAAAGCACAATAATACATAGCTAGTATATTATATGGCAATAGTAAAATCGGTCTTCGTTGTAGAAAAATAAACACTAACACATAAATATCCATGAATATTTGCTGAAAGCAAAAAGTCCATAACATCATATTCATAACGAATACCAATCGTATATTGCTCTTGTTGGCGACTTTACTATCATTTGAATGCATAACCGATCTAAGAATCATAATCAATAACACTGCATTGGTAATCAGTACTGGCCATTTTAACAAAGCAAGATAAATGAAGAAAAACATCAATTTTCTTTGAACCACCGATCGATAAAGAACATAACTCATCGCTGTAACAATTATTGGGATCGTCCATGTCATTACAGATATGAACCATACATTTGGTTTATCTCCACGAAACACTGTCACTAAACTGTTATACATATGCTTAGTAAAAACGAACATCCAAGCTAGGAAAGCTATTTCAGAGTAGATCATACCGAGTTCATCCAAATAAATTAAGTTGCCGTCGTCATCACTTTTTCCAAAGACTTTTATAAGATCAGAGTAGAACCTAATAAGGTTGTAGTAGAATCTAATCAGCATAAACTGTATCAGGAGTTGATTCTTGAAGCTTTTTCTCCATTCTGCGAAGAGGCAGGCCGTCAGGATTAGAAGGATCAAAGCACTGGTTGAGAGTATAAACCCAATACTGCTGAAGACAATGGTTGCATTTGTGTAGAAGTTTGATGTTCCATTTTCAGGTGTGAAGATCACACTGCCGACTTGTTCAAAAGGAATTTCAGCCATTTTAATTACACTGTGACATTTTCGGTGTTCTGCGATTTCCGCAAGTCAAGTATTTTTATTTGTTTCTTTATTGTATTTGAAGTGTTTATGTACACGACCACACTGCTAAAATTTACTAATAATTATAATCGCCATAATCGTGTATTATCGTTCGATAAGATAATACATGCACATGTTTTCAATATCTCATAAGTACAGTATTTTGATAGCGCCATCATTTTATAAGAGTCATTGAAAAGTTGTGGTAGGCCTAAGTATACGTACTGCGAACATCAAATGTTCTCATTACAGCACAAGATTTGGCGAAAAGAGCAGACAGATAAATAAATAAATAATCCTTGACAATTCACGCATTGTGTGTGAAGCTATTATGCGTCGACACTTGCGCCTTCCCATCTTCCAAGGACACAAAGGCTGGTGCGGCGGCAGATTTGGCTGAGGCGCAAATATGCAGGTCTCGACAGAACCTACGCATTTTTTTCTCTTGGAGTCGAGATCATAGGTCTACGGGGTACTGAGGCTCTCCGGGGTTTTAAAAAAGTATCTGAGCGTTGATGCGACACTGGCGTGATTCGAGAGCTGATGAGTATCTGGTGTAGCGCATTAGCATTGCCATACAGCATGGGAATGTAGTCAGTGTCTTGGAAACTCTTCCTATTGGTATTTTTATGGATCATCAGAGCTCTGGACTGTCTGTCTACAATACTGTATAATGACTACTATCAAGAACAAAATAGACTATGTATGTAAAACATCTAGTTGAATATAAAACATACACTAAAATGCCCTTGTTCTTTAATATTTGATGAGTTTTGTAAATCCATGTCTTGTTGGTCCGGATTAGCGTTGTAAGTGGCATGATGTAAATAAAACATCCTCTAAGAAACACAGATAATATATTTCAGATATAATGCCATGACAGGTCAAAAATAAAACTCACAGTAGTGAGGAATAGAAAGGATAAATATTACAAAATTCTATACAAATAGTTAACAAGGTAGTGTCTAAATATTAATTTCAAAACTTATTTGACTTTCAAATAATATACAAAAAGATCAAAATGTGCAGGAAGAAAACTAGCTGTAAATTGAGTGCAATACAGATTTCATAATTTTACTTAAACTTAAATCATATTTATAAGAAGGACAGTTGTAAAAGTGTAGTTGAAAATGAAATTGGTTTCTACAATGTGCAACTACTAATAAATATTATTGCATCACCTACATTTTAACATCTAATGCCACAACATTAACTTTTAAAGGACAAACTACTGTTATATGATTTAATTAAACTTATTTCGAAGAAAACGAATTTAATTCATCGATTAAAATTAACCCTACCAAATTGCAATTAATTTTTGCATCACTACAATTTGGAAATTAATTAATGATAGTGTTATTAGAATCATTACAAGGTGCCTACTAACAATTTTACTCTAATTATTATAAAGACAACATACAGTTTCGATTAATGTACTTATATAGAAGTCTTTATTAGGGATCACAGTTTGGAAAACACTAAAGGGTACGTATACCCGGGAAACTACAAGTAGGGCTACGTTTAATGTAAGTAAATCCTACATTACATAAGTATAGTAAGCACTATGCAACCAAACCCTAATCCCAGACACACGCCATTTTATTTTGCAAAAAAAAAATATTGAAAAGACAATGGCGCCTGCTTTTGATGATCATTACGTTCAACGAGAAATAATTTAAAAATACAATAACAATGAAAACAACTTACCAATTCACAAGTTTTGTTAGACTTAAAGTAAAAAAATATAAATTACCAAACAAAATTAGAATATTACATAACAAAACCCTTAATGACTTAATTTTCTTTGGTTTGTAAATACTGAAAATATATGTGTAAAACGATGTCTAAATTTTATTCACAAACGAGTCCAAAGAAGCTTATGATAGCCATTGCGAGACTCAAAAGATAGTTCAGCAGAACATTCTGACTTTCCATACTTTCTATATTTATATTCAACCTTTTTTATATTGATATCAGTTGAGAACTGGGGGGGTGATTCACTATGACCAATCCAAGCGTGTTACATACCTATGGGTGAAAAAACTTAATCGAGCTGTGCTGCGCTGTACTGCGCTGTGCTATGTTTGGTCAACTCATTGACGCAGCACAGCACAGCGCAGCACAGCATGGTTTGTTTGTATCCTCATTAAAATATTAGACGAGCGAGTTGACGTTGACACAGCACAGCGCAGCACAGCTTGATTAAGATTTGTCACCCTAATACAAGATAGAGGCGTGGAATCGGACAAAATCGTATTTAGAACACATTGTGACGTCACACGATTTGAACGTGGAATCTCCTATGTCATAGTGAATCACGCCCTAGGAAAAAGTGATAAATATATGGCTGTGTTAAAATTCGAACAGTTCGAATATTCATGTATTCACTACCACACATACCTACCTATATTCTTAGATAAATATTGCTTTCAATAATAGCACAATATCAAGATTAGTTTTTAGAAACTTTAAATTTAAACCTGATTTGAGTAAGTACATTTTTGACGATAAAATAAACTTTAACAAAATTGTGTTTCGTTGTGCGTTCAATTGATTTCCAGTTTCATTCTTCTTTTAACATCATTGCATTCCGCGAAAAAAGCTATAACTAGAAGATCACATTGCATAGAGGCTAGCACTAATCCTAAACCTAAATAGACCTTAATCCACTAATACTAACCTAACAACAAAAAAATAATGAAATTCAACGATAAATTAAATAAAAATTAAAACACGATTTCAACGCACCTTGACTAAGCAATAAATATAAATTAGAAAACTATTCAAAATTAAATTAAATCGAGACCGGCTCAAAAATAAGCGTAAGCTATAAATTAATAATAATGATAAAAATCTTAACAGGCCACTTAAATGATAAAAATCTTAAACGGTGATTAACTTCTTTCCGCTATTCAACCATGTGTTCTGAAAGAAATATATAATTGGATTATGATAGTCAATTAAGATTTTTTCGATAGAGTATTTAAGAGCTATCGAATAAAATAAATCTTTTATGGGATAATGGCAGCTGATGTAAGGACCCTTGATTAAAATGAGCGTTCATTACATTCAAGCTTAATCTGCAATTTAAGTACATACTTGGGCAGGTAAAAACTTAATTATTATCGGTCTTTAAGATTTAAACATCTTACAACACACTGTTCAGGTAAATTACTGAGACTTGGCGCGATCGTCTTTTGGTTTTCGCATTCTGGAGGCCTACTTTCTAGTAAAAAATATTGTTTTATTGATACCACCAACAATCCCATTATATATAGATATATATCCCGTACTACTTTCGTGCGATTGTAGTACCGGAAAAAGGAAATCCAGTACGGTGTTGAGCTGTTTTTTTACATTTGGAATGATGTTTTTTTTTGTTAATCATTTTTGATACTGACATTCCGTTCCTTAAAATATTTTATATCTTAACTAAAATGTCAAAAAAGTCAAATTAAAAATTAATTTCAAAACGACCCGTTTGTAAGAGGTTTGTGACCGTACTTTGCAACTGACAAGACCTTCCAGAATCGAAAGAAATGTGTTGTCAATGTGGATAATGGAATAAAAAACAATAGCCAATCGCTCCAGCTCTCAGTAGTTCACCCATAAAGGCAAATCACTACTAGTAGTTACCATAATGACGTAACATATTAGAGTTGGTGTTAATTTTACCTTGTTCTTCTACCGGAGTATGTTCTTCGTCCGATGAGTCGTAGCGGGTTTCTATCAGCGAGCTCTGCTTTGTAAGCATCTAAGAAAAAAAATATTAAGTATTAGGTTTAATTTACGTCCGGTATGCCAAATCTCTTTATTATTTTCATAGGTTTAGTTCATCTGCACTTTGTAAATATCCTTTAATCCACGTTCGCAACTGATCTTTGATAACCAGCTAAGAACATGGAATATTTTTTTGCTTCATAACAAGTTACGAGAACGGAATGCACTTGCCCTTTTCGTAGCCATGTTTATGAAAAACAGCTACGAAAATGTTTTTTTCTGTTTATATATGGTCATAGCCGAGTTTCAGAATACATGCCCCTGATTAATAATTTTTCAAATAATTCCTGTATTTTCAAACGAAATCAATAATGGTTGATAATGGTTTAATGAATGATTGTTGTCAATCAACTTTATTTTTTTATGTGTCGTTATAACTATAATCTAGTTGTACCGATTTTTATCACTATAGTTTATTTGAAACCTATAGTGCTTCTCCAGCAATCCCACATATTATTTTAAGCATTAAAATTAGTTGGTGCATATTTGGTTAAAAGTTATTGACTTTCCATTGAAATTGAAATATGGTATTAGCCCCACATGGTTTGTTTGTTTTACTTGTTTCTGGATTGGTTTCCGCAACCGCAATGGTTTGTGTGGTGACCGTTTCAATTAATAGCCATTGGAATAGGATTGACATCGACCAGTTAATTATTTTATTGAACACATAACGGGTATAGCTTCCATTTTGCAGAATCTCTACCACTATAAATAATAATTGGTGTAAACTACCCAGGTAAGGGGATAAACGTTTGTGGTGAAAACGAAAAATTCTGATATGAATCTAAAACTGTCTTCTTTATGTCAAGTATACTATATATATAAGTAGGTTTTTTTACAATACGTTGCGTAAGTATTTGAGTTAATTAGATTTAGTTTTAAATCCAAAAGTAAATCAAATCAACCATTAGAAGAAAAGCCTTAGTTACTTATTGACGAATCCTAATCAAAAATTTTAAGTCGTTTCAACAACATAATATCTATTATTTTGTATTTAGGTGTAACTATTTATTTTTTATTGTAAACCTAAGCGACAAAATTATTCTTAGCCGCTTTTATGTTATATAGCGCCGCGCGATTTCGTGGCCTTTTGGTGCGCGTTTTGGCGCGAAACATGGCGTGCGGTCCACGCCGCTGTTAAGTGGTTACTGACCCTTTTTTTGCTATGGAACTCAGTTGCGTATTTATGCTCTATGGAAAGGGCTTGAACGAAGCTTGTTAGTGTGTAGGGGCATTATTCGGTTGTGGTCGGGATATTGCCAACATAACAGAGAATAACAGAGTAAAAATACGTCACTGATAATTTTCGGCAAGTTTTTTTTATTCATGATGAAGTTCAAAATTTATTGACATCCATTTACTTTTTGCATTTTTTAATTCAAGTTCTTAATATACTACATTTAATTTAATAAAATATGAAGGTGTCTTCAAACAAAATTTTACGGACAAGGTAATTCTAAAATGCATTATTTTTTTATTTGCATGATCAGCAAAAAAAAATATTTTTTTGTTTTGTCTCGCTTGATTTATTTTCCTTTGGGTGTTGTCATTCTTAGTGGTTAATGTCATTGTCAATTTCAGTCTGAATGCAACCAAACACGCCTATTAGACGTCTATTCTATAGATCTGCCACAATTTTTAATTATTTACAATGTGAAGTCACTGGTAAGTAAACCTACCAAAACCAAATGAGCGATAAAAATCTTGGTAGGTTTACTTACCAAAACCAAATGATCGGCGTTTAACATCAAAAACATCGGGATCTTTTCCTAAAAGTTTACTTGTGGAAAATAAGGCAATACTGAAAACCAGTGTTTTCTCTTTGAGTCAAACTAAGAGTAATTTCCAAAAATCAAACGTTTATTTTACCTATCATAAGCCTTTTTTAATGCATGTGTAGTAGTTTTATTTGTCTAAAAGGCTTCTCATTATTCAACCTAGATTCTAGCTAATATTATATTATTTCCATTGTGTTTTACACGTTTCTACAAATTATATATACCTATTCTGTGTAATCCAGTATATGGTTGGGAGCCCTACATAAATAAACCTAGAGATAATCTTAGATGTTGATATACCTTGTTAGACCGACGTCGAGGCGGAGAGACCTTGTTCCAAAGGGATTCTAGCTCGTCGAAGTGTTGGGATTGTGCTATGGCCGCTTGTTCGGGGCCCAAGCTCACCTGAAAGGGGTTAAGCAATAAAAAAAACATAATAATATAAAATAATAATGCTGGACAATCCACACAGCATCATCTAGCCCCAAGTGACGCAGAGCTTGTGTTATGGTACTAGGTGAGGACAAAATCATCTTTTAATATTATAAATAATATACATTGAATTGAATTAAAACATTTAACAATCTAGAAATAATAATAACTGTCAAAGATTGTAACCCCCAAACACTGTTTATCTTCTAAGCATATATAAGAACACAAATAAGTTTATGTTTATTACTAAAACTAATTTGTGTTTGTATTTTTAATGATTGCCACATTTACTTTTATTTTAATTTAAGTATACCAATCAAAAGACCATAAATTTGTGTGCGAAAAGCCTGCATAGCCTAACAGCCCTGGGTAGTGATTGTTTAGTTTGGTAGGAATTAGGAAAAGAAAGGTGTTTCAACTTCAACTTCTTGATTATGGCTCTGCGTGATAGGTGTTTAGCTACGTACTTAATAATGACTCTTACCAGAGAGCCCAAATCTTTATTCTTCGCCTCCTGTATTTTAGAGATTTCCTCCATTGATGCCGACACCGAAAACCTAAAAAATATTGCATTAAAATCTGAAACATTCCGTTTTTACAAAACTATGACTTGGAGTCTTATAACTTGATGTTCACGTGAACCCTGAATCAACATAATGTGTTGGTTCAGGGTTCCCGATTCGTCGCGGGTGTCTGAAGCGGTTAAGCTTTAGTAGTAAGCGGGTTATCCCTTAGTCACTAAGGGATAAGCGCCCCTTGTCGAACTCAAAAACTTTCTTTCTTTTAGCCATCGACATTAAACACTAAACTAGTCATAGTTAACTAAAATCATAAACTAAGTAGGTATTCATATTTATTATTAATAATGCGAAAGTTTGGTTAGATGAATGTTTGTTATGTTAAAAGTTTATAAAAATAAGCCAATGTATGATTTTAAAAATATACATAGGCTACTTTTGATAAATTATTACGTTAAAACTGCGTGGTGGAGCCAGTAAGAAATAAAGAGTTCTTCAATGTAACTTTTTGACAACTAGTGGAAGAATGACAAAGAAGTAAATAAAAAAGATCCTTCACTCTACCTCACTACTCACCTCACTCCAAACTGCTAGTCACACTCACGAACATATACACACCAAATATGTACAGTGGCATCACGCAAGAGTCAAAGTTTCAACATTGTGGAAGTCTTTCGGCTGTAGGGTTTACCTTCGTTTGAGTCTTTCGTCGACCTGAGCCATCATAGCAGCAGAAGTGAGGTGTCCGTATTTCTTCTGCCAAGTGTACGTGTCGAGAGAAACTTCCTTCTTCAGCAATCTTCGCATCGGTCTCTTCGGAGCTAGCGGACGAAGTTCTACGACAGAATTATTGATTGGTAATCATAATAAAGCCATTTATTAATCAAACTTATCGAAAAATTAGGTATAACATTATATGAATAAACTATTTTTAAATTTAATTTATTAATTGAATGTCGCTTGCATTACAATTTGATTATTTTTCTATTTGGGATTGTCCAATTATTAACGTAGGCTGTCCAGTCTTTGTATTAAATAAGCTTGTGAACCATAATATATTGCACAAATGACACATTATATTGGTTTTATTACTCTAGTATTAACATTCAGAATTATACGTTTATAATTCTGAATGTTTGTTTCACCTTCACGCTAAAACTATTGGACAGGTTGGTATAAAAATAAGTAAAACAGGGCCGATGTAGACATGATATTATATCATGTCTACATCGGCCCTGTTTTAATAATCATAAGAGACTCAAGAAAATGTTCAAAGTCACGGACATAAGGTACAGTTTTCATAAATAAATAAATAAATGAATAAGTAGGTAAGTTAATTAAAGTATCTCACCATCAGATTCCTTAGTGGGCGCGGTGTAAGTCGGTATCTTGACGTAGGTGGCTGGTGTGTTGTGAAGGCAGATAATAGGAAGACATCCTGTATACAATAAAATAAATTTATACGATAGGCCAAAAATATACGATAAGTATAGGTTTTTATATATGTATACGATAAAAGCTAGTTGCCATACTGAAGAAATACCATTAGTAATGCAAAGTTTAGAGAGAAGGTTTATGCACAACTTTAGGCCACATGCTTTATCATCATCATCAGCCTATATTAGTCCACTGCTGGACATAGGCCTCCCCTAATAAGCGCCATAGCGCCCTGTTTTCAGCTTGGCGCATCCAGCATCTGCCAGCAGTCCTTCGCAGATCGTCATCCCACCTGGCCGGAGGGCGTCCTACACTACGTTTGCCGAGTCGCGATCTCCACTATATAACACGTTTACCCCAACGGTTGTCGGTTCTTCGCGAGATATGGCCGGCCCAATGTCACTTCAACTAGGTATGTTTTTGCGCATGCTGGCCGCATGCTTTTTCACGACAATTTAAGTAATTTAAAATGCTTACCACGATCTAGCAAATGCACGACAATCCTGGAGCAGTCGCTAGTGATCTGGAATCCCAACAGTGGGACGTGCAGAGCGAGTGACGTCAGAGCAAGTCCACGTTTCGTTTCCCAAATTATAAGGGTCTTGTCCTCAGCACCTAGGTATAAATAGTAGAGTAAGGTAAAGTAGAATAATTGGTAAAATAAGTATAATAAAATAAGTAAATAGGTAAATTGCTCATCAAAGCGAAAAAGGGCATAAATCACACTTTCTCCTGAGTGATAGTGCTCCATGGTGCTCTAAACAACACTTACGAAAAAAAGGAAAATTATACTTTTTTAATCTTCAAAATCATGAAAACGCAAATGACAACAATACGCGTCCGCGCGTTTTTCTACTTGGTTCTTTTTTTGAATTAATTTTCCGAGAACGGAATAGGCCGATATTATACGTAGGAATCTAAGTAAATACTTTTTGTCGTTTACCTATAGTGAAAATAACCTAGCCAGTTGCTGAAGGATAAAATTTAAGAAAATAAAAAATTACACGATAGAAATGCATTTCCCTACACTTTGCACTCCCGCTGAACGCGTGTGAAATAAAATTCAATTTCCGTCCCGCATTTTAGTACGACGACGGCAACGACGTACTTTCTAGCTTATGTTATGGACAGGAATGTCACTTTTGGAGCAGGTTTAGTGTAGTATAGAAATAAGGTTGGTTTAAATAAATATTATTCTAGTAAAGTGCGCGTAAACCAAAATGTTAATTAATTTATTATCTTATGTAAGTTCGAAAAATCGTATAAGTAGCGGACAATTTTAGTTTGAAAATCTGTTTTTTTTATAAAATATCGGCACAAATGCCTAAGCACATAATATCTACATCCAACACAACCACTGCACAAAAATAAGCATTATGGGTTCATAAATATATTTACCGACTATTGTCGAACCGAAACTGGTCTGTCGCGTGACGATATTATGAGGCACGGCGGTATCACATTAGTCCCATGGGAATTAAGATGCTCAAATATGCAGGTGTCGATAGAGCCTTATATTTTGCTCCTCTTGGGGTCTATACCCCAGGGATATCAAAGTTATACGGGATTTTAAAATTATCTGAGCGTTTGTTAGATGCAAAGAGTGACCCGAGAGCTGGTGAGTATCCGGCGCAGTGCATCAGCATTGCCATACAGAGCGTGGCAATACAGCCACCGCGTATTGCTACTTATTATATTACTACTGGCATTGATATGGATGAGCCAAGTTACCTGTAGACTGCTTGCAAACGACTGCTGCTCTTTCAATTGTTTCTTTTTTAAAAAATATTTTGAATTTGTTTCTATCCCATGATTAGTTACGGTAGGCAGTTACCCACTAAAACACAGCCATGTCACCGTCCTGTTTTCGTATATACACACGTGCAGTGCGAAGGTACCTATAATATACATTTTTACACGAAAAGAGCACCGTAACTAAAATATTCAATAATTCCAAACTTTGAACAGTGAAACTGTAGAGTAAGTTTGCCGTGTCCTACATTTTCACTAGGTATTTAAAACTTAATTCATTCTGAGAACTTTTCTCTCTGTCTCAGAGTAATTTATAGTCATGCAATTTTAATTCAAAGTTTAACAGTTGCTAGACGGTTTTCATTATTGTAATTTATGCATCGCCAATGACTTAGATACCTACACATAACCTTTCCAAAACGATGAAACTACTATATTCTCGTTAAAATAAAATATGATGAGGTGAAGAAAAAAATAAATCAAAGCAATTCGAATGTAGAGACGTGATTTTTGATTTGTCGTATTTTGAAATTCCTTTCAAAATTCGTCAAATGAGACGTGCTTAAATCTGAGTTAGTTTTAAAAGTTAAAAAATGTCTGACCCCCTATTTGGTGGCATAAACTCGAAACAGCGATGGATGGACACGAACCAACCCGAGTGACCTTGATATAAGTGACTTTCCCTAAGTGATCTGACAGCAGGCTCTGACCCAATGTTGATGTTCCAGACTATGAAGTAACAGTTCCAAAAACCTTTTACTACCAGTGCTAGGAATAAGTAGGATTTATTGACCCTAAACATCGAGAAATAGAGACCAGAATCGGAGATTTCTTTTCATTAAAAAAATATGTTATTCGGAATGAGTCTATATACAGTAGTGAGATCAACCTGGGCAGCAGCGGCGGGGAAGGTATGTTATGTTTTTCGTCGAAGCTCAGGTTAATAAACCCTATTACTGTATAGATACTTACTACCTATTCCTATCACTGATTATTACCTTCTTTGTTCAGTAAAATTATGACTTAGATCACAATAGAAGCAGGGCTGACCCAGAACACAATATGAGGCTGCAGTCAAAAAACCTGGTTAGAAGTATGACTCACCTGAAACAGCAATAGTCCCGTCCCCAGTGACCTTGACACAAGTGACTTTCCCCAAGTGACCCGAGAGTAGATGCAGGTCAGAGCCAGTGTTGATGTCCCAGACTATGAGGTTGCAGTCCCAGGAGCCAGAGACCACTTGAGTCTTGTTGGTTATGGAGACGGCCACGCAGGTCACTATGTCCGAGTGACCTACGAGAACCTGTTTGAAAAGGGAAGAAATATATTTTAAAACAACATAAAAAGGAGGAGGATCTCAATTGCATTGTATTTGGGTCATTTGTCTTTTTTAATTTGAAAGCTGTGATGCTGTGATTGATTATCTTGTGGCCCCATGTAAGTTAAATCAGAGATCCCATTTAAGAAGACCTGACCATTCGTTTTTCAGTTATATCTCCTTCAGGTATCCTTATTAATGAGTATTTTATTGACTTTGGGTACATTGAGATGTTCGAATTGTTTCTTTAAAGAATTTGATATCGGTTTATAATTTTTAAAACACGCCAAATTATTATTGTCTCTAGACTTTTAATGTAATACTTTTTATCTAATAATTATAGAATAGTGGCCTAGAGATGCTAAACGAGAAATGGCTAACAGCTTTAGACTTATATTATATGAATAAAGTTTTCTGAAGCTTACAATTTCCTGCCATAAAGCTTTCACGCTTTATGGCACGTCTCTTCGCCACTATTTCCTAAATTTTAAAGATGTAGGTACCAATACCTTACTCTCGCATGCACATTTTTAAAAGCCTTTAAACTTGAAAGAGTCCATAAGTGTGTCAAGCACGTACGATCAGAACCATGGACATGTACAGGGTTAAGTGTATGTTCAAAACATTCTAAGCAGTTCCTTCTGTAAATCTTACCTGAGACAATTTCCCTCCATCAAGCTTCCACACTTTGAGCGACATATCCATAGACCCCGTCACCACATGTTGCGAATCCGCGGTTAGAGCGAAGCATGTGATTCGTTCTGCGTGCGACACTTGGCGCTTCTCCTCGCCGCTATCTCCACCAGCTAAGGTCCAGATTCGCACAGAGTTGTCGCCGTCTGACATAACCTGTTGTGAATGCTTGTGTAAATTGGATTGTATGTTCGAGACGGATTTTAGCACACTATTGAAGTAGAATAATCTTAAAGGAGCGACTGTTTCGTTTGTATTCTTTGATGTCGTGTGTTAATAAAATCTTAAGTTGCTTTTCATAAGAAGTTATTGCTTGAAATTGACACGTTTGATTAAAAAGAGTATATATGTAGGTAGGTATATTACTTCTAACTAAAATACTCAGTGTCTTTACGCAGCAAACCAATAGTCTTCTCAGCAAAATGTTAGAATTAGGTACTAAGATAAGTTCCCTTGTTGATGTATCTACAAAAAAAGTTTAACATCCGACCTTTTGGATCGAGAAAAAACTATACGACTTTGTAGGTGTTTGTGAACTTACCGCAAACTTCATATTGAGTGTGACCTCCAAACTCTGCGTGGGGGCAGAAGTAAGGGAATGCAGCACGATTCCCGAGTCGACCAGCCAAACGTGCACGTTCCTAGAGCGATCGCCTGACATCGCGCGGCGACCGTCAGACATCATTAGCAGGGATTGGATGGCAGCTTTGTGACCCTGGGTAGAAAACAATGAAGCTAAGCGATAGAGTAAGTACAGAAACTTGTATCCACGGCATTCAGAAGCTCAGAGAAGAAGGGATTCAAAAATTTAAGAAGCTTATAAGATTATAGCTATTTTGTCATTATGAATGTAAGAGGATTAACTACGCATCTCGTTTGTGTGGGAAGAGGACCAACATTTTATCCCTTTGTCTACAATTTTATTGACTGAAGCTTAAAGAATCACCATGTTTGGCATGCGTATGGGTGATTGCAATAAAAGTACCATCAGTTGTATGCTTGATATAAAAGAGTTACCTACTTACCTATACTCAGCTACAAGACGTTCATTGCTAGACATAGACCTCTGTGAAAGAATACTACAACAATGACCGGTATATCTGTTGGAAACATAATAAACCAACCTTTAGTTAATTTATTATGATTAAGTTTAATCATAATAAATTAACTAACCTTAAAAGGTAGGTTTATTTGTTGGTTAAGGTTACCTTAAAAGGTCTTACTTAAAAGTAAGAGAAGAAGAGTTATCAGCAAGCTGCCAGACCACAACATTATTGTTTTCAAAACCGCTCATCACAAGCAGGTTATTGGGAGAGAAGGTGACACAGGTCACGTTGCCCATGTGTCAATTCACAGTAATCACCACTTAGTAGGTAGACAGCTGGCATAATAACAAACTGACCTTATAAGTAGGAGAAGAAGAGTTATCAGCAAGCTGCTAGACCACAACTCTCTTGTCCTCAGAGCCGTTCATCACAAGCAGGTTATCGGGAGAGAAGGTGACACAGGTCACGTGGCCGAAGTGTCCAGCCACAGTAACCAGCAGTTAGACATCTTTCAAACTAACAAACTGACCTTATAAGTAAGAGAAGAAGAGTTATCAGCAAGCTGCCAGACCACAACTCTCTTGTCCTCAGAGCCGCTCAGCACAAGCAGGTTGTTGGGAGAGAAGGTGACACAGGTCATGTGGCCGAAGTGTCCAGTCACAGTAACCAGCAGTTAGACATCTTTCAAACTAACAAACTGACCTTATAAGTAAGAGAAGAAGAGTTATCAGCAAGCTGCCAGACCACAACTCTCTTGTCCTCAGAGCCGCTCAACACAAGCAGGTTATTGGGAGAGAAGGTGACACAGGTCACGTGGCCCATGTGTCCAGTCACAGTGGTCTGAAGCTTGTGCGTTGAGAGTTGCCAGACGCGGACCAAGCCGCGGGCGCAGCCGCTAGCGGCGAGCTGGCCGTCACGGGAGACTTCGAGGCAGCTGATTGGGATGAGCTCGTTTTGTTCTGCCTGTTGGGTTATATGAGTGTATTATTAAAGTAATCAACAAGATTGAACCACTACATAGTATAAAACAAAGTCGCTTTCTCTGTCCCTATATCCCTTTGAATGCTTACATCTTTAAAACTACACAACGGATTTTGATGCGGTTTTTTTAATAGATAGAGTGATTCAAGAGGAAGGTTTATCTGTATTATAAAACCGCGCAAAGCGGGAGCGGGTCGCTAGTAAGAAATAAAGAAATGAACAAGAATCAAAGGAAATAAAGGTACTAAGGTGTAGCGATTCAATTAAAGGCGGTAGAATCGAACTAACATTAGATAGATTAGGTCTGATGATTAGTTGAATTTGACACGGTAGACCGTATCTGCTATATTGTGGATAAGTAAAAGGAATGGTTGAGGTTTGTCTTGTTTAGATTAAATTGAAACGAAATAATAACAAGAATACTTTTAAATATCCAAAGAAGACATGTCCATAGAATTCTGACTTAGAATCAAACAAGTCTTAAAGACCTTTTCCTCGTTTTACAGTTAAAATTCTGCGAATAAACATCGGTATACCAAGACAAATTTGTTTTGGCATTATACAATATAAGTTAAGATAACATTTTGAAAGGAGAAAAGTCGTTCCAAGAAATGATCCGACAATAAGTAGAAGTAGGGCTCGACTTTCTCTCCAAAGGGAGTATAAAACGGTTAATGTTTACCTGCAGGATGCTAATGTTGGTTTTCGATTTAGTTTGACGTCTCTTCAGTTGCTTCGTAGGTCGGAAATTTGTCAAGTGGTCTTCGGTGTGGAAAGAATAAATCGTCACTCGATTTCCTCCTGTAAGTTCGGAGCTCTTTGAATAACCGCCCTAACAAAGGATCGACAGATGAGGAATATTCAGAATGTAAATAAAGGATAAGTTAATGTATTTTGTCGTTGATGATTTTTTTTTTGTTATATATTCATTTTACTGAAGGTAAATTTAGACTGTAAAAGAGACAGTAAAAAGAACTATAAACCTTAAGGCAAAAGTATTTAAATTAGGGAAACGAACTTAGCACGACCGGAAGAAAGATGTTTCTTTGTTACAACAATAAGACATCAAGACACTTGAACTTACCGGAAGCCAGAAGAAAATGATCCTTATCAGCGATAGCTAAGGCTGCTAGATCGTGAGCCACGGCGATAGTCCGAATCAGTTGAGCGGAATGCAGGCTGTAGAAGTAGATCCTCTGATCGGAGCAACCCACCGCTATGCGAGAGGAGTCGTGAGCGACGCAGAAGCATCTCACCTAGTAGGAAGATAATGTAACAGTTAAATGTCTATAAGCACACTTAAGCCTTAATTATTTCTAGTCTAAAGCCCTGAGCGCACTTTTATTCGAATCGAACGTGCCGAGAGAGCCTAAAGAGTCAATATTGAAAGAAATTAATGGTGACTGTTCTTGAAGGGACTAGTCTAAGAGTTTCTTAACGAGTAAAGCTGGGTAAAGTGTACGTTTAACTTTTACAAAAACTCTGGTTAGGGCCTATAGATAATTTATTTTTTAAGAATAATTCTGAACGGTGTCTACCATATGAAACTTATTGTTAAAGTTAGTTTGGGTCTGCTACTTGTCATTTCGCATCGGTTATGTAGGTTTGTACCAGATGGAGAATATTTAGAACATACCTACAAGTGTTCTACGTTATATTTACTGCCTGGTTCCCGCCACTGCGGAGAATATTTATGATAGTTGGAATTCTATATGATGTACAATTGCATCATACTTCAGACAGTCACAATGTTGCTCTTTGTTAGGCAGACATCAATGACGCTAACGGCACAGGTAATGGAAGTCATAAAACGGAAACTATGATCCATATCCAAACGACCGATGTGGACAGAAAATCATAAAACGACTATGACTCACCTGAGTGACATTGTGATCAAACTAAAAAGCTGGAAAATTGAGGTTGAAGCAAAGTTATTAAACTCTTTCGCTACGACAACGTGACACTTTGGAAATATCCTGGCCATGGACATCAACAGTGAATAAAGTGTTGTGGATATTTTAATTATATTGGTACAGAGAAACGATATTTTATCTCGGGTTTTACGACCTTCTCAGTTTCCAGTGAAATTGGGGCATAAAGTTTTAGTTCTTATCTCTATAAATACAAATCTAGTTATGGTATAACAGAGTAAATTTTCATTAATATTTTTAAACATGTTTTAGCAGCCATCAGCTATGTAAAAATTATTAAACGATTTGGAGAGTTCCCTATAGCAGGTATGGTAAACAACCGACAACATCGACAACAAAGTGACTGTGATCTTAAAACTTGAACTTGATACGCCGCCGGGGGACTAACACAATAAAATAAGATGCCACTGAGGCACTTAGCGAGAATCGCCAGTATAAATCTATTTCCTCTTGTAACGAATAAATGAGAGCTTAACCAATTTAGTGGCCCTCAATTACGTGAGAGTGGGTCGGTCGGGGTACCTTTACGAGTGCTTTGGAAATGTCGTCGCAGAACCAAAAGCCACAAATAGTAATTGAGTTTAGGGGTAAGCGTAGTTTGCGGTTACGCGAGTAGGCACTAACGAATTTGGGAGACATGGTTCACGTATATATACAGGTGGTTTTATTAGTGAATAGTCAAAGTGATGTTTTATCTGGGCAAGTCAAATTAACAAGCTGTCAGTTTGTATATTTAGGGAAGGCCCATGTTCAGCTATGATGTAATATAGGCTGATGATGATGAAGTTTGTATCAAATGTTTTTGGTGTGGCGAATACTTTTCTGTAATACCGATTTTAAAATTCCGGAAGATAAATTAATGCATTGAAAATTTAGTGTCAAAAGGGAATAATGTAAGTATTATCTTCAAAAGTATTTTTTTTTTGCAAATCTTGATCAAGCTCAATGTGCTTTATTACTTTTAGACCTTACAGGACCCTGATGATGGACCGAGGGTTCTGCCTTGAACCAGATTTCCAATTCAAATGTTTCTCAAAAACATTCATTTAAAGTTATCGGAAAATCACATCATCCTGTGAAATCCTAATATCCACGTATACCTGTCATTAAGGGAGTTGTAGGAAACACCATTTACTTAAAACAAATGGTTGAAACTTTAGTGGTTTATGTTTGGTTTAGTTTATACTTAACTTGTTTTCTGCTCGCGTAGACTATACGATTTGTCCTGCTGAAGAGCAGGACAAATCGTATAGTCTACGCGAGAGCGATCTTACGGACTACGAAGTATTTTTTTGACATAAACTTAATAATTATACAAAATACTTAGTACAGAGTCAAACAACGAATCTTAAACTTTAATAAACCATTTTACCTAATTTTTAGGAATATTTTGAAATATTCTGAAACACTACACGTTATCTGAAGTTTTTATATTCAAAGTATTTATTCTGTGTAAGTTTCAAGCAAAATGGGCCACTAATAAAAGTAACTAAAATGCTCAATATCGTCAACCCTTTTTACCCTTTCGATACTACCCAAAGAAGAAAAATCGACACTACATCTGCTTTTTTTAACTTCATGGCACCATGGCTGGCATGGCACGTCGTCGTCTATTTGGAGGGCGGGCGGAGCATGCATATTGCATTTTGGATCTTATCAGAGAAGATTTAACTCGGAATTGCTTCTAAATATTTTAATCCTTCTGTTCTAAAAAGGCAGGGCGCTATGGTGCTCATTAGGGGAGGCCTAGTCCAGCATCGGACTGATATAGGCTGATGATTATTCCAAAATATAGTTATAAAATGTATTCATAGGACGTCCGGTTGCTCCTAACATTAGGTCAACGTTCATTCGCGGCAGATGTCCAGTGCTTTTATCTTTTGCTGCGATGTTTTCTTTTGGTAAGTAGAACAAAACAGAAGATTTATGATGTGCTAATAGACCCTCTGAGTAGCCCGTAAGAGTGGTTGTTCTATAAACCTACACGTATAGACCTCTCAGTACCCTTTTAGAGTGCGCGTCCACGTTCGCTCGCTAGAATTCACAGTGATTGATGGATTTTTCACTAGAGCTTTCTCGCTTTTTGTCGGTTATTTTTATTTTCTTGCTTAATTGGTCGTCCTTTGATGTTGGAGTGTTGGCGAACCAATTAGATTGAGACTCATTGATAAATGAGACTACTGTTTTGAGATTCCAATTACAGCACTTTGATACTCTTTGATCGGTTTGGATAAATAAATTTCTTAATCTAAATATTTGTATTTATCGGAAGAATTTAAAACCACAGTAGGCAAGCTAAATTTCTATATATTTATGGTGTGGTTAAAATCCCTCGTAAAAGTTTTCTGAACAAAGGCTACCAATTTACGGCTGTATGCAACTCTCGAGAAAGGGAATATGAAAACCTATTGAGACTTTATAGTGGAGTTCGAGAACAAAGATAGTCTAGTGAAACTCAACAACCCAGGAAAATGAAGAATTGTTCGGTGAAAAGTTTCAACAAAGTGGGACAGGGAAAATTAAAAATTAATTGTGTCGTTTGTATTGTTATTAGATGATATTGTTCTTTGTTGTACCTGCTACATACCTGGTAAAAGTTAGGGTAGGTTATCATAAACAATTACGTTGTATTGTATTGCTACATTTTTAGTTAGGTTTTTTCTAACATTGTGTTTTTATAAGGGTGTCCCACAGCCATGCCACATGGAGAGAAAGTACTTTCAATATTGTAGATAGAAAATTTTACAGAAAGAAGACTTTATTTTGAATTTTAAAATAATTTAAACTGTCTTTAAAGATTTTTAAATAGTCTGGACCGGAAATCGAACCCGCCAAATTTAAAAAATAATATAACATAGCAGCTAAAATAAAAATTAGTCCTTCATGGACTACTTTTTAAATTTAGGCCCTGTTTAAAATTTTGTTTATTTCTATATAGGTAAAACTTTTTGTGAAATGTTGTTCTTTAAAAAAAGTAAAGAATCTTTAAACCGAATATAACGTTATTGTCTGTAAGATAGCAGACTGCTTAATTAGAACAAGGTGTAGCCTCGCTAGCTGCAACGTTAGACCATCGTTAGTGCAAGTTTATGTCTAGCCATATATCTTGTCTAGTATCTATACGATACATCAAGAGAGGTCTTTGACATCAATTACAGTACATAATATAGTTACTACAGTGACAGCACTATCGTTTTACATTCTTGATTGCTTTTGAAACTGATGCTCGAGAGTTTTAAAATATACTGCCACATCCTTACCTACTGATCTTAAACACGTGAAAGTTTGTATGGATGGATGTTTGTGTCTTTCAAGCAAAAACTAATGAATGGAACGGGTAAAAGTTTTAAATAGAGTATAATATATACCTCTAATAGTAGTTTTAGCCCTAGAATAACAAAGGCTAATTGTCATCCCATAAATCAGTTCACATGGCATAGAAATAGCCTCGAAACGTTTCCATAAGAAACAATGCGTGCGAAGACGCGGGCATATCCTAGTTATAAATAAATCCCTAACAAACATACAGGTAGGTACACAAATCTGAAACTTAATTACGAAAAGCACGCATTCATTATGGCGACGGCGACGTAGGTAAATGTGACGTAATCATGGTGTCTGTTATAGAAGGAGCGGTGTATATTTTTAATACTTTCTTTTTAATTTTCTTCCAGAATAATATAATTTTAATTTCAGACAACTAAGTTCATGTAAATAAATATCTTAAAACCGCATAGTGTAAAGCTACAAGGGTGATTTAGATTTTGATTCTATAGAAATAATATCTTCAAGTTGTATAGTCGAAAGCCACAATAGCCTACGACTCCACGTAAATATTTTCAAATCGCGTAGTGCCAAGCCTTATGGGGTGGATTCAGATTTCAAGTAAAGATACAAGAGGCTAGTAAATAAATATCTACATAAATAAATATCTTAAAATCGCGTGTAAAGCAAGGTCTTGATTCAGATTCCGACTGTAAATAAATATTTTCAAATCGGGTAGTTTTTGACAGAAAATGTTTTCCTCAAGTACCTAGCTCGGAATAGGTACTTCAAAGTTTTCGATTACTGTTTTCTGATATAGATTAATCTTAACTACATTAAACCTGTATTAATAAAAATTAATAAAGCTGGACAATTCACACAGCATCATCTTTTGGTTACTAGCTGACTGATAAACTTAAAACGGTATACTATATCACTAAATAGTATAAAACAATGTCGCTTTTTCTGTCCCTATGTCCCTATATCCATATGTTCCTTTGAATGCTGAAATCTTTAAAACTACGCAACGGATTTTGATGCAGTTTTTTTAATAGATAGAGTGATTCAAGAGGAAGGTTTATACCATTGCATAATAACCGTGCGAAGCCGGGGCGGGTCGCTAGTAGATAAATAATTTTATTTTATTAAAGCTTACCTTGCCCTTATGCCTCCTGAGTACATGTAGATGCGTGCCTGTTATAAAAGTACGAACATGAAGCTCGTTCTCTGTCTGTAGGGTTACTAGAAACACGTTGTCGTCTGTTATTTCCATGGCGTGAACCTTTAGGAAAAAAAATGATGAGTTAGAAATTATGAATTAGCTTGTGCCAAAAAATCAGTAAGATAACTTAGAAGCTTTTGATTTTTTTTCTAAAAAATTTAAAACGTTGACTGGCGCAGACGGTAAGGATGACTTGTAGTTACGGCTCAAATATTTTGTCTTAATTAATTAGCATTTCTTCCTATTTCTTAATGATGTCCATTAAAATATTCAGCTGAGCTTCCTCTACTTTTTATACCCGATCGAAACTACAAAGACACAGAGTCAAACAAATAAATATTTTATAGGTACCTTTCTAATAAGCACGTCAAGACAGTGGAATGAGCTTCCGTCTGTTTTCTCACTATGGACTTGGAGTCTTCAAATTAGGAGTGAAAAAAATGCTTCTGGGAAAACGTGCTCCATCTTAGACCACAGATTCGCTTACTAGTGAGATAGTGGTCAAACGCCACAGATTAATAACATAAAAATGGCAAAGATTTAATAAGTTCTGAAGACCATACCGGAACTCCAACAGCCACAGTGCTGAGCAGAGTGAAGTTGTCCACATTCCATGTGCAGACGCTGCCATCTTGTGAACACGTCACCATGATCTCGCCATCTTGGATCACCTTCACACCGGTTACCGGGCCGCGGTGGTGGTCAATCTTTGTTATCTGTTTGGATCAAACTCTTGGTTTAAACTTTGGAAATGGCGGCTGATTTGAAATGAGAATTGAAATCAAAGATGATGAAATTGAAATTAGGAATTTTTATTTATAATCATAAGCTCGTAGCTGGTTTCTTTTGACGGTGCTAGATCTACAATGCAATACAATCATCATCATCAGCCTATATTAGTCCACGGCTGGACATAGGCTTCCCCTAATGAGCGCCGGAGCGCCCTATCTTCAGCTTGCCGCATCCAGCATCTGCCAGCAGTCCTTCGCAGATCGTCATCCCACCTGGCCGGAGGGCAATACAATAAAATAAAATAATAATAATATAATGAAATACAATAAAATGTGTAAAATTCGTATGTAAGGTAATTAAAATTATGTGACTTTAGTAGAGAGTTACGTAATAGGGCCAATGATATTATAATTAAAATATCATTGAATAGGGCAGAAACAAGATATTGTATAAATCGAACCAGAAGGTACCAGTGGTTTATCCGCAGAAGATCTTAAGCTTAAAAATCGTTTGCATCTAATAGATAAATTCTCATTTAATTATCATTTCCAATTATGACATGAATAGATATGAAAGTTCATCATATCGTAAATCAGCTAATATAATTTACAAGTTTTCTACTTTTAATATGTTTTGCAACACGAGTTGCAACTGAATTAGTATTTAATGCGATCCGTACAATCTACAAAATGGTAATGACGTAGGTATCTCATTTCAAATGTACATTTATTCTGTACAAGCTACTTTTAAACACCCATCACAGGAACTTTATCTCAGAAATCTACTTGAAGAGTTTCAAAGCATAACAGAAGACGTCTCGTACTAAACATCTTTCAAAGAATTAGCATGAAATTATCTTTGCCGCTTTGAGCTCATCTGTGAAGGTAATCTTATTATTACAAAACTTTTGATGGGGTTATCTATCTTAAAGTTTTTACGTTATGTAAGTCGTTTTTGTCTGGAGTTCGTTGCGCTGTCTTGGTAATATTGTTCATAATAAATATCGATGAACGTTATCAAAATTCTGAAAAAGGTTTGGATGATACTCAAAATCGCTACATCAAGAGGAACCTTTCATAAAAAGCTGTAGAAACTTCGTTAGAACTTCTAAAATAAATTCCACAACTTCAATATAGGTATTGCAATATCGTCCGAAATAACATATCGTAACAGAGAAATACTTCAATAATACAATAATTTTACTTTTTCACTAGTTTTTTGAGGTATTTTTTTTATAACCTACTATAAAAAATAAGTGATGCGTGTTGTATATTGTGGTAGGTAAATAGCTACGTATCTACTTATGCTTTGAGTTAAAAATACGTGTAAAAACGTTTTGTAAAGAGGTTTTTAGACATTCGTGTAAACTTACCAAAGCGCCATCCACAAGAGAAGATACTATGACCGCAGAATCTTCGCCTCCGCTCACGACAAGCGAGCGATTGACAATAGCTGCCACGCACAGGATTGGAGCTATGTGCTCTCTGTGAAAGAATTGTGTATGAGAGTGTACGAAAAAATCATTTATAAATAATGCTACACAATTTACACAGCATCAGCTAAGCAGAGCTTGTGTTATGGGAAGATGATTGTATTTTATTATGTTCATAAAACTCCCAGACTCTGAATAATCTACACTTCGTAAAACATTTGAATCAATTGGATTGAATAGGAAACCTCCAGTATGGCGCCTTTATGGCGTAACGGGTAAAGTCCGCCAATACGCAGGTAGTTGCGGGTTCGATTCCCGCTTCGGGCTAAATGGCTAAATTACAATCTGCATATATTTTTCCGGATATTCTGGGTGTTTTCTATTTAAAATATACAGGTACCTACCTATGTAAAATATTGGACAACAGTTATCTAGTACCCAGAACTCAAGATCCACCTAGCTTGGGGCTAAATGATGATGTGTGAGTTGTGTTGTGCAGCATAATTATCATAATCATCATCACGTAAAATTTACAGAAGCTACTATCCAATCCAAGTTCAAAAAAGTCATATCACTTTCTGATTGGGGGCATTTACTCACATATGAATATTTTATCAGAGAAAGAATTTAAAAAAGGAAACGAGTAGGTCAACCTTTTTAGACCTCTTTTAGAATAGACTGTAACATTAAAGCTAACTCAATAAAAATGAAACATCCTATCTTATTACATTTGAAACCAGCAACCTGTCTTCGTAACTCCAATAATCCCAGGGATTGGAGGCAGATCTCACTCGAGTGACGACACTTGAGTGCAGCTCAAAGCACACAGACTTTGAGGGATTAGAATAAAACAACTGCAATATTCCCTTTGCGAGTTACTGTTACCATTTGTGGGCTTTGTTTTGTTGTGTTAAATCCAGGAATAGTAAAGCAAACCTTAATTTATTTACATTTGTATACATATGTGGCCGAAATGGTCCGACACGGTTTTTTTTATCTGCAGGTTTTAGATGTACTTTACCGAGTCTAATTTAATGCATTCGCTGCCAAGCCTTGAGCGTTGTGATTGTGATACACAAAGTGGCACACAACATTTTTTCAAGCAAAGATATTTTTGAGAAACAAAAAACTTCAACCAGCGAGTTGTCCATGATTACAAAACTGTTTTGATAAGAGTGGCCGTATCAAAACTGGCCTCTTTGATAATCTCTTCATTAACTAAAAAAACAATCAAGAAAAATAAACAAATTAAAACTAGTATAAATTTACAATCGAAACAATTGAGCTAATTGCAAACGGTTGCAAGCAATCTAGAGGTAGCTCACCTGATATATATCATTACCAGTCGGAAGCGTCCCCAAGACACAGTCTGGCTGCATTCCTTTGCTGTATGGCACTTGAACATATACCTGATTTACACTTTGTTAAGTATAAAGAGCGAGTGACAAGTGCAAGTGACACCTGCTTCTTGTGAGCGCGATTTCTAGGTCGCACTTAATACTTATCAAAGTGTACACCAGGCAATACAAGTGAATACAAACTTGTTGGTAAGTACTTACAGTATCTTGGTCTTGATTGCCAAAGTGTGGAGATCCCATACGATGACGGTCGTGTCATCGGAGCCAGTAAGCAGGTATTGCGACTCCCGTGTCACACACATGCATTGTATCACACCCGAATGTCCTGGAGACAATATACCATTGATAATTCCTCATTCACAGGAATGCTGAGTATTTTTTACTTAGAGTTCGAAGTTTGTCACCTAAAGTTCGCGCGTGGAAGTAACACAAAATTAATAATACCTCTTTATTACCTCACCATACCTACCTCTTCATCTCTACCTCTTTATTAACAAAGAAAATTACAATCAAGGAATAGAAAATATTTAAACTATATATATATATATAAAAATATACAGGGTGTTAGTGTGAACACCGTTGTCCTTGAAATCAGAGGTTCAGCATCATGAATAGAATCCAAAACCGATGAGAAAAGCTTAACACCTATTTCAGTTTTGCAAGATTTTGATATTTCATGTCTTCGCTATCGATACTTGGATCGTAACTTCATTACTTGTGCCCTTCAAAAGACGGGATATTCGCACAGAAGGTGATCCGACACTGAGGTGCATATGCCACGTGTCGCCTGGTCGAAGTACTTGTGTCACGTGTTTGTGAGCAAACGTTTAGTGTTTATAAAAATTTTCTTTAAAAAATTAGTAAAAAACAGAATCATTTTTTTTCATCCGTTTTGGATTCTACTCATGATGCCGAACCTCTGGTTTCAAGGACAACGGTCTTCACACTAACACCCTGTATATATTATATTCAATTGAAACAATTGAGCCAGGTTGCTCAACTGATCGATGATGTCAATACCATTCGGAAGCGTCCCTAAGAGACTGGCTGCATTATCAGGCTGTATTGCAATGCTGATGCGCGGAGCCAGATATTCACCAGCTTTCGGCTTCTTCTACAAACCCGATAATTATAATAATGTTAGATTTCTGGGATTTCAAAATTATTAAATAGACTTTATTTAAAAAATACCTCTATATATATATATATATATATATATATATTAGAAACCACTTATTTGAAGAATCATAATCAATTTTTTAGGTTCCAAGGGGAACACCTTTAAATTTGCAAATACGGTTCTTTGTTCATTATACCTACTTAAGTAGGTTACAACACGCTTTGTTTGGGAGTTAGGTATGTATCTATCTCCCAAACAGAGCGGGTCCTGATGTAATCAACACGAAGTTGTGATCACTGAACGCGATGGTGTATCTCTACATTCTCTACATAGTATAAAACAAAGTCTCTTCCCGCCGTCCCTACGGTTAATTTTTTAATATATGCAACTGCTTTTAATTTCTATCGAAAAGAGGACGATTATTATTATAAAATTCAAATTATTATTGTCTAAATTTCACCCGTGCGAACCCGAGAGCTCTAGTAAAAATAATTCGAATATTTTCAATTTGATAATTATTCATTTGCTTGTCTAAACACCGTGGAATACCGCAGATTGTAGTTTGAAATGTCGGTTGGTTTTAAATTCATAAAGTAAAAATTCTAAATTAAAAAGAAATATAACTAACTTAAGATAACTTTTTACTTCAGTTCAAAGCAACGGAGTCTTTTCTACTCAAATATTTAAAACCAGTCTTTTTATTTGTGCTTGAGCTATAAAAAGTAACAACTTACAAGAGGATATTAAAATGGAACTTTATTGCATAAATATAATATTAAAAGAACTGCAAGATAAAAGAAAGAGCAAGAATTAATACTGAAGTTAATTATACCAAAAAGCTTTCCCTAAACGAAGATAAATAGCCCCGTACTCAGTAATTCTCTTCGTAAATCAGTAATTCTGACTAAGTATGTACACGAAATAATGCGAGGGTCATTAAGGGTACCTACATGCCTACCAAGAAAATTGGCTTTGTTTTTTTTATTTGTGTCAAATGTATACGTGGAAAAAACTCAATTTCACCGGTCAATGCTGCAAAAACGTTAGGAAAAGCGACGTATCAGGCAAATGGATGAGCCATCAGCGGCTCAAATTGGATTTTTTGCAGCTGCTGTATCGCGTTAGCATTAAAAAAAACACCCGTTGAAAGCTTTCGTCGTGAAAGTTCTTTGTGCGCCAAACATATTGTGGAAAACTTGCCGAGTAATTCCGTACCCTAGTGTAAATAATTAATGCGTTATGACGTGTTACGCTGATATAGGTAGGTAGGCCCTTGTTTTGTTGGTTTACCTAGCGGCCGGCGAGATTTGACCTTTTTGGGATGAAAATAGGGAGTAATCCTAAATTCATCGTTGTTGGAAGTTGGGTGGTTGGTGTTTTGGAAGTTGTTATTAATAGTATAACAAGCTTAGGCTTTTGAGCAACAGAAACTTTGTGTTGAATTTCTTGGTAATGTGTAAATTGGGAATATGGTTTTCACACCTAATAATTCTGAATGTTCGAGTTTAGTTTTTATAAAATACAGTTAGACACACGATGGACCTACGACCTGGTGAAAGTAGTAGGAAAACGCTGTATGCGGGCTGCACTGAATCGGTAAAAGTGGAGATATTTAGGGGAGGTCTATGTTCAGCAGTAGTTTTTCAGCTGATGTGATGATAATAACAGATGAAACTTGAAAAATGGCGCAGCCGGAAGGATAAATTCTCAAAACACAGATAGCAAATCATACTGACCTTTGAAAGTATGGACCTTGGAGTTGGACATGACATGCCAAAGCTGAGGGTCACCAGCCTTCGGAGCCAGCACGAGATGCTGACCAGACGGAGCAAGCTGCAGCAACTTGACTCCTGTGGTGGGTGTAGATGGAGCCGACACGGACACCACGCGAACAGTTGACGCTATTGGTGGTTGAAGCCTGGTAAGCAATTAAACCTGGATTATTTACTTATCGTTTACAAAATCAGATTGTGTTTGACTAACTACATAAAACAATGACTGATATTATCGAATCTCCTATAAGTAAGCCTCCGTCACTCGCCTATACCTACCACGATAAACACCTTTAACGCTTGGTAACTTGACGTTGTAAATCAGTTAGGGCCGCCCCGCAGTGTGAGTAGACGCCGTGGTACTCGCGTATTGTAGATAGGGTACCTAACGTACACGACAGCGACGCGGCAATCCGCGTCAGACAAGGACAAAGTTACGCGTAAGAAGAGAGTGGTCATGTTAAGGTGAATATCGCGGTAGGCAGTAAGTTCTTCTTTGCGATGAATTGTACTTTGTTGCGTCGAAGAAAGAGTAGCTTTTTAATAAATTGTTTTCACTAAGTGCAACTTCTGTACCTGTATCTACTCTGTGCTATAAGTCCTATTAACTTAATATCCTAGGAACGATAACAATAGATAAAAGTAAGTCGGTTCTCCTATTAGTCGATTATTGATTTATGATCGCCTTGGCACGCCATAAAAATATTCTTTAAGATTCTTATCGCGAAAACGATTTAGTGAAAGTACTTTTTAACTAGGTGCTCCCCGCGGCTTTACCCTCGTGGAAATTGATGAAAAATAGCATGTTGCATGTTTGTTTCCAGGCCTAAAACTAAGTCTATTCAAAATTTCAATAGTTCCGTTACCTCCATCTGTTCAGTAGTTTTTGCGTAAAGAGGAACCAAACATTCATCCATCCAAACATTTGCATATCTAATATTAGTGTGATTTCGTTAAGGTTTTTATAGAACGCACGTCAAAATAATAAAGCTCTTCACACACTTTACTTTGTTGAGCAAAACGTATTCACGTATAAGAGAGAGTTATCTTTATTTGAAAGCCTGAACTAAAGGAAGAAAATATAAACGTGTATAATATCGTTGCGCAACCGACAAAGCAGAAATGTGATTCGAAAAGTTATGTGGAAATAAAATTGTAGCGAGGCTGAAGAATAACATTATAATAAGGTTTCAATTGTTACCAACCACGCTTTCTAAAGCTCTACCAATATTTTCTTTATTTGAATGCTAGTTTTATTGATACAATTTTTTCAAAAGAGTTCCTAATAACCATTTGCCTATAAAATTGACAAAACGTTGTTAACTATAGATATCCCTACTAATATTATTATCTAATCTATTAATATTATTTTCATAATTCTTTTGTCTCTAATCATTTTATTTGTTTAATTATTATTATAATTGTCAATATTTTTTTATTTTTTATATTTAAGCTGATTTGAAAACTTTATAGTTTTCTATTCTGATTCTATTGTTTACAATCATGATAAATATTCCGTTTTTAACCCATTGGTGCTACATTGACGATAAAATCCTATGTTGGCATTATACTTTTCTCTTTCTACCTTGATTTTGTCTGGGGATTGTTCCATCAACTGTCTGAATTCCAAATGAGGTGTGAGAACGGAAAAGATATTCAAGCCCGGATCTAATTAGAGATAACTCGGCGTAGTTCAGTAAATTACGACGAGAAAAGCTAATGGAATAGATAAACGGACAATTAGTAGGTTAATTAACAAACCGTTAATGTCCAGTTGGAATTGTGTCAGCATTTCGTTGATTACAATCAACTACAAGTTAAGTGTAGACTTGAAGCTAATGAATTGGGGAAATGTGGAAAAACGTTAATATCTGTATGAGGTACTTCAATTATAACAGAAACAAAAGCAATATAGCTAACGAAGTAATTCCTTTTGAGTGTTGTTCGAAAAATATAAGCACGTGTGGTTCGTACGTATTATACAATTCAGGTAATTGCCCCACCTGTTGCCATTGAGCATATTAACTCTGGACGTCAAATTACTATTTATGCAGAAAATTGTGAGATCATGATTATGTTGAGCATTATCTAATGATGTGTGAATTGTATTGTCCAGCATTATTTATTTGATAGGAAGCATATTATTTATTTTTACTGGAATTTTGGACTTCAGAAATGACTCGACAAAAATGTCGTCCACAATTTAAAACTCCAACTTACTCCATGAGGTTTGAAAAATTAACAAATCCGTAGATAGGAAAATCGTTTACGGTCAGGAATTCCCTTTTGTATTACTAGTTAACTGTTTACTAAATCGGTAAGATTTTCGTAATTTTATAATTCAGTACATTGGAATTTGCCGTTTACAGTACATTCGTTTCGTCCTCAGTACATGTTTCAGATTAATTGGTCACTTTCGAAATACGGTCGTTTGAAATACGGTTGTTTTTGGCCACTCTCCGTAATTGGTTTGCCTTGTTGCGGACGAAGGTTAGTTTTGTTTATTTTGTCAGCAAAACATTAGTTGTTTGATTTAATTTCATGAAATGAATGGAACTCTGTGTCAGGTGTTTAATTTTTGTTAAAAACTGAAAGTTTTAGCTATAATGTGCATGTTTGAATATTTATGTTGTTTTTTATAAAATATGATGATAATCACCGATTTATTTTATACTTTGATGTTTTACAAAGACTCTTCTCTCTTCTCCCGGGCCGTGTCCTACGCTAAGTGGGGTCGGTACAATATTATGTAATCGTCTTCCATTCTGCTCTGTTATTCGTCATCTCCATATTCACACTTTTCTTAAGAATATGTTTTTTCTATTGCTATGTTTTACAAAAAATAACAACTCAAAATTTTACACATTAACAATAACTCAAACACTACTGATCAGATCTTGTTTAAATTTGTATAGAAACACACAAGAATCATTAAAACTATTGCATCTAGAAAAAAGTTAAAATTCAAACACAAAAAAATACATTTACCTTCGCGAACAGATAACCTCTTCCTTTTTTGAAGTCCGTTCAAACAAAAAAACACAACATGAAAAATAAATGTTTCGTCAGACTATGAGGTTCTCTTACCATCCATTCAACGGAACTAGAAGTGGTTTGTCGTATCCGTCACACCAGGCCATGGCTGCTGTCACCAGGTTGGCAAGAACCCCCCGTCGGGCCACTGCTGGGCGAAGCCAGGCGATTATCTGTTTCGAGAAAAAAAACAAATTGATAATAGATAAACTTACATATTATATATATTCAAACATAAGATAATGAAAACCAAAAAAAAGCTCACAAGATGAAGCTCTGACTACGATTTAATTCAGAATCATCACTAAATCGGCACAACTAAGGATTAATCACCTTTAAAACAAAAGAAGTCGGTTCATTCCTTTGGGAAAGAACACTGCGACAGGCACAAATACAAACGTCTAAACTTTAAAATCCAACCTATTTTTAACAAGGTTTTAAACAACCATTCACCAATAAAAAAACATTTGAAATTCGAACTACATTGAAGAACACACAAATTTTAAAGAAAATGTGTACCGTACCGTCGTCGTAGCTTACTAGTAGCAAAAAATGTCTATCGTAGCACGCTACGCCGTAGCTTCGTAGACATAACGGATCTAACCTACTTTCCCAAACCACTTAATCAGCAGCAGTATCAAAAATTCACTAGACGCTTCGAGCGCCGACCACAGAATACTTAACATTACCCACTAACCGAAACCCAAAACCTTTTAAACCAATCAAAACATCCGGCCCATTCCCCCGCATTATCCACTAGGAATTCCCGAAGTTCGGGCGCGTCTGAATATTCGTAGCTATGCGAGTCCGTCCGAACAGGGGTTTATCGAAACTCGTTAAAGGGTTTATAACCCGCTGACAAGGGCTCAAATTGATGGACGGACAAGGAAATTCTCATAAAATTGGCATCAATACAGGAGGAGAAAGTATATTAACGAAAATGCTAGGATACAGATCGCTAAAATTAATTCAGTCGAAATCCTACATAATGTGTTATTAACAAACAACATGGCAATTTAAAAATAGACACAAATTAAGGGAAGTATTCGAAATCGAAACAATCGAGTTAACTGTAGACTAATAATTGTACCAGGTTAGGGTCAAATGCCAATAAAACACAGATATTAATTATAGACACGCGTCTGTCGTCCGCACCGCCCGCAAGGCGAATGGCTGCGCTAGCTAGTGCATCCGACACGCCCGTGACGTTTAATACTCAGAATACTACATCTACCTTTTACAATGAATAAACAAAATGTTTTTTGTAACTTTTCTACAATAATTATTACAACTAAGATCAGACAGATAGTTAAATATTATTTGGAAAATGCTAAACCTGTAAATGTAATTTACAAAATATGTTCTAACAAGTTTTAGGTTGGTTACAACCACACATACCATATCTACTGTTAGGTACAATTTTAATTAACAAGATACTGTGCTTCATTAATCTATATGATCCGTATTTTGTTTAGTGAAACCTATATCATCAACTATTCTACATCTCCAACTATTTCTTTACAAAAGAAATGACTTACTTATAATTTAATAAATTTGAAAGGGATACTTTATTACAACCATTTACCTAACAACTTAATCCAAACCGAAATGGATAAATCTGTTTTGAACCATTTATTTGTCATCGTTTTGATCACCGGTCCTTATCTGTGCAATCTTCCCATATGTTTTCTTCGACTTTACCTCGCGAAATACTGACAATCGTTGAGATAAACGTGTTCTTGAGTGGAGACCGCGACTTGGCAAACGTATTGTAGGACGCCCTCCGCCCACGCGGAATGACGAACTGTGGAAGACTGCTGGCAGATGCTGGATGCGGCAAGTTGAAGACAGGGCGCTATGGCGCTCATTAGGGGAGGCCTATGTCCAATAGTGGTCTAATATAGGCTGATGATGATGATGAGTGTTTCTTCGTAGTTGTTCTCGTGTAAGTATCTTCCAGTTATTTTTCAGTTTCTAATCTAGGTATATCATATTCCATCTTGTAGACGACTGTGTGTAGTAATTGGATAGAGGTTTGATAGAGGACGCAGTATGTTTTCTTTAGTGAGGGCTTCTCATTATGTAGACTTTTTGAACCTTGTTAGATTCTGTTACTTATCTCTTTCTAGATGCATATTAATTTTTGTCTTTAGTTTCCAGAACAGCAAATTCTATGTTTAGGAATAGTTATATATTTATATTTTCTTGAAAGAATCTTGAATCTTTTATTCTTTATTAGGTACAAAGTAAAAGTAGTAGTTCTATACAAAGAAACAGTGTAATTCCGAACTCTTTGTAAAATAGTAAAAACTATCTGTGTAGATGAACTGTCAAAAGTATATTTGATATAATCTATAGGAACATACCAAGAAATAGTCGAATACCGAACTCTTTGCAAATTAGTTCAAACTACCTGCGTATTTGAACTGTTGACATCAACATCAGATGATAATTCAACTGTTAGGCTACCCTCCTGTATGGCTACCACCTGGTGTGTCTAACCGAGAAAATATTTCTCTAAGCAAATTTATAGCAAGTACCTATATGAATTTTGTATGGTCATTTAGTAGTTTTAAATTTTCTGTGTGGCGTTTTAACAGCCTTCCATACCCAGCAAATTTGAATGCCTGGGTACATCAGCTCAAGGCTGAACTGAAAGAGTTGGCCTTCTCATTGCATACCACAGGTTTGGTGTGAATACCAGATTACGACCTTAACAAATCTCATGATACTGAGTTCTGCATCATTGTCGATTTTCAGTAACCACGGCTGTGTATGTTTCCACGCAGCCGAGCTTTTGATTTTAAACTTTTATGGTACTTTAATAAAATATGTGGATCCCACGCAAACGTTAGCATTAATGGTCCCTTACATTTTGTGCTGTTGCAAATAATTTAGGTACAATTATTAGCCATTCCCAGTGATTATTTTTGACACTAATCCGTGTCTTTCTCAGTCGCTTCTCTTTTTTCAGATAGAATTGTGCATCATTAAACCATAATAAAGGTTGTTGTTGATGCTCACCCTCATTTTATACTTAATACATATTGTATTAAAATACATCTGTTTTATATCGGTAGGTATACATCGGTCGGAATTCGACATTCAACTTTCAACTGTAGATTATTAGGTACATATTTACTAACCCACTAACCCAGCCTCTGCAGTTTTACCCCCAGGGACGCGGCAATGAAAATAGTAACTTTAAATGAATTTATTTGTTCAATTTCACAATAAAATTAATTTATGTAATATTATTTTATTTTCTTTTATATAATTTTTTTTTTCTCATGTAATTTACTCATTTACTTTAGCTTAGTTCAGTTCAGAATATTCGGTAGTCGAACAAAATAATATATGTTTACAGAAACGAAACTTTTCCATTTCGTTATAAAAATGATTTATTTGAAGTATCTACTATTCAAAAGTATTTAACCTAAAATGGTCATTATTTTTGTAGTCTATTTACCTAGGAAATGCAGCTAAATAATCAGCGATGGGAGGCAACTTCTAGGTCTGTCCTCCAGAATATTTGCTAGCTGGACGCCTTTTTGACACATGAAATTTTCCATGTTCTAAATATGTAAATATCATACTTGTTTTTTTATAAATATCTTTCATTATTATCTTTTTAAACAAATTATGGTTGTATTGCTTGAATTGGTATTAAATTTATTTATTCAATTAAATATTCAGTACATTTATTTTAGCCATATTTCACCAGTACCCAATTTAAAACTTATACGAAAGAATACTTTTAAACCCTTTGACATTTGTAAGTACTCTTTTGACCATTATTAAGTACCATATTACGTACATAATACGTATTGTATTTCTTCTCACTACGAACTAAGTAGATAATTTGTTTTGTCTTGGTGAAAAATAACTATAGATGCATACACCTACATCTACTTTTTGCAAACCTCACGATCCAAAAGATTGATCCTTTATGAAGCTTCTGATATCTTATAGAGCTAGCTCGCTCATGTGCAAAAGCGTTACCCTCTTCGCGAGAGGTGTTGTATGTCTGTTGCATTAAATATATAACCTTTAAGGGTCTTCATTTTCTTGGCACAATCCAAAGATTTAATTGATGTTATACTTGTGACCATATTTGTACTATATGTACCAATGAAATTTATTTTTGGGAGATAGATACCGTTTCGACCGTTTTTATCGAATCTACCTCTTATTCTATAGTTTTGTTCTTGGCAATCCAAAGATTTTATTAATGTTGACACTTGTACTATTTTGGTACAATCTGTACTAATTAAATTTTTTTTTGGTAGGTACCGTTTCGGTTTTCAACGAAACTACCTCTTAACCTATAGTTTAGTTCTTGGCAATCCAAGGATTTTATTAATGTTGACACTTGTACCATTTTTGTACCATCTGTACTGATAACAATTATTATTATATTTAAATAATGATAACAATTATTTTTGGTGGGAAGGTACCATTTCGATTTTACCGAAACTACCTCTTAATCTCGTTAGATTACTTAACTACTTTAGATCTTGACAATTCAAGAATTTCATTAATGTTGATACTTGTACCATTTTTGTACTATCTGTACTAATTAACAATTATGTTTTGTTGGTAGGTACCGTTTCGATTTTCACCGAAACTACCTCTTAATACTTTTGATCTTGGAAATCCATTTTTTTTTTAATCTTGAAAATTGTTCACTATCTGTGCCAAAGACAAATATTTTGGTAGGTACCGTTTCGATTTACACCAAAACTACCTCTTAATCTAGCCTGCCATGCAGCAGAGCAATACGTCTTGGGGACTCATCCGATTGGTATCGATTACGGATCAGTTGAGCTACCTCTAGATTGTTCGTAACAATCTGCAGCCGGCCCAACCGATCTAATTGTTCAAGTTTATTTCTTCCCCTTAATTATAATTATCTTTGCTTATAAAGTATAACATCTATTTACCATCTGTTAGCTATTTCGATAACTAACCACATTATATCATTTACCATTATTTAGTACTAATTTGATCAAAACAGACTAAACTGCCATGGAACTTTTAATTTCTTTGTAATTTGAATTAGATTTTTTAAATAGTTCAAGTATTATATTATTAAAGCATTTCAAAAACTTTATTAAAATACAAACTATTGGAAAGTCTTAAGCTTTGTTTACTCTATTCTAACAATCCATTGATATCTAAATATTTTAAGCTTTTTTCTTCTCAAATAAACAATTTATAAGTACAAGTCTCAGATCCAATCTGTTTACTTGTCAACTTGTCGTTAATTACATTATTTCTCAGAGAATAATATATTATCCATTCACATAAAGAGAATGTTTATTATGTTTACTTAGTACCAAATGTACTTTTTAAACTAATTCGCTACTGTAAGCCACATGTATTTGATTGCTAGAACGGTCAATAAATTTTGGATCCGTTCAATTTTATCGAACCTATACTTACTAGGTACCATAAATAATTTAATTTTTTTGGTGAAAATCTTTATGTACCTCTACTATATCTGTCTGATATGCAAATATTTATTAGTAGGTACCGTTCGTTTGAACTACCTGTTATCAGATCTTATCATAATAGGTTTTTTAGGTACCGTTCATTAGAACTACCTCTTGTCAGATCATATCTTTGTGGGTTTTTAGGTACCGTTCGTTAGAACTACCTCTTGTCTTATCATTGTGGGTTTTTAGGTACCAACCAACTTCCGTCACCCAACTGAGTCACAAACAGATTTGTAATATTTATACTTGGGGAAGTCCTCAGAACCTCAGAAAGCATAACTAACTACATATATCTAAACTTAATTACTTAGGTACTGATATTAGCATTCCAAAACTTTTTCTTTTTAACAATGTAGGTAGGTGATCATCTTTTCGTTAGACCTACTCAAATTTGCTAACAAAGTAATTTTGTAAGTATCTTTCTAACCTATTTGAGGGTAGTTATAACTTTCGCCAAAATGGCACGGCGAATAATGTATTTGTTGTTTATCAGCTATGGTATTTATGTAGGCACAGGGTTTACAGTTTATCAAGGTAGGCGAATCATCGAGCATGTAATCATTACTACGATGCAATTATTTACCAGCATTTGTTTGCAACTCAGATTAGGCCGTCAGTTGATTTACCAATTGCTTATTTGGAATTATTGGCACTTACCTCTTATTTTTTAGTCACTGGCAGGGTCGCCACTTGTACCAGGTTAGGGTCAAATGCCAATAAAACACAGATATTAATTATAGACACGCGTCTGTCGTCCGCACCGCCCGCAAGGCGAATGGCTGCGCTAGCTAGTGCATCCGACACGCCCGTGACGTTTAATACTCAGAATACTACAATAATAAGTTGCGATGTTGTGTCAGGCTCGAGGTAGCTCAACTGATCCATATCAATACCAGTCGGTATGCGGAAATGCTGATGTGTTGCTGAAGATACTCACTAGCTCTCAGGTCACGCGTCGCTTCGATCAGACGCTCAGATATTTCCTTAAAAACTCGAAGAGCCTCGGACTTACTCCGGACTAAGGATGTTCATATTACGTTGAAATGTGTTTCGTATCTGTTGTTGAAATTTGGTTCCTTTGTATGGAACAAAGAGCCTGGAACAGACTGCCTTATAGGTAAATTCTAGAAAAGAAGTTATTGGTTGTCTTGTTGCTTTCAGCTGAGCTAGTCTAGCTCTTTACCAAAGACGGTGACGCGGATCAACTGAGTTGGAAAGTAAACATATTTTATAGAGAAGCAGTGTTTGCATACTTCCAAGAGAAAATATTTCACTTTTGATGGCATTCATTCGTTTTTTTGTCAGGAATATGATTGTCATGCATGATATTTGAGTTTCCGCGTCAGTAAGAAAGTCGATTACACAAAACAAACAGAGGAAGCGAAGCTAAAAATTCTGCGAAATAAAAACTCACGAGCGACTTTGAAGAGAATACGGTTTTTTATTTATAAAAATAATAAAGGGGTCAATGACTCGCTTTAGGTCACTAACCAGAGTAACCAGCCATGGTTTGAAGAGAGCTAGCAATTTCTATTTCGCGTTTATAATATGTTGTATTTATGTTGTAGCTGTTCGAAAAACTTACTCTTTCTTACACCATCTTGGCTTTTATTTTGTCTCAGGGGAGCTTGGGAATTCTCTCCGTGAACTCGGGAGTTTGAAGGAATCTCCCAGGGGATTAAGTTGGGAAATCTTGGTGGTTCACCTACAAAAATGATCGTTAAACTAAAATTACCTGAGCCCCCAACTGCATAGGATCCCGCGTAAGGATATCGCTGGATTTCTTCACAGCTCCGTAGACCAGTTCCACGTCTCGATCGAGGATGTAGCATCGGACATGCTCCAGTATACAGCGGAGGTATGAAATGGTGACTGTTTGTACCTGACAATAGAAATAACACCTTAGAGATACGTGTATATATTATAGAGATACGTGTATATGTATATCTTACTTCCTTCTATTATATTAAATGGGAAAGTCTGTGTGAATGTTTGTTATAAGTAATCTCCGTAACTACTTTTAATGACATGAAATTTGGTTTGGAGATAGTTTAGGAACTTGAATAATACATAGGATTTAAAAATTTGCAAATTTTATACTCTGGGTTATATGGGGTGGTAGAGTTTGTATGGTAAATAATTCCTTTGTTCAATTCACTCAAAACTCGGTGGGTATAAATAAACTATGGAGTGAATAATTCAACACGTATTCTTTATTTTTACACAATAACTCCTAGGGGTGTGCAATCAATTTCTGAAATTTGTATGAAAAAAAACTCTGGTTCACGGGCGAGGCTGCGGGGCGAATCTAGTATATATATATACTAGATTCGCCCCGCAGCCTCGCCCGTGAACCAGAGTTTTTTTAATATATTAAACCTTAGGGATAAAAACTATTTTTATCTTGAACACACGAATGAATAGGTCATGTTTCGGTAAGTAGTGGGAACGGAGCGGAGCTAGTTAACCATAGCATCGTCTCTTGAAGGTAGGAAATCTATTTCTATTTCTTGATTCTAATACCTTTTTTCATACCACTTTATTTTCCCTAGGGAGATTTCCGAGAGGAATTAGAAGAATAAGCCAATTTTTAACAAAGGTTTTGCGACCAGGCTACTACTTATTTATGATCAAAATAATAATTCGCTATTGCATCTGCGACAATTCCCTTTCTAGTCAAATGAAGTACTAATGGTACCGAATGACACTTGCACCTATTAGACATCCTTTTTAATAATTTTTTTCTAAAAGCAAGCTACCTAAGGGAACAGTTCTTTCATGAGTTCTTTTCACGTAGGATAATCTGAGAGGAATCAAAGGTTAGTTCAAATATATTCCGATATTGAAGTCAAAGCCTCCTGGTGCTGATAGCAATAAAACCTAATCCTCATTGCTTCCCATGATAACGATTTGAGTCGCTGTTTGCCTAAGCAGTGGCTCTGAAAATGAGTCTATATTTTTAGGCAAGCGTTTCGTTTTATAGGTAACTAGAGACCCGCCCGGCTACGCACGGTTGTGTTATACATATAAAACATCCTGTTCAATTATTCTATCTATTAAAAAAAACACATCATAATCCGTTGCGTATTTTTTAAAGATCTCACGATACCTATTTATGGGCAGATTGACAGACAGACAGCGGGAAATGACTTTGTTTTATACTATATAGTGAAATTCCATTATTATGCACGGACTATAAATTGGTTCTTCCTGTATACTGACAAAGGTTAGTTTACACTGTAAACACAGTGCAAAGTTCTATCGATACAAAAGGTTATGCTATTAATCTTCTGAGCGCCTCTATGTTTACAGTCAACAAAGGCGGTGAGCTTGCATTTCCCGGTATGCTTGATTGAGCTGAGTACTCACTATAAACATACAAAGGTATCACCTAAAACTATGACATGATAATGCCATTCTTTTATATAAAAGATGTATGTATATATCAGAACTAAGAAAGCATATTTTACGATACTAAAAGTATTCAGACAGCCACCAGTACAATACGATTTACGAAAATAGCCATGTCCAATCTATTAGTTTGACGAAGATAATCTATTGAGGTGAACGAACAACGTTATTTTTTTAATGAGAACTTAATGAAACAACAGTGAAATAATATTTAAAAACATTTTAAAAAGACGTATCAAGACAAAGTATACTATTCTGTAAAATACTTCCTGTCAGACTAAGATTTTAGGAAACCTTTAAGTACTCATTTATTTTTTAGCAGTGTTATTTAACTAGGTAATTTTTTATACGACTATTCTACGTGAGTGGTAGATGTTAGATTGATTATACCAATTCTATAGAATATGATAATTATGTCCAAACTAATTCCAATTACGGTGACTGATTGGATTTAAGGTATAAGATTTTATACTCTATGGTTCACTTTGTCGGTCATGAACTAGAATCTATTTGATTTCTTTTCAATTTTCCTATTTTCGGCACATTTTCACACGCCATGATCATGAAAGAAGTGAATCCAAAGCTTGTTGCTAAAGTACGAGTACAATGTCTTAATGTTTAGATAGTTTTAGTCACATGATAAAAAAAACATAGTGAAGTCGCAACAAAATCACGTAATTCTACAGCATCACGAGCATGTCAGCTCGTGATATCGATCAAATTGAAGATCGTCTATCGTGTGCTCACTTGAAACTAGTTACTGTATCAAGTAACTGTATTATTTACAGTTACATTCGCTAGTGAAGATCCAGCTTTACATAGTACGTTTACCTAATACCAACAACAAGGGTCTGTGTTATATTGGAATATTCAATCAGGGATCTGGAATAAATTTTCATTTAGCTTGTGGTGGGTAGCTGTAATGGGGTATTTGGTAAATCATGATTAACCGCGCCATGACCAGAGTTTTTTTATTCTTCTTATTCTAAACTAGCTGGTGCCCGCGACTTCGTCTGCGCATGATTAGTATTTGGAGTACTCGCGATTTTACTTGCGTAATTCCCTTTCCCGTGGGATTTTCGGGATAAAATAAAGCCTATTTCTTATTCCAGCTTATAATCTATATCTGTGCCAAATTTCATCCAAATCCGTTCAGCAGTTTTTGCGTATCAATCTATCCATCCTAGATGGATGGATAGATTGATACGCAAAAACTCCATTCATACTTACAAACTTTCACGTTTATCAGTTCAATTCAGTTTGGTTCCCCTGGGCTATACGGGTTTTCAAAAATTTCTCACAGCATCACAGAACGACGCGTACACACGCGTCGTTCAGATGCTGTGAGAAATTTTTGAAAACCCGTATAGCCCAGGGGAACCATACTGAATTCCGGGATAAAATGTATCCATGTCCAATCGTCCCGAGTTCCATTCGAATTCATTGAATTCCGTCGTGATGCATGGTTAAAGAATTTTTCTTTCATCCTACCTATTAGAATCTATAATTAAGCTTAAATTTAATTAACTGATAAATTTATTAATTTTAGATATATGAATGATTATTATGTATACCTAGAAAAGACATATCACATTAGTGACAAATCCGCAGAGTGCTCTCTCCTATTTGCACGCCAGCAGTGGCAAAACATGTAGAACATAATATATTTATAACATAATTGCATGCTCACACCATGTTAATACTCATGTTTTAAGCAAATAAATGATTGTTATTCTTATTCTTATTCTTATTCCTCTCTCCCAGGGGAACCTTACCGAATTCCGGGATAAAAAGTATCCCATGTCCTTCCTTGTACTATGAACTCAAATCGTCCCGAATTTCATTCCAACTCATTCAGCAGTTTCGGCGTGATGCGCGGTAAAGGAATTTTACTTTCATACCCTCTCCCATGGGAACCTTACTGAATTCCGGGATAAAAAGTATCCTATGTCCTTCCTCGTAGTATGGCCTATAATCATGCCGAGTTTCATTTCAATCCATCAAGTAGTTTCGGCGTGATGCGCGTTTACGATACAGACAGACAGACAGACAGACAGACAGACAGACAGACAGACAGACAGACATGAATGAAAAAAAATACAGTTTTGGCATGAGTATCGATAATAGAGTGCCCTCCAAAGAAAATTTTCAAAATATCTTCAATGTACAGAATTGGACCTGTTACAGTTTTATTATAAGTATAGATGTATCCTAATATTTTTCGAATATTAAAAATTTGTATCTCTCTAAAATAAGAAAATAGAAAGAAACGACTGGCGCTAAAGTTAAAATAGGATTTGTACTGTATCTATCTGTACTGTATCTATCTAGAAGGTAAATAAAAAATTAAACTGATATATAATACTGGATCCATACAGCTTCATCTATCCCCAAAGTAAAATGTAGTAGTACTTAATTCTATAATACGTTCTAATTCATTTTGGGACCACATGAAAAGCACTTTCTTTCAAATAAGAAAAACATTGTCAAAATAGGTCCAATTTTCTAAGATAAACCACATTATAAAAATAAATAATATAACTAAGAATTAAAAAAAAAGAAAACTCCTTTTTCAACAAACTTTTCTTGATCATAACTGGATTTTTTAAAGAAATCAAATTTCATTGTAACCGTCTTACGAAAAGCTATTTGAATAGGCTTAACTAAAAACATCATAATCGGCTTCCAAGAATCGCGAAACCATAAGTCACTATTAACAAAGGCCAGGGCAAACGATCCGATATCCATAAGTCCATAACATAAACAGAATTACGCGCCCAGTTGTTTTGTTCTCCAACAGCCAAACTTGGGTGTTTTGGGTGGTATTAACGTTCGTAAGTTCTTACAGTTTGGGAGGTCAATGGTGTAGCTCAGAATGATCCTCTAGCTGGTCAATTTTAGTTTCAGTTTCAAAATATATCTAAAATATTTTATTATATGTCTAAGTATACTTAGAAACATAATAAACGAACAAACTGCCTGTCGCTATCAGGCTGGCTCCTTCCATCAACTCTTTCAAGTCCAACCTAAAGTCCCATTTCCTATCTTCAGCTGTCTAACTAAGTTCATCCATTTCACACCCTCATTTTCCTATATCTTCAAAAATCACTAATTTCATGTTCTTCTCACTCGTTAGTTTATTTTGTTTTTTTTAGAAGGTTATGTATTGTATGTTTTTTATGTATCTGTGAATTTTATTATTATTATTATTATTTTCTATCTATGCACTGCACTACCTACCCAATTCTTATATCTATGCTTCTCTAAATAAAAGGTTGCCTGGGAGAAATCACTCTCAGCGATAAGGCCGCCTTTTTGTACTGTTTATTATTTTTAAATTAGATATAAGCTCTTTAAATGTTTTCTTGAGTACAAATAAAGTGTTCATTCATTCATTCATTCATTCATTCATTCATAATAAAATATAAGATTACAGGGAACCAATGTAGATAATTTGATTCTTTTCTCGGGTTTTACAACATCTATGAAAATCTTGTAAATAAGTGATAATGTATGTTTTTCAAGACGAAACGGGGTGGTCAAAAGGAAAATATTTTAATTAAATAAATAACGATAATTAGTAAGATTTCTGTTATTTTTTATTTTATTTAGGTATATGTTTGCAATTTTATATATTGTCTACCGAAATACCCAGTGGTAGTATCTAAAACATAAGCTTTGCTTACTGATGCTGTTTGGATTATCCAATGAATTAAATTATGGTAGTTTTTTTATATTTTATACCATATTGAGATCACATCACAACTGATTCAGTACCGAAAGCATAGCGAAACTGTAGCAATCAATATTAAATAATATTAACTGCCACACGCAAACCCCAAAAAAATTGAACAATCTTTTTTCCTAGTAGCTACTCTGCCTAACGAGTTAAGTTGCTAAACTATATTGGCACGATTGCAAGTGATGAAAAACTTTACCTATTACCCGTGACAAACAGTCCACATTTAGTACTCATTTGAATGAAATAACCAAGTCGTTCTAGCTTGAACTCCCCTTATGAGAAAAGTTGAAGCACACAACATCTTCAAAAGACCCTCCTGTTACGTTCGAACCCAAGAGCTTTTCACCTATTTTGAATATTGTTATCTGCACGTAGGTATGAAAGCTCGAAGAATAACCTCGTAGATTTCATTCCTTCAGCTGTATTTGAAATTCAAAATACAAAGTGCTTTATTTCCATTAGATATGATACGATAGAAAATTCAAATTACATCAGTGAAAGTAGGTAATAAAAGATATTTTTTTTGTTCTGAGCATATTGTAAGCCTGTTATCAGTTTCGGAGTTGAAACAAAACTTATTTATCAATTGAAAGCTTATATTTGATATTTTGAAAACTCTCGTTAGATTCATGACAGATATTTAAATGTAAAGCTTAGAACCAGTTTGTATCTTTTTCATTTATTCATCTGGATAGTGTAGTTTATATTTATAAAAATATTTTTTAATATTATAATTATTATATAATAATATATTTAATATTATAAAGCCTATTCTTCCGCCATGACCGCTACGTCGAACATTTCCCTATAAAATATTTCGAGATAAGTATCTTCGGATTTAAATTGAATTCTCTACGGCAGCCATCGCTGAACGGGGCAATTTAAACACTTATATCGGTTTTAATTGCCGATAATCGGTTCCATTACGTCATTAAACACTGAGCAAAGACTATTCTGTGGAGAAATGTGAGCGTATTTCATGGAAATAGTTGATTTTATCGAAATTAGAGGTTGAAAGTGATTATAAGACGATTGTTTGTAATTGTGATATTATATTGTTTTGGTCTAGAGGTTTCGATACTTGCTTCGTAACGTAATGTGAGATACAGAGTAAATCGAACCAAAAAGGGGGCATTTCAAACTGTCAGCATTTTTTGTATACCCAAGGTAGCATGCTACCATCCGATGGAAAGTGGTGAACGAAGCGTCTACAACATCTACTACTATACATCAGCCAAACTCGATGTAGAATGTTTGTAAACAAACCGCCCATACTTAACCTAAAATACACTCAGTTGCCGCGCCTTTTTATACGCAATTTACATTACTTGTCGATTTAAGATTCTCATTTCACTAGATATTTCGTACACTCATATCTTAAATTCGACGCCAAGCAAGTGAATTTTAGTTTTTTGTGTCGTGGTTTGTTTACAAACATTCTACATCGAGTTTGGCTAGTGTATAGGCTAAACCTCGCAAGTAGATACATTCCACAACCCGAGTATTTGATTCACGCGCGTCTAGAATTACCTTGACAATTACCTTGAAGAAGACGTTGGTGTTCTTTCATCACAAACTAGATTCGTAGTAAAGCCGCTTTTATAACAAATTTGTCAAACTAGGAAACTTTTTATAGTGAATTAGTGAAAACGTTTCTAAATTTCTAATAAAAATTACGAACTTCAGTCGTAGGTCCATAGTTTCAAATATTCTTGTATTCGCTTATCAAGATAGATAGATAAAAAGTTTATTTGTTTTCACAGACACACACATATACAATTACATATCAAATCAGTTAGTACTTACAGCAGCTAGCAAGAAGTCAAAGTTGCAGACAGTGAGGTCCTTCAGCTTGCAGAAGTCTCCAGCCAGGAGTAGATGGAGCCAGGACTCTTCCACGTGGCGCTGCGTGAAGGCAGCAGCAGTTCTACTTGCAGAGTGGAAGGGAGTGGAGTCCAGAAGTGCGTCATCATCATCAACTGCACCTGTGAGGGAACATTGATATTGTCACATCATCATCAGCCCATATTAGTCCACTGCTGGACATAGGCCTCCCCTAATAATATTATTATTGATATTGTCACATAAACCAGAGGATCTTGGTTCTGAAATGATTCGCTAACTGTTGCTATTCATCTGAATATAATAAATTAAATTAAAAATTAAACAAAGTAAACGAACTATTGTACCAAACCATCATAATTTGCTTCTTCCATTTCACTTTGTAAGAAAAGAACCTAAGAAGATACTTCAAGGTTTCTTGGTTCCAAAAGGTGCAAAGGAACTTCTCTCAGTTCATAAGCATTCCTTTGATATGAAAGGATAGAAGAACAGAAGAAAAGACTATCACAAACAGCAATACCCAATACTATATATACAAAATATCTTATTATTTTACTTACCAAGTTCCTGAGCATCGGAATTATCTGTATCATCCCCGTCATTCAAGAAGGAAGCGAAGTGAAGAGCTGCTAGATCTGAATGTGCGTCTCTCAAAGCAGCTTGGACGCGTACATAGCGGCGTCTCGCTCTCGCACCAGCACCAGCCACGCGCCAGACCCATGTGCTTCGTCCAGAAACTACCACTATTGTGATGAGTGGTTCTGGTAACAAGATAAATAAATAAACTTTATTAACAACGAAAATTACAATCATGGAACAGAAAACATAACAACTAGTATAATCAATTGAAACCATTGAGCTAACTGAAGACGGTTGCAAGCAGTCTAAAGGTAGCTCAATTGATCCATGTCAATACCAGTCGGAAGCGTCCCCAAGACACTGGCTGCAAGAAATAGATTGAAACTAATAATTCGTAATTTTTTGAATTTTGTGCTAACGTTGGCTTTAAAAGTGGGCACTACACAATATCTTTATGAAGAAAAAGCTAGTACGTGGTACGAGTAGCAAGAACAATAGTCCAAAACGGGATTAAAAGGTGATCAATTATTAAAACAGTATTACAAAACATGGATTAATCCGTTGAGACATACTAGGACGATTAAATTAGGATAGTTCGCTTAGTAAGCTCAGCTTAGTTTGAGGCTAAATGTCGTAATTAAATGTCCCAAACAATACAACATAATACAAAATAAAGCAATATCTGACTCCAAAGTAAGCTAACCTGTTAAGATTAACGATCATTTTGAGGGAGGTCATAATCCTTGGAAGAATTTAATATATCAACTGGCTTTAATCATCATCAAGGTCAACCTATATTAGTCACTTATAGCGCCCTGTCTTCAGCTTGCCGCAACCAGTATCTGCCTTCAGTTATTTGCAGCCGGAAAGCGTCCTATTTCTGATTTTGATACCTTTTGAGCAATCCAAAGTTAATATAATAATTCTCCGTTTGACTGCAGCAATCAAAACGTACCACACATAAAATGAAAGAAGAGCGAAGACACGTTATGGCCATAACATGTCTTTCATCTCTTCGTTTCATTTTACGTTTCACAAAGACTTTTAGACAAAATTAACCCTGGGACCTTTAGGTCTAATTTGATTTATGCCAAGTCGTTCCATCTAATTAAAAAGACAATGAAAAAAGAGAAAAGTTCCAAAATTGTTGTTTAAATACTCTCAGTCTGATGTTAAAATTTCGAATGGACCGAAAATTGTTGGACATTTTTGACTATAAAGTTTGCTCTCACTGAGTAATTATGATAGAAAAGGTCACATGATTTTATATGCGAAGCTTAACTTTAATAATATGAACCCAGATTAGCGGGGCTTTGAAAGTTGCTTATAAATTAGATTTTTGAAAATAATAACCAATCGTAGGAGTAGGCCTTCTTTTTGTTATATTTCTTCGCTTAACCGGTGGTCTTGCGTCAAACCTCTTGGTCACATCGGATATGATAGCCTACACTTGTGCACTATATACATATAATACTAGCGACCCTCCCCGGCTTCGCACGGCTTTATTATACGTATTAACCTTCCTCTTGAATCACTCTATGTATTAAAAAATCGCATCAAAATTCGTCGCGTAGTTTTAAAGATTGATTAGATATTCATCGTTATCATCATCACCAGATGAAGAATTCTTGGATTCAAAATAGTAGGAACCTATCCAAATAGTTCTCATTCCAAACCCTTTCCAAAAGCATACTCTTTTTAGAAATATTTAAATAAAACTATCTATAAAATTGCAAAAATTTTTGACTTCGACGCGACTTGAACCCGTGACCTTACCTGGAATATTGTATTCTCTACTTATTTTTTATTCAGTTACTTATTTACAAGAATTTTCGAACCACTTTCATGATAACTTATGAAACTCTTACAACCGCCGCCGCCGCCGGCCGTAAACCTGAAGACATTCCAACAAAAATAGATACTAAGAATTTTGCGAGGATATTCGGAGCTTGGTAGAAGATTCCACTATACAAGCTTTACAAATCTTTATTCTCATTCAGAGAAGGTAAAATTTTCCTTGTGCGACAATAGATTTCACTTCACTTACGACTTCGATGGTATCAAAAGCTCCGATGCTCCCAACTTTAGAACTATTACTTACTCATCATGTATTTGGCGACGCAGAGAGTTGAGAAGTTGAAGTTGGCATCCTTCAAAGTTATCACGGCGTCGCTGTTGCTCGTTGGCATCAGAAGTTCCAACAACTCCAGTTCAGTTAGCCCGAACTCAGAACATGTTATGTAACCTGTGACAAGAAATATCTCTCATCAGTGGGAAGTGAATTCAAATGGTAATGAATAACTTGGAATTGAGTTTCGAGATATTCAAGAAGGTCTGAATGGCAATTTGAATTGGAATTCATTATGTATGTCCATAATGCCGCTTGTGCATTTGTTTACGATGACAAAAAAGTTTTTGTCGCTTTCCATACAATTGGCACCTGACAGCCTTTAGAGGAACTAATTATCTTAGTTTTGAAAACGGTAGAATAGTTTGATGCTCGTATAGATCGCGTCACGTAAAAAGAGCGCTGGAAGAAAGTGGAAGGGGTATGTTCGCGCATGGGTACACTCGCGTACGATGGTACTATGGCAATTTGCTGTGCCTATTTTTAACTAATATTTCACTCGCGGCTTGGTGTTGGTTATTAGAAAATAATATTAGATAAAATTAAAAACAAGTTCGATTCAGTTTAGAATGTTTAATCTTATTACAAAAAAATAATGTAATGTAGCAACTCCATCCATTAAGTCGTCTTGGGTGACGTGAAAACCAGATGAGGACGCGGGATTGATACTGGAGGTGGCTATTTCATCATCGTCGCTGTCGTCACTTGAGCTTTCATCATTATTTGAGTCAGAATCATAATCCCTTACACGAATAATAAATGTTTCTGTAATCATATCTACCAAATGATCGCTTTTACAGTAATCGGTCTCTACCTCTATTTCCTTTACCTTTGTGCATAATTTCCAAAAACCATTAAAATGTAAAACCATTTCGTAAACTTTTGTGCGCGATGGTATTTTGACAAGAAACGTGACGTGTGACAGCAAATGTCAACTGACGAACCAATAGCGCACCGGCAAGCATGCGGCGCATGACCCTTCCACCCCGCGCCCCACCGCCTACCTCCAAAAAGACCCATAAATCGCCTTCTGCGCAGCTTTACCGCCAGCGTTCTTCTTACATGACGCGAACTATAAGATAGAATCTTTGTTTCATACGAATGCGATTTTTGTTTTCTAATGGGTAGATAGATAGATTTAAAGGAGGCCATTTTCAAGATATATTGTATTAGCCTCAATTTTTTTGTACGTGTAAGCGAAATGGAAGTTAAAGTTTAGCTTTCGACAAATTTTTTTTTCAATCAAACTGTACCAAGCGTACTGATTTGGAGTACTTTCGAAACTTATAAAGGTTACTCATTCATTTCCGATCTTAAGTAATTTCGGGAAAAAACTGAGATGAAAATTATGGCATTGGATTGGTAAATGATGCGATAATAGATTTATCTGTAGAAAAAGAGGATGTCTAAAAGTGACTATGACTTACTTGCTAGTTTACTGAAAGCTTTCGCTCCGAATACAGCTTCCAACTTATCAAAGGCACTATCAATAGAGTCTCCGTGACTCTTATTCTCAACACTCCCCTCTATAGCATCAAGCAAATGATAGCAGTTTTGAGTTTTAAATTTTTCCTTCTGAGATGGGGTCAACTGCAACTGGTCTAGAGATACTGCAGACGTGCAAATCAGGAACACGTTCCTAGGCAGAGACATTGGCAACCAAGACAGTCCTGTCACAATATCACATTCAAGTGGGTTCACTCTATGAACGTTGTCGATGAATATCAACAAAGTCTCGTTCTCCATCTCCTCGCATCTCTTCAAGAGACTTTGGAACCAGTTGTTTATGTACAAAGGGTCGAAACTTGCGTCTTTCGGCAAATATCCCTCAGGAATGTTTAGTATTATCGATATTTGTTGGCACATCACTCTAAGCAGTTCCAAGTTGTACGCTGATCTGGGCGTTGCCGCTGAAAACCTTATCACCCTTAGCACTGGTTTTGGGAAAATTTTCTCTGATTCAAAGTACAGGTGCGTCAATAAGGTGCTTTTTCCTGAAGCATCGGGTCCGTGTATTAGTATCGGAGGGTGCCTTGCTCGGTTTTGGTAATTTTCTTTAATGCTTCCTAATATTAGTTCAGCGGCGGCTTCGATTTGCTTAACGTTTACCTTATACAAATGATTATGTTCTATACATATTCTAAGATGAGTGATGTGTTCCAGGAATACTTCCTGAAAGTAATTTGAAGATATCATTTACATTATATTTGAAACCTGAGAATATTTTATACATACATTCTTGCGGTTAATAAATATTACCTGGACAGTCTTTTTCCTTCCTTTGCCCTGATCAGGTTCAGTGCTAAGGCTATCGTCCACCAAGGAGCTGACCACAGCCTGAACTTTCTCCCTGAATGGAGCCATTTGCTCCTCATTATCTGAAGCTCCATCAGTACGCGATGAATCGGCTGACGAAGCCCTAAAACAAAGATGTCGATCATGATTCTTGAAGGTGTTTCCTACACTTTATCATCAGAGGCTTGATAAAAGGGACCAAAACTTTCTTAATCACAAAATAATGTTGGCAAAATACATTCAAAGTAAATGCTGTTTATGAACAAATCTAATTTTCGATTCTCATTTGTCTGCTTCTAAAAGTTACGAGACAGAAAGTAAGAACCATGTAAAGTAAATAAATTGCTACCGTAAATCAAAAACAAAGTGCAACTTTTACAAAGTTGCTTGCACCGTGTTGCGTGTTATTGGCAATATTTCATTCGGAGAAGAAGTAATTTTGTTTATCCTTTTACGTAGAACATTTTTGAATTGAGAGTTATGAACCGGATAGTGTTGTGTTGAGCATCAAATTTATCGGCCAAAGAATAGGACCCGTGTCGTGAACTGATTGTAAATCATTGTTGTAAACTAGCACAGATTCTGTGGTCTGCGGTAAAACAGTAAAACTTCCTTTTAAGTTTAAAGTTAAACCACAATTGAATTATTTTCTAAGTCTATATTATATTATATCTAGACCTGTGTGGCTTTGCAAAAAAATTTCCATGAATCGTTAAAAAATAAACTCAGAGATATATCCATGTGAGGAAAACAACGATACCGTAAAATAGATTTCGCAAATCCATTTCTCATTCAATTTCCCTGTGTAAATAATAAGCTTTATCTGCGTGCTTATTTTGGCATTCTGTTTTCATAAATCAGCTCAAATTATATTGTTTGAAATGAAAGGTTGCTTTTTGCTGACGGCTTTGTTTTTGTTTCATAAAAGCTTGATGATTCGCGCTAACTAATTAACTATGTAATCAGACTGCCGTGCAAAAAACTTGTAAATTAAACTACGTTCTTCCAAAAGTAACATACTCAGTATGTTTTTGCTATCTGACCTTGGCAAAATAAGTTTTTATAATTATGTTGTCTTGTGTTAATAAAGCTACATATGTAAAGCAAAAAGGCGTAAGCCTACATGCATAATAAAGCCTAATATAGTATCGATCTAACTAAAATAAGCTAACAGGCATAATAATATGGACCGTAGAATAAGTTATTTATGATCTTTCTATTTGTTCTTATGTTGTCCGAAATAAATGATTTTATTTATTTATTTATGATCTAAAATACCCTTTTTATCCTTACTTATTTCATTGATTTTGGCTTTTTAAAAGACCTGGGAAGCGCATGGCGCTAAAAAAAGTTGCTAAAAAAGCTGACCCAACTTTTTTTAGCGCCTTGCCAACCTACACGTTCTATGAAAGGAATTTCGACCATTCGCATCCAAAGGGGTCCAAAAAAGAGGTTGAATGCATATTAAATTGCTGTGTATTTAAGTTAACTTAATTAGTAGACTGTCAAAAGTAAACAAACAAATTTTTCCTAAAAAAATTAACACTTTTTTACGTTTAATCCAGTTTTCAAAGTGTCCAACACTTCAAAAAGTTTTGAAATATTATCAGGAACACTATATTATTATTTAACATACCAGAGAACCAGAAAACATAAACAACTTCGCAGTCGAGCAAAAAAACTAATAGTTTACGAACCTTTCAAAGGATCTAATCAACTGCCTGTGAAATTGGGTAATATGTGCCAATAATTGGTTTTATAGATGGTCAATGACCTGAGTTCGACCTAAATACTTATTTACTCGATTCAATATTGTAATTGAATGGTTAGGCATTGAGTTACGCAATGAAATATTACTTAACATACTTGTATTTGTAAATACAAATTTGAGTGGCATTTGGACCATAAATATGCCTTTTATATATAAAGATGGAAATATTGTAAACTGTTTTGAGCTTCACAGTATTACACGATTTAAATTAGATCATCCCTCGGAAACAATGCGCTTTTCCGCGATCAAAATTAGTCTGTGATTTGATCTAGGATCTATCTTGGTACAAAATTTCATCCATATCTATTGAACGTTACATACACGTTTACTTTCGTTTTATAATATGTTATAATGTGAAATTCATGAATTTTCAGCGGATTCAACATGACACACGAATTCTAGGAAGGAGCGACTGACCATTCCTTGATAGCCAAATCTACCTTTCCACAGGGTACAACAATAAAGAACATAACTTTTTAATAAAAAAAATAGAATCAAGGAATAGAAATAAAAACCAGCCAAGTGCGAGTCAGATTAATTTAAATTTAAACAGTTATCCGAATAAAGGCTTTATTATTATTATTATAAGTGCGAGTCAGACTCGCGCACAAAGGGTTCCGTATCTATAAAATTGGCAAAAATATGATGTTTGTTGTAGATATTATTTTATTTTTACTATTTCTTGTTATAGCAGCAACAGCGGCAACTGTCGTGCTTTCGCGGTTTTGGTAACAGACAGACGGACGGTCAGACAGCGACTTCTTAGTTATAGAGTCCCGCTTTACCTTTTGGGTACGGAACCCTAAAAAAACTGGCGTATACAATTGAAACGATTGAGCTTACTGGAGACGGTTGCAAGCAGTCTAGAGATAGCTCAATGGACACAATATTGTTAAAACTGTCACAGAATAACCCCATAATCATCAGCCTATATTAGTACACTGCTAGACATTAGAACTCCCTTAACGAGCGCCATAGCGCCCTGTCTTCAGCTATCCGCATCCAGCATCTGCCAGCCGTCTTTCGCAGATTGTCATCTCAACAAAAATAACTTACTCTAGGCGAATGATATGATTGGCCGGAAGAACCTCTTCAAGTTTCTTCCTCAGATCCATCAGCCTGGCTTGTGCTAGAACAGCCAGCTTCGACTCATCTGGTTCAGGATCTGGGACGTCGCGGAGCACGGCTATCAGTCCTTTTGGATGGTTACTGTTTGTGAGTAGTTCTGCAAGTAAAGCTGGTGTAAGGGTCATGGCACATTTAATACTCTGACATATATAATATTTATACCTATATATAAATATATAAAGGTAAAAATACATTTATTTCTGATCATACCAGTTTTTAATTAGGTAGGTCAAGAATTTGAAATGAAAAAAAAAGAAAAAGAATATTAATAAAATTAGAGTTCATCTTCAGAGCCTTACATACTTTAACTTAGATTTAGTTCAAATATCCTGTTCATATTTATCTGATTTAAGTGAACTATAATGTTACATATGTATGTATTTTTTTAGAACTATTTATGATAACTTTACTAAAAAAAAGCCATCTATGAGTCTCAAGCTAAAAAGGGGTTTTAGTACATGTTCACGTCACATATCAAGTCTCATTTAATAGTAAAAAGGAAACTTTACTACGTTCTATAAACCTTTTTCAGGCTTAAAGCACAATATTTTATCTCTTCTTGCATAGAGCATAATGAGAGTGTTTACTGTAATCCTAAATAACCAAAACATGAAAATGACGAATAACAGGAACACAAAATCCGACGTATACAAATGAAGGCTTACATAACGACCTTCAAGTTCCGAACCGAGAAAGAGTGTGAATGATAAATAAATAATAAAGTTTAAATGTATTCCTCTTCACAATCATATTAAAAATGTATTATCTTGTGTAAGAAACGTATGGTGAGAGGCTGAGGCCTAGGTGTTAAAAAAACGTGTAAATCTAAGTCTCCAGTACATATAGTAAAACAATTAAAAAACTTAGTAGATATTTTTGTAGCCTAAGATATTTATAATACCTATATGATATATTTAATGGAATAAAGTGATTATGATTATGAACGCAAGCAGCTGGAAATAATTTGTATTTCTCTAAGACATACTTCGTTACTAAATTATTAAAATGGTTGTGTTTCAGTTAACATGGTACTTGAAGTCTTCTTCAAGTACCATGTTAACTGAAACACAACCTTTTATATATCACCTTTCTTAGGGCTCAAACACAAAACTGCGAGCTCGCAGCGCATCGCAAATATCTGCGAGCTCGCACGATAACGTCCGATCTCATTTGCATCGCGCATTCCTGTCATATTACGTCATACTTGGTGACCCCTCTTTTAGTCCGCTCTGAGACAACTTTAGCGAAAGATGCGCGGCGCCTGAGCCGCCTTCTTTGTGTTGAAAAAAAAAACTGCTTCAGTTCTCAACTCTACTTCTAACTAGTAATTTCGAGTAAAATAGTTCCCTTCAGAGTTCATAATCGTATTAAATGGATGAATCCAGAATCGTCTTTTTCTTTTATATCTATTTAACAATAACAGCAGTGCAATTGGACCGATTTATGCAAAAATGATCCAACCCACAACCTAGTCAATTTCGAGTTTTTTTAACCTATGTAATCAGTATAAGGTATATTTTAACATATCAAAGACTCACACCTCTATGTTCACAAATGTGGAAAATCCATATGATCCAACCCACAACTGTCATGTCGAAGACCATTTTTTAAAATATATAATTGTTTCATGCCACTTGAATCATTTTTGTGTTGCTTTGGTTACCCTAACATATAACCGTTAGATTTTGCTACAATGATTCAAACTATGGTATTAAGCTGGTCCATCAGTTCAAAGAGCTCAGAAAGCTATAGAAAGTGCTATGCTCGGAGTTTCTCTGAAGGATAGGATTCGTAAAGAATACATCTGAAAGAGAACCAAAGTTATCGACATAGCTCAAATAATTAGCAAGCTAAAGTGGTGGCTATATCTCGCGAAGAACCGACAACCGTTGGGGTAAACGTGTTCTTGAGTGGAGACCGATACTTGGCAAACGTAGTATAGGACGCCCTCCGGCCAGGTGGGATGACGATCTGCGAAAGACTGCTGGCAGCGGAGCTGGCTGCGAAGCTGAAGACAGGGAGCTATGGCGCTCATTAAGGGAGGCCTATGTCCAGCAGTGGACTAATATAGGTTGATTATGATGATGATGATATAAAACAAGTCAAGCTTTGACGAGTTAATATATTTGAAATTGCTATTCCATCTAAGTACGTAAACGAAATAAACCATAAAGTTCAAAACACACAGAAGCCGGAGGCGTGGCGGAGGCGAAGGCGTGCCGGTTTTTCCTATGGCACCGCGTTCGCCACGGCCTGCGGTGTGTGTGTAGGCTTTCATAGGATTCCATAGAATACAACTCGCACGCCTTCGCCTCCGCCACGCCTCCGGCTTCTTTATGTTTCATACTTTAACGAAAAATAAATAAATAAAATAAAATAAGTACAGGGCCAGCAGATCTAATATTAGATACCAGATGATTGCATTGATTAATTTAAGAAACCGAAGAGAAGCTGCAATAATAGACGATGCAGATGGTTTAAGTGATGAACCTTATTCTGATTTGGACAAGGAGTAGGGTCAATTTTGTTTATTTTGTCTTTTAAAACACAAAAATGATTACTAATTTTTATCACACTTTGAATCATTTTTGCATTTTAATTTTTGCACCCTACATAGCTCTTTCCATACAAAATTAATTTTGTAATAATGATCCAGGCGCAAGTTTTCCCAATTATCTACTAAACTATTACAATTTATTCTTTATATTATTTATAGCAAAAAAGTTGAGATTACATAGCATTAAATTAAATTAAAATAACAACATTTTGTATTACAAAGCTAGAGAAATACCCCCACAAACTTAAATATCGATTATCTCGAAATGAGGTTTGTGTGGGTTGGATCATTTTTGCTTAAATCGGTTCAATTATGTTTTTGGGATCCATCTTACGCTTCCTAAAAACACGTCCAATACGGCTGACTAAACTTGAAGGTATGGTTACCCTACAAAACGGTTCGCCGCACAAATTCGCATCGCAGAAATTCGCAAATCAAGTTCGTGTGACATCGCATCACATCGCATCGCATCGCACCAAATCGCACCAAATCGCAGTTTTGTGTGGGAGCCCTTAATCACTACATAGTATAAAACAAAGTCGCTTTCTCTGTCCCTATGTCCCTTTGTATGCTTAAATCTTTAAAACTACGCAACGGATTTTGAAGCGGTTTTTTAATAGAGTAATTCAAGAAGAAGGTTTACACGTATAATAAAACCGTGCAAAGCCGGGCTGGGTCACTAGTTAATAATAAGAAAATATTTCAGACACACACAGGCGTCTTCTTCCACTAGTGGACAAAAGATTGAAGCGAACTGAAACTCAATTATCACTTTATTTCTTATATTTTTTGATAATTTTGCACCTAAATTATTAAATTTGACTTGTCTAAGTGCATATTTTGCAAGCCTAAAGAAATAAAGATATTGATTTACCTACTTATGTACACCGAAATGTGTGTGTGTCTGTGTGAGTGCTGTGAGTGTAAATAAATAAATAAATAATGCTGGACAATCCACACAGCATCATCTAGCCCCAAAGTAAGCTACTCAAAGCTTATTTAATACATTATATACATAGATAGATATTTTTTTTTTATTATACATATTAAACACCCAGACCAACGGAACAAATTTCTGCAGATCGTACACAAATTTCTTCCGAGGCGGGAATCGAACCCGCAACCTCCTGCGTCGCAGGCGGACCTTCGCCCACCACGCCACATCGGTCGTCAAAAATGTGTGGTGGTATATTTAAGCTGTAGATGAAATTACATGCCAACCTGAAAATTGAATTAGTAAAAGCTTCTGGTGTGCGAGTTCCGTTCTAGTTTGTGAAGCTTATCGCCGTGGTTGCTTTGGTTGTTCGGTGGCTAGATAAGGGGAGCCAGCATAACCTCTTTGACAATGGGTAGGTTTATCTACTATAAGCACGTTAAACAGGATTTGAATAGAGTTTTAATTGGTGAATGGAATAAATTATGACTTGGTTTATTCATGAATATAATAATGAGTTTTTTCATTAGGTATAATAAAGATAGAACACAAATTTATTAACAACGAAAATAACAATCAAGGAATCGAAAAAATTACAACAAGTATATAAATTTGAAACCATTCAGTTAACTGCAGACGGTTGCAAACAGTCTAAAGGTAGCTCAATTGATCCATGTCAATACCAGTCGGAAGCGTCCCCAAGATGTATTATATTTTAATATGCCTACCGATATTATATTAAATTGCCGCTTTTTAGTAGCTAGTACATTTTTGTATTAGGTACGATTAAGTAACGGTTTGTTAATTATAAATATAATTATACAGTCATACTCTAAGGGGTTGAATAGTTATAAGTGGGCCTAACTAACCCACTTTATTTAAGTCGAAGGACATTAGAACAAATGACAGAGTTCATGTTTCAAGTATTACTAGTTTAATTTATACTGATAACAATAAATGTTGATTACGTAGCGAATGGAGAGATACGAATGGTCGCTAGTCATATCAGCGTCACACAAAAGTTCTGCGTCAGATTGATTCCCGACTTGTGGCTAGGCTCATCATACTTTTATGTTGGCTATAGGTAATTTACGAGAAACTTAACAAGAAAACGACTAAGAAGTCTTAGGTAAGCTTTATCGTATTTAAGGTCTATAATAAATAATAATAAATATGATTTTCTGCTTTATCGTTGACTCATAGAATACCAATTTAGAAATAATAGACAGTAATTAGTTTTTCAAGAAATTATTTAATTTTATTTTCAATGTTTAGTAAACTGATTTTGTTGAATGTAACTTATTGGAAATGAATTTTAAGATACGTTAATATTTTAGAAAATAAGAAGTATTTGTTAGTATTATGTTTTTTGTTGACATTATGAGATGAGAACTGTTATGATAATAAGTGACATGGGACGTTCGGCGGGTGGTGCCGCTATCGCTGTCACTTAAAATATAAAGTTACTGGCGTCGGGCGAACCGTACCAGGTCAAACGGAACGGTATTCTATTTCGAGACTTCACAAGTAAAGTCGAGAGTAGTATCTAGAGTATAAAAAAACATTAAAGCTGAATCAGTGTTATTAAATTGTAGTGTGTAAGTCCTCGCACTCAGGGAATATCTACGAAATTAAATAACATCGCGGGTTCAAGTCCCACCGAAATCGAACTTATTTGCGATGTTATTTTGTTTCTTGAATCAGTGTTATAAGACTTTTTTTCAGTAGGAACAATGTCACTAGTGGGAAAAGTCAGTCTAGTTCGGTGCCAGTTGTACAATCAACGGTACTAGTGGGATAACGAGTGCCAATTGTACACTCAATGGTACGTACAAGCTTAATGCCTAATGGTACCTGCAAGTGGTCTGGTGGAGATATTTCATGCTAGTTGATTTGTAGTGAGATTGTGTTAATAAATATATAGATTAGCATCGTTTTTTATTCTCAGTTGAGTTTAATCAGTAACTGAGATTTTATTGTAATTTATAAATAAGTATGGTAAGTACCTACGCTGGATTTTGTTAAGGCTACAAATGCCCATGCTTACGTATACGTATATATATATATATATAAATGTGGGCATTTGTTAACTTAACATAATCCAATGTTGGATTATGTTAAATGTCCATGTTTACGTAACAAAACAAGCTCTATGTTAAAAGCTGTATGTTAAGCTCTGTGCTAAATAGACGAACAAATAATTTTCAGCAGCAAGCAGTTCACCGAAACGTAGAACAAAAGCTCTTTTGCCACTGCCGTGAAGCTAAGTACTATCTTCCAATAATTGCCCAGTTCACCGATTCGAGATCTTTCGAGTCGGTTTTATTGATAAACTTTTCTTTGGCGCTTTCAGTCTCCGTTTAGTATTTACTTAGTAATATTTAAGGTTTTAATTATTTTTTTATGACAATACAAAATATTTAATAGAAGAAAAAGTTATAAGTTCTATATAGGCGCTTGAAACTGTGCCGAAATATCAAAAAATTCTAAAAAAATAAAATCGTGGTATATCCCGTGTTTTATGACTTAATGAAAAACACTTAAATTTTGTCAAACCAATATTGTTTTATAATTTATCCACATGAAGATTCAGGTTCTTCAAAAAGGCAATCAAACCGACTTCAAAAAAGAGGAAGTTCTCATCTCAACTCTGTTTTTTTTGTGTTATCTACGCCATAAATTTTCTTTCTGGGTCGACCGATTTTATTTGTTATTTTTATTTGAAAGCACTAGTGGCTGTCGATTGTCTCATTGCACTTTTATCAAGTTTAATCAGTCCTTTGCAATCCTTAATAATGCGAGAAATTTGAAATCAGTGGTAGATTTTGGTAAAAAATTGACGTTTTTGATTATTGTTCAATTATCTTTCTAAGAACACCGCCCTAACTCAGACAAGAGCTTCTTCAACAATAATGGTTATAATAGCTCTTGACTACGTGTCACAACTTCAAATACATGTAAACGTTAACAATTTAAGAGTAAATGGCAAGACAAAATTAAAAGTGATCCCTGGATCGTATCAAGTGTTCTCTGATCTGTGAAACAGACCGTTACGGACAGAGCACGCGGATATTTCACCGTTCAGTTGGTTCCGTGTAATTGGATCTGTGTACGAATGCAGTTTCCTTTGATTCAATAAAAGAGTGCATTGTGCAGGTAAGGCTTTTGCTTTTTTTGTTGTTTGAAAGAAGATAAAATCAATAAAACCAGCGTTTTTTTCGGTTTATTTGCTGCGTTATTTTGTTTGATTGTTGAAATATAAAATTTAGATTAATGAATTCACCGCGCTCTTTCAGCGATGCTTTCTCCAAGTCTTTAATGTCTCAAAGAAATAAATCACTTCCATTTTTTTTGCAATGCTGTGCCTCTGCATATGTAGCACTTGACTGTGCAAAATTAAGTCTCTAAGTTACCGTATAAGGAACTTTATTTATTTATTTAATCATTAATTGTAGGTACTCAAGCTTTTTGACTGTTTTTATTTCAGATTCGTCGAAAGGAAAGTAACTCAAAATATCTTAAAATTGCCCCAGCTGGTTCGTTAAATAGAAATTCGAAATTCAAAGATAAATAGAGTAAATCAGAAGTAAACGCTACTCCAACCACCTAACGAGCTTTTACATCATAACAAAGTTATGGAAATCAGTTTAGCGTATTACGCCCGTGAAAGGTTGCATTAAAAATTAATTAATTTTCTTGAACGATGCGGCAGTTGAGCTGCGAACTTGTTTTTATTGGAGATGGCAGGTTTTTATAAAAGCTGAAGAATGGCTTAGTCAGACTTTATTATGTTTTCTTTCTTTTTCTTTGAACTGAATTACAGCTTGCGGAAAATTGAACCTAGTTACAAAGTAAGAAAAAAAACGAAACTTCATCAAGTAGGTACACGCTTAAGTTTTAAATTTTTGTTCGTAATTTTATTAGAAATGTTTTACCGAACTAAACTTAGGATACTGTGCTTTCTTTTGTTCAGTTTTCGTTTAGAATTATCTTATCAGCTCATGCGGGTATTGTGTAACGAGCACAATGGTATGCAGGTCGATATTTCAGTGGTTCTCCGACGATTAAAACCTGCGGCTTATGTTATACAAAATAAATTAACATTATTCAAAATAGTTTTCATCAAAATGCTTTGACATTAACGACCTACTTAGCATTTTTCATTATATGGATGGATATTTAAGACTATTATTAAAAAAAATGACTTACCTAAAGCCAGTTCACACTGGATTTCCACGGGGCTTTTCAGTAAATCTGTTACTTTCACCCCTCTATCGTACGCTTCTAACACCAATGCGTTGAATGCCTTCTGCGCCTCAGCTAGGCATTTCCTCTCTGCTTCTCGTTCCGTGAGGTCGTTGAGCCTGGTGGAAGATATTTTAGCTTAACACACGTGAATCTCACAAATATTTTAGATGCGAATGTTTGGTTGGATGTTTCTTTTTGATGCAAACAACTTTGGGTTGGACAGACATGAATAACTAGTTGATTAGAAGTTTTTCCTTCAGTGTATCAGTATACTTATAATTTATTTCTTTAAATAGACGCTTGGAAGAGAGTTTTAAATCATTTTGTTGTAGTTCCTTTACAAATATTGTATCTTAAGTGCAGTCCTGGATTTGTAAACACGCCGTATAGGCCGCGGCCTAGGGGCGGCGGCAGCGTCCTAGGGGGGCGGCAGATTTCAGAGGACGGTCACTCGATTGCAGACAATCAAATTGTATGTCTACCGGGGGGGGGGGGGGGGTGCGCATAATGAACGGCTCAGTACATGGGGGGGCGGAAAAAAGTAACAACAACAAGTTTAGGTAACTTTTATCACGAAAAAGAGCGAATAAAAATGTGAGCGAACGTCACGGAAATTATACTATTTTCCGTAAACCTAAAACCATGTTTCAGTTTATTCCATTCCATCATAGCTAAACTCAAAATTAGCTACTTAATTCAGTGCCTAATCTAACAATTTAATACTATCCCCGCTACGAAAACCCCCGGGGTTAGTAATTGAATACGTCGTTCTCGTGTTTGCAGACACTTTGAAACTTTAAACAAATGGGTCACCTCGGACTCGGGTTTGCAATTCCACATAAAACATTTTCGTTGCCAACTTCCATTAGGTACGGGTGATTTGACAAGTTTAGCGTAGTTAGTTTTACAAAAGTTAGAAGACTTGGTTTTGTTGGGTAATTGTTTTCTTGTCTTTCAAAAAGGATCTTCGAAATGGCATAGGTATAGATAGATAAAAATATGTACATTATTGCACACTTAAAACTAACAAAGAATTTACATAAACAAGTTGCCATTGGCGGACTTATCGCTCAAGAGCGATCTCTGCCAAGTATACAAACTAGGTTATTTCTTAACTACTACATATTTAGTAGTTTAGAAGTAATCTAGTTTGAACATAATAATATAAGGTATGTCATTAATAATAAACCTTTTATAATACTAGTTTGCGATTTGTGCCAAAATAAAACAAAAACTTTCATTTCCAATCTTGAATAATCTAAATAAATCGTTTATCAGGAGCATCTCAAATAATAATAAGATCGCAGTACCTATCTCACCCCATTTCATCTCGCGAACATTATGGCATATTTTCCCCCTTTTACTGTCGTCCCACTCAGTGGGTCCAATAATGTTTAGAGGGTTTTGATCATGTCTTTATGCCTTTCTCATCTATTTAGGCTATAGCGCTTTATGGATGTTTCCTCCCCAGGTCCGATTACTCACTGGGATCGTAAAATAAATAATTTATGGTGACTGGAACGACTCACATAAATATTTCTGCACCTTTAGGGAGGGTCCTGAAGGACCTACAGGTTATCTTTTATTACACAGGCTAGGGTCAGCGGTCTTAGAGGGATAACAATGTAGTGATTTCCGGTTTGTGGAATAACAATGAGTAAACAAATTCAAATTTTCTTATAAAATTTTAATTTTATACGCTTACAAATCTGCTGAGATGACAAAGACCTATCTAATCAGAAGCTTACTGGAACCTAATCAGTAATTATTTATAAAACAAACATGTATTAGACACATAAGTTGTCACACGTGCGTTTTTTATTGTGGACAAAAATTTGAGAGGAGAATATCAATTAACACCTTTTTTCTTATATTATTTAAATAATTATTTAAAGTTTAAAATTTTATTGGCCTAAGCCAAGCGAGATATAAAATTATTTATTTGTGATTTCAGAAAGGAGTTTTTCAGGAGTAATTACAAGTTTTTTTTAGAACTATGAATAATGTGGCTGTGAACCCTATAGTTCGCACCCTCTCCACATACAAACCCTTTCCAAAGCTAACTAATTACACCTCCGAAGGCAGTATCGTTTAGGATCGTGTGCAGAATAATGTTTACCTTCTTTGTTTGATACCGGAGCCACACAAATACGATGTTTACGGAAGATCGAGTGTCAAGTTAACGGTAAATGTGAAAACCTCTCGTTTTGTAAAAGGAATATTGACAAAATAGCATTATGCTTGAGATCTTCAAGTACATAAAGATTTTTAGATTTGTATCTATACTACCCCCTGCCTAAGGGATACTTGTAATCTTTTCAGACTAAATTATCCGATCTGCCTTGTTATGTAATTTAAAGCCCGTAATAGGTAAGTTCAAAATATCCAACTTATCTACTCAAAAGTACTGTACTATGCAAGTACAAATAAATCTAATATCATTATATCTAATAACATTTTTGCATTTCTTATATACTTACTAGAGGACTAGACAGACTCTGTCGCGAATTCGTGAACTCATCAAATTTTCTGCGCAATATTCTCAATTTTTCTTTTCGTAAAAACTTTTTCACAAAGAACACTCGAACATTTCAAAATAAAGAATGAAAAACAAAAAAATGTTCCTAATTTATGGCGTGACTAAGAGAAACAGCTATTTATTTTCATACATACCTAAGTGCGATGTGTAATGTCTCTTAAAACAGTGACTAAACATATTTATGTTAGCCTCAAAAATTTTCTTTACTAAAATATTTTCCTCACCATTCATCATTGCCTTCTAGATGGTAGCTGCCGTCATCTTGCACCCTGTAGCAAGCTTGGACGAGGTCTGCCTGAGGAGACTCCACCTTCAGAAGTTCCTCGAAGATATCTGCTGATATCTTGAACGGCAGCACAGGCTGGTAGGATGCTGCTTCTCCGCCGATGAAACACTGGACAAACAATGAAATAGTAGGTATAGATGATAATTTCCTCTATATTTTTCGGATGCTATCCTGTCCCAGAATTAATAGACTTACTTTTCTTACATTTACGGAGAAATATAGATTTTGCTTTCATTGTTGTAAACATAGGTTGTAAATGGAAGATTTTTGTCCATGCTTTTTATGTAACTCATGTACTGATTTGACTATAAATAATACTTCTGCAGTTTATAATAGTGCTTTGATTCGATTTTTTAAAAACAAACCAGCCGAAACTAAGAGATAACCAACGTTACGTAAAACTCTTAAAACTTTACAACATTTACAACACTTTCTACGCTTTTCAAATAAATAAATAGAAACACGAAGTATTTATATTCTCTTTGATAGAAACCACTCACCTTTTTGGAGTATGTTTATGCTCTTTTAAAATATACCAAAAAGGTTGACGTATAAAAAAGATTTAATTTCAAGCTAGCAAGCTGCATGTTCGATATTTAAAATGTTTGCGTAGGTAAATATTTGACCTTCTTCGTTCGGCTTAGGAGGTAGTAAAAAATTC